>CM076578.1:1178730061-1179330061 GCA_034641835.2 Pinus albicaulis | reverse complement strand
TGCGAAACACGTTTTGGAAATTCCGAAACGCATTTCGGTGTACGGATCCGTACGGGACGCGTTTCGGGGCTTGGAGCCGAGGAGGGGGGACGTTTCCTGCAACATTGACAGGGACTTTGCATTTATTACTTCTACATCTAGTAGGAGTACATCATCCGATGTGTTGTTCATAGACAACGGGGCTTCCCCTCCATATGACAGGTGCACGGGAGTTCTTTTCAGAGCTTGCAGAGAGGGCACTTGATATTGAGATTGTACTAGGAGATGACCACACTATGAGAGCTGTTGGTGTGGGGATTGTGACCTTTGAGAGGGAGTCTTTGCCTCCTTTGAAGGTCATGAATGTTTTGTATGTTCCGGGGATGAAGAAGAACTTGATTTAAGTGTCTGCTATGGAGGAGAAGGGGTTTGACATCACCTTCTCAAGAGGGAAGGTATTGATGCATCCCAGGGGAGCTTCCATCACTTCGACCAAAGTGATTGGAGTCCGCTCTGGGGAACTATACAGGTTCAGTTTTCAGTCGGCAGGAGCATTGGTGAGTAGCACATCTGGTAGCACTCACACTAGTACCACTAGCAATAGAGACTTGTGCGAGTTATGGCATTGGAGGATGGCGCATATGCATCATGGAGCTTTGAGAGTTTTGAGGGAGATCACTACTGGAGTTCTTGATTTCAGTGTCGAGCATTATGAGGTCTGCAGAGGGTGTGCTTTGGGTAAGTACACCAAGTTACCATTCCTAGCGAGCGACCACAGATCTACAAGTATACTGGACTTGATTCATACTGATTTTAGTGGTCGTATGTCTCATGTGTCTTTGGGTGGTTATGAGTATTATGTTATATTCATTGATGACTACTTTAGGAGGACTTGGATATATTTCCCGAAGACCAAGGGTGAGGTCTTCAATAGCTTTAAAGAGTTCAAAGCTCTTGTGGAAAAGCAGATAGGTAGGAAGATTCAGGTCTTGAGGTCAAACAATGGTGGTGAGTACACATATGGTGGGTTTTCTGACTTCTGTGCATAGGAGGGCATTAGGAGAGATTTCACAGTTCCTTACAACCCCTAGCAGAATGGGGTGTCTGGAAGGAAGAACAGAGCTATTATTGGGGCTGCTAGAGCGATGATTCATGGTCAGGGGTTACCTTTGTTTTTGTGGGCTAAGACCTGCAATACTGTTGTTTATCTTCAGAAGAGGAGTCCTCACAGAGTATTGGGGAATATGACTTCGGAGGAGGCTTTCACTGGAGAGAAGCCTCATGTGGGACATCTTCGTATCTTTGGATGTCTCACATATTCTTATATCCTCAAGGAGCAGAGGACGAAGCTGGAACCCATGGCAGAGAAGGGTATCTTTATGGGTTACAACCAGACTTCGAAGGCCTATCAAATCTTCATTCCTTCTAAACGGAGAGTGGTGATTAGTAGGGATGTGAAGTTCAAGGGGGAGAGGGCTTATCGGAGATCACGGGAGTATGATGAGAGAGAGTCATAGACTTCTCCTCAGCAGGGAGGTCAGGTACAGGGAGTACGACTTTAGGGTTTTGGATCGACTGGTACAAGAGGTATTTCAGCATCAGTGACATCTGGGGCACCAGTGGCGAGTTCACCGAGCACTTCGTTAGGGAGTCCACTAGTACAAAGTTCACATGGCACTTCAGTTGACACGTGCACATGTTCTTCGAGGACAGGTGCTGGTACAGGCACACCAGGTTCAGTTGGTAGACCTTCAGGTTCACTAGACTGGGGGGCAGAGGATGAGGTTCCCTATGGGGAAGCTTCTTCAAGGAAGAGGAGGCCCTAGTGGCTTCAAGACACTTTGAAGGAAGCAGAGTTCGTTGGTCCTCCAAAGAGGGTGAACAGGGAGAGTGTGCCACCTTAGCGGTTTTGCATTTATGTAGCCAAGGCTACCAACATTGTTGACTTTGAGCCTACTAGCTATGAGGAGGCTGCCAGCCAGGAGGTATGGAGAGAGGCTATGGTGGAGAAGTATGCCTGTATCATATAGAACAATGTTTGGGAGGTGGTGCCTGGGCCTGAGGGCAAGTCAGTTGTGTCTTCCAGGTGGCTCTACAAGATCAAGCATGCTGCGGATGGCAACATTGAGAAGTTCAAGGTGAGGTTTGTGGTTAGAGGGTTCTCGCAGATAGAGGGAGTTGACTATGATGAGACCTTCGCTCCCGTAGCTCAGTACACTTCTATCCAGTCCCTTATTTCTATTGTTGTTGAAATGGGTTGGCAGGTCCATCAGATGGATGTGAAAGCCGCATTTCTGAACGAAGTTATAGAGGAAGAGATGTATGTTGAGCAGCCGCAGGGCTTTGAGGTACTTGGGCAAGAGACACATGTATGTCGGTTAAGGCGAGCACTCTACGGACTTAAGCAAGCTCGAAGAGCTTGATATTCGAGGATTGATACTTAGTTGCAGCAGATGGGTTTCACAAAGAGTGATGCAGATCCGAACCTATGCTACATTGTTGTAGGGGATGATCTGCTCATTCTTGTGCTATATGTTGATGACTTGTTCAATACTGGGGTAGAGAGACTGATTAGTGGTTGCAAGGAGGATCATGCTATAGAGTTTGAGATGAAGGACATTGGGCTGATGCATTACTTTTGGGGGCTTGAGGTGTGGCAGGAGGTGCATATATTTCTAGGGCAGGGACAATATGTTGTGGATTTGTTGAGTAGATTTCACATGGTAGACTGTAGACCCATGTCTACACCTATGATCACCAACTGGAAGAAGCTTCATGCTTTAGATTCTAGTTTGGTGGATCCCACATTGTATAGGCAGCTTATTGGGTCCTTGATGTTTCTGGTCAACACTAGGTCAGATATATGCTTTGCAGTGAACACACTTAGCTAGTTCATGGTTGAGCCTAGGAGGGTGCACTGGGTCACTGCAAATCACATTCGACTATTGCTTATGGTCTGGACTATAGGCGGGGAGATGGAGTGAGGTTGGCAGGTTACACACATTTAGATTGGCCAGGGTGTGCTTCTAACAGGAAAAACACTTCAAGGTGTTGCTTCGGATTGGGTTCGGCAATTGTGTCGTGGTTCAGTCGAAAGCAAAAGTCAGTTCCTTTGAGCTCCTCTGAGGCTGAGTATATGGCCGCTAGCCAGGCTAGTTGTGAGGGCATTTGGCTTCGCAAGTTGTTGTATGGCCTATTTGATCAGGGGTTGAGACCGACAATTATTCACTGTGATAATCAGAGTTGCATTAAACTCACGGAGAATCCAGTGTTTCATGACAGGTCAAAACACATTGACATCAGATATCATTTCATCAGGGACTGTGTTCAGAAGGGGGCAGTGAAGCTAGAGTATATATCGACAGATGAGCATGTGGCCAATGTTCTCACGAAGTCCTTGCCAAGAGGCAAGCATGTCCACTTCAGGGACAAGTTGGGTGTGGTGAGAAGCACTTTCCTCAGTAAGAGGGAGTGTTGATTTTTAATGTACCTTGGACAAGTGGTTTCCCACGGGTTAGTCTCTACCTAGGGTAAAGTGTCCAAAATAATTATTTTCCAAAGTGTGACTTTATAAAGTGAAAGTGACTTTATAAGTGGTAAAGTCAATGTTAAATTATAAAGTGAAAAGTGACTTATACATAAAGTACAATGTGCGTACTTTATTTAATGGGTGAGTTAAAAAATATAAAGTGAGAATTAAATGCACATTTATTTTCATCCCTTGATTTAAATTAATCTGAGCCATTAGATCTTAGGGTTGCCCAAAAGTCATTTAGGGAAACAAAAGGGGGAAAAGAAAAGAGATACTGCATTCATTCATTCTTCATGAGCAGATTGGAGAAAGGAGGCTGAGGGTTGGAGAAAAGTTTTGAAAGAGAATTTTTTGGTGGCAAGTTGAAGGAGTGATTTCTGGGCAAAGCTGGGCATGGAAATCAAGGCATGGAAGACAACAAAAGGTACAGTACGGATAACATTTAATGCTGTGAGCTGCATGTAGTTCGAGAGAAGCTTTTGAGAAATTTTTTTTTTTTTTCAAAAATCCATACAGTCCATACAGCGGTACGAAAATGCGTACAATCCATATGGAATCCGTACAATATAGTCTATGTACGTACAATACATATTTTCAACTTCAAGTGGGCACATAAATCGAGGCAAAGTGGTTACGATTTTTAAGGAGTTTTGGGCTAAAGAGATAAGTTGTATTTTGTTGTTTTTTTTTTTTTTTGCAAATTTATTTTTCCTGAACTTGAAAGGTAAATAAATTTGAAGAGTTCTCTAATAGGTTTTCCCCGGAGAAGATTGAAGGGCTTTTCCCTGGGTCTAAGTTGACCAAAAATCTGTGTATTTTTATGTGTTGCTGGTTTGTTTATGTCCATATTTATTTTCAACATGTGTTGACAGTCCCATGTGTTTTAATCTGAAAATTTCATTTCCAAAATTCTATATGTTGAATGTATGTTTATGGGAAAGGGAATTTAACTGAATGAGAGTGATAAGGTGAAATTAAAACTAGGTTGGGATTGTAGGAAACTTTTTAGTCATCAAATTTCAACAATAATTCGAGAGTAACCATAACTAAAGTACTTAACATAGGAAATCCTGACCAAAGACCCACTCATATCCTTTACACAATCTCCTAAGCAGCAACTATCCATCTGGCTACTTGGCATCTAATTGGTTCAAAAGCAAGAATTTGACTCTATAAGTCACTGGTCTGAATAGTGAAATCTAATCTTATATCTTGCTTAAAATTAACCAAGTGGCTAGGCCACTCAGTTGTGTCTCCTAGATAAGTTGGTCCGCAACGTGTCTCTCATCTCATTTCCACAGGGACTACCCCCCATAGCCTGCTGTTTGGAGACAACTAGAACAGAGTGGGTGGGGATCAGAGTGACAGCCCCCGTCCTGAGTGTTGTCGCGGTGCTTGCACAATCCGAACGACAACAGGACACATATTTCCAGCTCCATCAGATGACAGAGACAAATGCCATTAAATTGGCTACCTTACATTTGGATGGTGAGGCCCATGAATGGTGGTAACATGGGTTAGTGACTTTGGGGCATGTGAGCATAACCACATATGATGAGTTTGCATAGGAGTTCATTGAATGTTTTGACAAGAATGACCCAAAGATTCACTTCAGAGAGCTGGCGCAATTCAAGTAGACTGACAGTCCAAAAGCATATATCTCAGACTTTCAGAGGCTGGTAGTGATGGTCATCGATATATTCGATGCTCGGTTGGGTTAAGGCTTCCAGACTAGTAGAACTAGAGTGTTAAAGAACACAAAATATTAGATAAGATATGAAAGATAAAACGTTGAATACATTTACTATTCACAATGATGTACATTTATACAATGTGTAATGACCCTTGGTTTTCATATTCCAAGTGGTCTCTTGGACTCTAATGACCTTTCACATTCCACATCGTAACCCTTAGTAGATTAGGTGTCCAACATTCCCCCCCTTAATTAGAAGGGTATATATGAGTCCAAGAAGAGAGCTGAAATACAAAAAATGCAAGAATGCATGACAACAAATGGTTGAATGTGCTCTCTCACATGAAGGTATAAGGTGGGAGAATTCGAGGTCTCAACGATGGTGGTTTGAGGACGACTACCAACACTGGAATGCTTAGTGCAGTTCCTGGAACGGTTCCAAATCTTGCTAGAATATGAAGTCCTCTGCTAGAGGAAGTGCTCCTTAATGTTGTGAAAATGGAGACCTTTGGGGTCTCAACCTGGAATGCTTGATGTTGTTCCTTGAACAATTCCAAATTTGGCTAGAAGCTGAAGTCTTCTACTAGAGGAATGTTCTAAAAAAGGGAGACCATTCAGGTCTCAATGTGGAACCAAATTTGGCTAGAAGTTGAAGTCCTATGCTAGAGGAAGTGTTATGAAAAGGGAGACCATTGAGGTCTCAACCTATGGTGGTTTAAGGAAATCCACCAAACAAAGGCATGCTCATGGACTTTTGTGTCTCTGGCTACAACTCTGAATTTGGGTATGACTGACTCTGGCTTTAGGCTCATGCAGCAGGCTGAGGCTGTGGTTCAGGCTCGCTTGATGTGGCTTTGAAGATTGTAGATGACCATCAATTCCCCACTTGTCAGATACAATGTGAAAAGATGAAGAAACTCAACTGCAAAACTTTTCAGTACTCGAGAACAAATTATGTGGTGTTGAAGCCCATTGCCAAGAAGCGAGCCATCCAAGGTGAATCTTCGTTCTTGCAGGAGGCTTGTTTTTGAAGCATTTGTTTGAATGATGAGTGTGCTTATGACAATGCTTACAGGGGTGAAGATCAAAACAATGATATTTCACATGGCCAACTTTGTCACAATGTTGGCATTTGACAATCTGCGGTGAATGTAGATGAGGAGCAGGTGAAGACGAATTGTCTTGAAGAAACCCAACACTTTGAAACTGAATGGGCTTGCAGAAGTATGGAATATGAAAGGACATCTCCTTGTCATATCAAGACCAGTTTTGTTCCTGTTGTCGACAAGCTCTTCCCAAGGTCTGATGATGGGCTTGGGAAGTGGAACCTGAACTTTTCCATCTACATGCAAATCTGCTCTTGCACTGGGCACTAAATGTGAATCAACCTCAACTTTATTGCTCTGATTTGTTTCTGACTGCTGATGGGAGTCTGTCTCACACTCAAACAAAGGATTGTTTTGAACAAAAACGAGTTCATAATGATGACTACCCCATTGTAGCTCATCTTGCAGATAGATTTTAATGTTAGAAAGAATATCTTTGCTAATTTTTACCATCCCATCAACAGTGGAATGAATTAGGATATTCAACAACTTTAATGCATTATCAAGTCTAGCCATTTTCTCAGTAAAAAGAAAGGCTCAAGGTCAACAAATGAGTGTCGTCTGTTCAAGAAATGTGTGCAAGGAGTCCAAAGATCCTTGAACTAGACCAGGAAGCAGTTTGAGTATTCCTTCAACACTAGAATACTTTCTTGCCCAAAACTTACAAGGAGCTAGTAAACTATACAATGCAAACTGGTTCTTGTTGAAGAATTTTATATCTCAATACCTGCTACAGAGAAACATAAAAGAATGCCAAAAGACAAATATTTGTTCCCAACGGAATGTCATTTTATGTGCTGACTGGACTCTTCGAAGGGCATAAAATTTTCTTCAAACTCAGAGCGGTTTGTACAATAATCTCAACGAAGCCAACATATGCCATCATATCATACTTGAACCAAGAACATATATGTAATTCAACGCATATATGTTCACAACATTCAATTTAATATATATTGTGTTGAAAATATGGTACCCATGGTGGGTATGTTCATTGTGACAAAATTGGAAATTTAAATATATTTATACCTCCTAAAAGATGACAAGTCGGCTCCACTAAATAACAGGTCTGTTGGGCCCTTTAGAGCAACGTTGCACAAAGCGGGGACATTTTTTGGAAGTGGGGACGCGGAAGCGTCATTTTCCAAAAATTTAGGAAGCGAAGCATTTCAATTTATATTTTTTTGCATTTATATTCAAAACAACAATCCCAAATACTATATTAGTTGTAGAAGACATGAAAACATGCATATTTTTACATAAATCAAGATAGATATGACATCCATGATTCCATGGTACATCAATAATTAATTATTCGAGCATCAGGAATCTAGAATCTAGATTCTAGATCCTAGCAATTACAAACATACATCAAATAATTAAGTTTTAAGCATACTATAAAACATAAATGATAAACATAAAACATTTAAGCATACTATAAAACATAAATGATAAACATAAAACATTTAAGCATACTATAAATTTTAAAACATAAAACATTTAAAAATTAATCATACTATAAAACATAAATGATAAACATAAAACATTCAACCATATTATAAAACATAAAGCATATTATAAGTGAGCAACTGTCAAGAGTCCAAGACTCAACATTAGTCATGTCCAAAATTCAAATAATAATGTTTACAAAATAGGCCACTTGGCCATCACCAAGACAAAAAAGTTCAAATTCACAACAAGCTTACAAGTCTAATGATAATTTATGACAAAAGCAGTAAAGTGTGAACACTGAAAATATCTACTCATCTCTCCTCCTTCCACCATGAAGAGAACGCGACGGTGCGCCTCCACGTGGTGGCAATGAAGAAAATGGTGGCTGTGGAAGCTGTTGCAATGGCACTGTAACTAATGAAGACGAAGCCCTTGCTGTTGGTGTTGAACCATGGAACCTAGGAAGTACGGGACCAGTGGGGGGTGGCATGTCAAGTCGATCATTGTAATTATTCCAATTAGCAATAGCTAATTGCTAATTGGAAATATTAATTTTGACCAATTTTGCCTTATTATAGTTGGAGCATGAATAAAGTGAGTGAAATATTAAATAACTCACTTAGGATAAAGTATTTCCCTAAATTCCACATCATATTTGAGGAAGTGGGGCCTAGTGACCGGGTGGACAAAGCAGGGAGAGGAGGACGTAGACCACGTGGGCAGCGTGGGGCCTACCTCACGCAGTTGAGAGGGGCAGCGTGGGCCAAGGGGCACGTAGGAGATGGTGGGGCCTAGGGTTGAGAGAGGCCCATCGTGATAAAAGGGAGGAGAGCCTTTTCATTTGATCATTCATGTTTATGCATCTTGAGCTTGTCATTTCGACTTGGAGCACGTTGGCTGTTTAGCTTGTCTGCAGTACTGTTTAGTACACTGAGTGTCTCCGTGCGGAGATCCCACCCTCAGCCCTGGGAGACTTCGAGTGCTTGCTTGGGTGAGGTATTCTACCATCATTTTTGCAGGAGGATTCGTGGTTGCTTTCGTTGTGGAGCGGAGCATCTAGGGACAGGAGTTCAGTGATGCACTCACATTTCACGATTTTGTCTTGCTCAAGCGGGACAGTAGACCCCGCCATCAGCACAGGGGGAACTGACATTATCAGGACGGAGATCTGCATTGTACTGTGGGCAGGTTTCACTTGCTAACTTTTGATGGTTCGGCAAATATTTCGGCAAAGGCATGGGTAGAGAAGCTGGATACATATTTCCAGCTCAACCATATGGCGGAGACGGAGGCCATCAAGGTGGCAACGCTGCACCTAGATGGCGAGGCCCAAGATTGGTGGTTCCACGGGATGGTTACACTCGGGCATTCCACAGTGACCGCTTATGCAGTTTCACCCGGAGGTTGATAGAGAGGTTTGACCGGAAGGATCCAAAGGAGCATTTTGTTGAACTGACGAAGCTCAAGCAGACCGGGAGTCCGGACACATACATCTTAGATTTCTTGAGACTCTCAGTGATGGTGCCAGATTTATCAGCAGCACGGATGATCTACATGTTTATTGACGGGTTAGCAGAGCCCCTTCGGGGATTAGTCCGGTCCACTAGGCCAACCACACTTCATGATGCAGTTGGCAGAACTAGAGATTTACTGGATGCTTTACCTCGGACTAGAGCACCTTACCCTCGGAGGACAACATTCTAGCCCAAGGGGAGGGACATGAGGGCTCCACCTCCAAAGGAGACCCAGAGCAGAGGACCGATAGATGATGAGACCAGGAGGGATATGAGGAGGAAGAGATTGTGTTTCACCTATCAGGACCCGTGGGCACCAGGACACAGATGTGCTGCTGGCAAAGCACATTATATCGAGGTCTTCTCTGACAGCAGCGGGGAAGAAGATGAGTATGATGACGTGGGGGCAGGGAGCAGCCATACAACGCAGGATCATTTGCCACCTCCACCACCAGGAGCAGGAGGTGCAGCCTTTGCACCTACCGAAGGGACCCTTGTAGCATTGCGAGGAGTTCCCAAGTATCTGATGCTGAGCGTCCGAGGTACAGTGCGGGTACAGTGCGGGGGCAGCGAGTATCAGTACTGGTGGACAGTGGGGCAACCCACAACTTCATCGATGCACAGATGGTAGAGCAGAGAGGCATACAGACAGAGAGCTTCGATGGGTTTTCAGTGTTGGTCCTAGGAGATCAGACTATGCAGTGTGCCAGTTATGTCCCAGCGCTAACAGTGACGATGGGCACTTACACAGTGACTGACCACTTTTTCGTGGTTAACATATCGGATACCAATGTGGTATTAGGAGTGCAGTGGCTGATCACTTTGGGGAAGGTCACCACAGATTGGGAGGCCTTGGAGATGGAGTGGGATAACAAGAAGGCTGGGAAGCACGAGAAGATACGGGGCATGCACACTTTCCCACCTCAGACAGTTTCAGCTCACCGGATGGAGGCAGACTTCTGGAAGGGAGACATAGAGTGGGTAGTAGAGCTGCGTGCATCAGAGGCAGAGACTACCGGGCAGACAGTTCATCCAGAGGTACAGACCATCCTTGACAGGTATGCCGTCGTGTTTGGGGAGATACCACTAGGACAACCACCGGATCGGGGATTTGAGCATACGATTGAGCTAGAGCAGGGCATACAGGGCGTCATTACCACACCCTATAGGCACCCCAAGGCCTATCGGGACGAGATCGAACGGGCTATCCACGAGCTGTTAGCTCTTGGACACATTCGGCCTAGCACCAGTCCTTTCGCTTCTTCGGTAGTGTTGGTGAAGAAGAAGGACGACACATTGATGATGTGCATTGATTACAGGGCCCTGAACAAAAAGACCATGAAGAACAGGTACCCTATTCCTCGGATTGACGAGCTGATGGATGAGTTGAGAGGGGCACAGTTCTTCTCAAAGATTGATTTGAGATCCGGGTACCATCGCATGGGGGACATTCCCAATTAGCCTTGCTAATTGGAATATTGCATTTTTGCTTTATTTTGCCGCTTTAGCTAGAAATAATAAATAAAGTGGGAAATAAGAGGGGTCACCTCACTTTAGTCACCTCACTTTATAATAAAGTGTTCTTTTCCTAGTAGATTGACGTTGTAACTTAGAGAGGGGGCCTTGGGGGTCCACATGGGTATGATGGGGGAGGCATCAGGCTGACCCAAGGTAAACTGCACTGGTCAAAGGAGAGTTAAGTTTTGGAGGGAGTTTGGCATTATAAAAGGAGAGGTTCTCACCTCATTTGGATCATTCATGATTTGATATTATTATTGATAGCCGGACTTCTGTCTGCTTCAGCACGCCGGTTGTTTAGTCGGTCTGCAGCACTGTTTAGTGCACGAGTGCAATGTCGCAGAAACGCCCGTGCCTGTGCCCGAACCGCGTCCCGTACGCAACCGTACGGGATCCGTCATTCTAACCGTGCTCAAAAAAATTTGCGATTCTCAAATCGGACTGCATTTGTGATCCCGCGGGTTCCAGAGGCCGGGATCCGCGGCTCGCACAAACTGATCCGCGATTCGTACTGGGCGATCGTACGGTTCCGTACGGATCGCCGACGGTTCCGTACAGCGCCATACGGATCCGACTAATGTAGGTCAGAAAAACGATTTTTTTTTATTTATTTTTTTTTATTTTTGTCTTTGGTTGGGTTAGTAGGTGAGTTAGCGCTGAGTTAGGGATAGGATGAAAAAAATATAAGCTCTCTTTTACCTCCTTAGATGTTTCTTAGATGCTCCCTCATGGTAATGTTAAATTCTTAAAGTAAAAGTGACATTTTCATTTATTTTTCATTTTCATCCTTTTACTTAAATTTTTAACATTACCATGAAATGACTTAGGATGTTTGAGAGTGGTTCCAGCCTGATCGGACTTCATATGGAGAAAATAGAATTTCATATCCTATTCAAAATTCAGCAGACTTAATAGTTTTCAGGAATTCAAGATCAATGGAATGGTGACATGTCATTAGATTATATCATGTATGAGGGTATGTGATTAGCATTTAATCAAGAGCACCAAGCCCTATATGTACCCTAGTGTTGGTGGTGTTAATTGTTGAACTCATTTTTCATGTCGTTAGCAAAAAATTACATTTCAATCAAGTCAAAATAATCAATCAAGTATGTTAAGTTCTTTCTAGCATATTTTAAGGCTTGCATTAGGGTTTGATCAAAATTGGGCAATTTTGACTAATGTCCCTAGATAATCAAGGTAGAGGCAAAGGCTAGACAAGAGGAGAAGAATCTAGATTATAGATGGTTGATGCATCTAAATGGTTGATGCTCAAAAATTAATCATTAATGTACAATGGATGTCATATCTATTTTGATTTATGTACAAATATGCATGCTTCCATATCTTCTAGAATTAATTTGGTATTTTGGATATTTTTTTAATATAAATGCAAAAAAATAAAAATAAAAAATATATATATAGTAGACGCTTCCGAGACGCTTCGCTTCCTAGATTTTTTGGAAATGACGCTTCCGCGTCCCCGCTTCCAAAAAACGTCCCCGCTGTCTTCAGGTAACATTGCACGAGTGTTCTCCGGCTGAGATCTCACCCTTGTTCTTGGGACTTCGAGTGCTCCGCCCTCGGTAAGGTTCTAGTTTTCAATTCCTTAGCTTCTGGCTTCGAGTGCCCGCCTAGTAAGGTTTGTCCCCGAGTACATCTTTCCGCTCAAGAGTAGAGTAGCAAAGCAGATTCTCGGTGCAACCGAGAGGGAGAAGCTCCCTTGTAGCCGCGTTAAATAGAAGGAAGGATTGCCTCAATGTGAGAAAAGGACTTCATCATCAGAGGTGAGGACGCTGTCCCAGGGAGGACGCAGTCCAGATCTGTGCAGAGAAAACGCTCTCCAGGAGGAGGAAGAACGCCGATCAGCCTGGGAGTGAGGACGCTGTCCATTTCTGAAGAGAGGGTTGCAGATCTGAAGGCACATTGATAGATCCAGCCTTGGAGAGGGTAGATCTGAGCAGATATTTGCAGATCTAGTTTTGTATGTTACAGATCTGGAGGTTTAGCACTAGATCCAGCTTGGGAGATTGCAGATCTGAGGAGATATTGGCAGATCTAGTCCAGATCTGAAGAGATAACATCAAATCCAGCCTTAGAGGTTGCAGATCTGAAGAGATATTGTCAGATCCAGCATAGATCTGAAGGTTTGGTAGCAGATCTGATATAGGAGGACGCAGATCAGGAGGGATAGGACGCAGATCTGATTGGAGGCTTCAGATCCAGCAGATCTGAGTATTCAGGAGGCAGATCCATCAGGTAGGACGCAGATCTGAGGAGCAGGGTTGTGTGAGGGGGCTCAACAGCGTTTTTCCTAGCATTCAGTAGCTGATCTATTTGTCTGGAGGTTTGGTGATTGGTGCCTCATCTATTTCTGCGCTGTCACTAGCAGAGACAGCGTTTTCCTTTGGGGAGGGTTTGCAGCTTGAGATCAGCCATTTTCCAGGGCTTCAGCACATTACGCTGTCCTTGTTGCAGCCATTATTCTATTTGAGAGGGTCTCCACTTGCCAAGGGCAAGGATAGGTGCATTTACTCATTTTCTTGTAATTCTCTCTATGTACTCACTTTCGATTAATAAATGGCTATCCTTCGATTTCTATGTGTCATTATCTCGCTGATCTCGGTTCAAGATTGTATTTTCTATATCTCTGTCAGTATATTTCTCGTTTATTAATTAAGTTATTTCCCTTTGGGGATATTACATCAGATTCGCGTGAGGGAACAGGCATTCCCAAGACTGCTTTCAGGTGCCACTATGGCCATTTTGAGTTCTTGGTGATGCCCTTCGGGCTAACTAATGCACCGACCACCTTCCAGTCATGTATGAACCACATTTTCCGCAGCCACCTGAGGACGTGTGTGTTGGTCTTCTTTGATGACATATTGATATATAGCAGGACATGGGAGGAGCATCTCCAACACATAGAGGTAGTGTTGCATATTTTGGAGGAGCAATAGTTTTATGCTAAGCTCTCCAAGTGCGAGTTTGGGTTGATGGAGATGCTATACTTGGGACACATCATAGGGGTGGATGGAGTGAGGGTCCACAAGGAGAAGATCAGGGCCATCAGGGATTGGCTAGAGCCAAGAAACGTGACAGAACTTCGGGGATTTGTAGGTATCTGCACCTACTACAGGAAGTTCGTCAAGGGTTTCTCTCAGCTTGCTGCACCCCTTACAGATCTAACGAAGAAGGGGGCATTCAATTGGACAGACACAGTGCAGCGAGCCTTTGACAGGCTCAAGGAGGTGATGAGCAGTTGTCCAATGCTAGCATTACCAGACTTCACGCAGCCATTCATTCTGGAGTGTGATGCATCAGGAGAGGGGATAGGCGCAATGTTGATGCAGGGAGGCCACCCTATAGCTTTTGAGAGCCGGAAGCTCCTACCACATGAGCGGTTGTATGCCATATACGACAAGGAGATGCTGGCCATCATGCATGCATTGGCCAAATTCCGGCAGTACCTGGTAGGTAACAAGTTTAGGGTGAGGACTGACCACAACAGCGTCAGGTTTTTCTTAGAACAGAAACAGCTACAGGAGAGGCAACAGAAGTGGGTCAGCAAGATCCAAGCCTACGACTTTGACATCGAGTATGTCAAAGGGAAGAACAACGTGGTGGCTGATGCACTTTCACGCAGACTAGCCACGTTGTCTCTGATGAGTTTGGACGCAGATTGGAGGGCTCGACTATTGGTGGAGTACTCCAAGGACAGATTTGCTTGTGAGGTTTTGGATGGGCAGGTGACAGATGACAGATATAGGGTGATGGATGAGATCATCTACTACAGGGACAAGATCTTCTTGACTGAGGGCTCTCAGCTCAAGAAGAAGATATTGCAGGCTTCTCACGATTCACCATTGTCTGGCCATCAGGGGTTTACCAAAACCTACAGGGCCATCAGAGAAAGGTTCTCGTGGAAGGGCCTCAAGGAGGACGTACTCCAGCATGTCAGGGAGTGCGAGGTTTGTCAGCGCAACAAGGGGGAGATGAACCATTCGGCAGGTTTGTTGCAGCCTCTTCCCATTCCAGAGGGGAAATGGGAGAGTATCTCGATGCATTTCATCACGGGGTTGCCCATGGTGCAGGGTAAGGACTGTATATTCGTCGTCGTTGATCGACTGACGAAATATGCGCATTTTTTTGCCATATCCGCACATTATACAGCAGCACAGGTGGCGGAGCTGTTCTTTAGGGACATCTTCAGGTTAGATGGTCTTCCTAAGACCATTGTCAGTGACAGGGACAACCGCTTCATGGGCGGGTTTTGGCAGGAGCTTTTTCAATTGGTGGGGATAGAGTTGACACCGAGCACTAGCTACCACCCGCAGACAGATGGGCAGACAGAGATAGTTAACAAGTGGCTGGAGGGCTACTTGCGTAACTATGTCAGTGGGCAGCAGTGAGCATGGCTGAAGTGGCTGCACTTAGGAGAGTATTGCTACAACAACACACATCACATGACCATTGGTATGTCTCCGTCTAAGTAACCAGATTCGCCTAAAAGGGGCCACGAATCCTGAATCCCCGTATCGGGTACATATACGTACGGGATTCTGCCCCAATTCAACGGATATGGCGTATCCGAACGGGGTACGGCGTATCTCCACCGTACCTCGTTCAAATACGCCGCATCCCGTACAACCAGATACGGCTGGGCCTGCGGGTTCAAAAAAGCGTTGTTTTTTTATTATAAAGGGGGGCTTTTGCTCATTGTTTTTCACCAATTTCATTGTTTTTCACCAATTGAGAGGATTTTTTAGGAGAGGGTATCAAGCCCATGGCCCTAGTATTTATATGTGATTCATGGTAATGTTAAATCCTTTTACTTAAATTTTTAACATTACCATGAAATGACTCAGGATGTTTGAGAGTGGTTCCGACCTCATTGGATTTCATATGGAGAAAGTAGAATTTTAGATCTCATTCAAAATCCAGCAGACTTATAAGTTTTTCAGGATTTCAGGGTTGGGTTATTGCAATGTTTTCATCGAATTTTGTCATGTATTAGGGTATGGAACTCGTATTTAATCAAGAGCACCAATCCCTCTATGTACCTTGATGTTAGTGACATTGGTTGTCAAACTCCTCTATCATGACCCTACTAAAAATGTACCCATCACTCAGACAAAACCTTGACTATCTAAGATGATAGATAAATCTATGTTTAAATCAATGAATTAAGTATGAATTTGTGTAAAAAATATCTAATTTTTAATATATATATCTTTTAATAAAATAATATATAACGTATCGTATCCCAGAAGTATCCTGTTTCGGGGTCACCATACCCGTATCCAGTTCTTCGAATCCCCGTATCCCCGTATCAGGTGACTTAGGTCTCCGTTTTACGCATTATATGGTTATCATGCTTTATCTTTTGTTGATGTGATGTTTGGTGCCAGCAAGGCTCCGAGAGCCAAGGACTGGATCCAAGAGAGTCAGGACATCCTTCGAGCTCTCAAGGATAACATGGCTACAACGCAGAACCAGCAGAAGCTGTATGCCGACAAGGGTTGGGTGGAGAGACATTTTGAGGTAGGGGACTTGGTCTACCTACGTTTGCAGCCATACCGACAGTCTACTCTGAAGTAGAAGGGAGCAGAGAAGCTCAAGCCTCGTTTTTATGGGCCTTACAGGGTGATACGCAGAGTTGGGCAGGATGCTTATGAGTTGGAGCTACCTCAGGGCAGCAAGATTCATAACATCTTTCACGTATCGTGCCTGAAGAAGGCACTAGGACAGCAGGTGACAATGACAGGGGAGCTTCCGCCTATGGATGATGAGGGGCACTTGGTGCTACAGCCGGAGGCCATTATTGATACCCGGGAGAGACAGTTGCGGAGCAGGACAATCCGGGAATTCTTAGTGAGGTGGAAGAATTTGCCGGATGAGGATGCCACTTGGGAGAGTGAGAAGATCTTGCAGCATCCATCACTACAGTTGCTTGAGGACAAGCAACATTTTGCCGGGGGAGACTGTAATATTCCCAATTAGCAATAGCTAATTGGAAATATTAATTTTGACCAATTTTTCCTTATTATAGTTGGAGCATGAATAAAGTGAGTGAAATATTAAATAACTCACTTAGGATAAAGTATTTCCCTAAAGTCAACATCGTATTTGAGGAAGTGGGGCCTAGTGACCAAGTGGACAGCGCAGGGAGAGAGGGACGTAGACCATGTGGGCAGCGTGGGGCCTACCTCATGCAGTTGAGAGGGGCAGCGTGGGCCAAGGGGCACGTAGGAGATGGTGGGGCCTAGGGTTGAGAGAGGCCCATCGTGATAAAAGGGAGGAGAGCCTCTTCATTTGATCATTCATGTTTATGCATCTTGAGCTTGTCATTTCATCTTGGAGCACGCTGGCTGTTTAGCTTGTCTGCAGTACTGTTTAGTACATCGAGTGTCTCCGTGCGGAGATCCCACCCTCAGCCCCGGGAGACTTCGAGTGCTTGCTCGAGTGAGGTATTCTACCATCATTTTTGCAGGAGGATTCGTGGTTGCCTTCGTTGTGGAGCAGAGCATCTAGGGACTGCGCAGTCTTGAGAGAGAGGACGCAGTTCATCTTGGGAGAGTTCCAGATTGGTGCCATTTTGGAGGATTCGGGCCGGAGAATTGAGCAAGGGGCCAGCCCTTGCCTATTGGAGATATTTGGGAGAGAGGGAGTCCCGATTTTGGAGGTTGTCACTCAGCACCAACGTGGCCCTTGGGAGGATAGCGTAGATCCTCAAGGGAGGCATTTTCGGAGGTCGGGCATTTTAGAAACGCTCTCTGGGCTTTTCTGGGTATTGTGAGTAGAGGCCGATTCCAGAGTATTAGCATTTTCCGGGTAGGGGAGCAGCCCCAAATACTCATTTTCGTTCCAGTAGTTGCAGCAACACGATAGTATTTCAACAGTTGGAGTTAGAGCAGAGAGCAGCCATTTCCTTTGACATTCTGAGAGTATTCCTACACTTGCCTGGTGGAAGTCGAGGTGCCATCATTTTGATCACCTCTTGTACTTCTTTATATTTCTCAGTATAATAGAATGGCTTAGCATTCTCTATTTCATGTGTATCTGCTTCATGGTTTGTTTCTAGCACTATATGTCTTGTTGTATGCTTTATATTACTGTCTATTTTCCCTTCGGGATATTACAATCATCATCATCATGGGTAAGAGCATCCTCTAATTGCTCTAATCGCAACACTCCATCCTCCAAATTGGTCTCCTTTGGATACTTGTCCCAAACCTTAAGGTCTCTGTTACTCTTTGCATCTTCAAAGTAATGGGACAACAATTTCAAGTTGTAATGAGCATAAACCAAGCTCTCTGCTCGGTCTAAACTCAACCTGTTCCATTTAACACTGTGGATGAAAGAATAAGAGCTCCAACACCTCTCTGTAGAAGAAGTGTTTACCACCTGTGATAGCACTCGCAATGCCAAAGTCTGTAGAAGTGGAGTAGCACCTCCATGCATGTTCCACCACTTAATAGAAGAAAAACTCTCTCGATCTCTAACAGCATGCATGCTCCCAAATGGACCAGTGGAAAGTGTATAGCTGCTCAACTGTTTCCATACCAAGTGTGCCTCCTCCTCATCAGGGACTAATTTATCTAGTGCATCCATATATTTGATTAGGACCTCTGGATCTAGGTGTGGTTTTCTCCTGCTCGCCCCCCAGGTGCTGTTGTAGAAAGCCATGATGGACTATAATATTTAGGTGTCAATACATATGCTAATGCATGCAATGGAATATTTAGCATATCCCATCGTTTTACCACCTCTGCACGAATATATTTGTACAAGGTGGTATCTCTAAGCTCAACAATGTCTTTAATCTACCCCAACATGTTGTCCATTTGCTCATACACCTCCCCAATTATTGGCTTATCTGAATCCCCAAACTTGATCATGTAATAAATTGGTTTGGTGAATTGCAAAACATATTTAACTCGTGACCCAAAAAACATGTCAAGAATAGTGTCCTTTGCTGCATTAGCACCATCTCTATCAGTGTTAATCTCCTCCCATGATTCAGCGGTGACCATATTAGTTAGAGCTTGTCTCACCTTCACTTGCCGCCTAAAGGTGAGATAATAACTTGCAAATATGGTTTTTGCAAGTTTAAGCAACTGCAACTGGAGTAAGTGCCATAGAAGTAGTTAACCCTTGTATGCCCTGTGATAAATTTAATGAGATTTTTCCCTCTCTTGTAAAGCTCATTAATCCACCCACATTCTTTATGCTTCACAATATCATCCATCAAAAGGTTCAATGTGTGCACCAAGCACCCAGACCAAAATATGTGTGGATAAGTACGCTCAATAATTTTACCTGCTCCCTTACAATTTGCTACATTATCTGTGATCACTTGAACCATTTTTCTAGGACCAACATCTCTGATTGATTGCAATAGGAGATTTGCAATGTTTTGGGAAGTTGCACTGACAGAGGAGGGATCATGACATGCAATAAACACTGCACCAGTAGCAGAAACACCAAGAACATTTATCAAATGTTGGTTTCTGATATTTGTCCACCCATCTGATACAATGGATACCCCACTATCCACCCACTCATTTGTAAAACGTGTCAAAGTTGCTTGAACCTTTCCTTTTTCTCTTTCTAATAAACACTGTTCTAGCTTTCTCATAGTTGGGGGACTTGTATCCTTTTGGGGCTTCATTGATGCCCTTTACCATTTCATGCCAATAGGGAGAGCGAAGCACATTGAATGGTACACCGCAAGCACAAAGAAATCGGACTATCTTTCCATCCACATCATCCCTCCCAACAACATTAAGGAAATCTGCTATTGTTTTTTTACCTCCAGAACTTGTAGAAACACCATGAGCAAATGAGCTACCAAATCTAGAGGTTGCACTTGATTCAGATTGAGTTTTTTATTTTTTATTTTTGTTGTTGTGCAACCTCCTCTATTTGGATGTATTTTCTTCTTTGTTCAGCTGGAACTTTTGGGTAAATTGCTATCCCCACAACACCCTTTCTTTCATCACTGTCCATCACCCCACAAAGATGCCTCCTCACACGGGTATATGAACCACTATATGGTTTTCCTCCATGACAACCATGAGGGCACAAAAACTTTTAGCTTCCACCACCTTTCCCCCCTTTAAGTTTGGTCACATAGTTCCACAAGGGTGTCAATGCAGCTTTCCCATCTTGTGATTCAATGTTTTCATCATCCCTTTCCTCTTTAAAGCCTTCCTCCTCATCATACATTGGGGCACTCATATGGTGACCACTTTCCTCTTCTTCTTCATATTCTTCTCTTCTATTTCTACTCCCCCTTACCATCATCAAAACCAAGACTGGAATGATACATAGAACCCAAAGAAACATCATCTTTGAGTATGGATATAGATGGTGGACAACCTGCAAATAAATGTACAAGAAGAAAGAATGGGAAAGTGTAGGAGAGGGAGGAGAGAAAATACAAAAAACAATGACAAAAAAAATGAGAGAGTTTGGGGTTTGCACTTACCTCTTTAGCTCTTCTAGATGGAAGCCCTTCTTTACTCCTCCAAGCTTTCCTCAACTCTCTATTCTCCAAGCTCTCTTCTCCTCTTTTTCTCTTCTCTTCTCCAAGCTCTCAAAAAACACAAGTGAGCAAATAATAGGTGAAATAGAGCTTATAGCTTTTTCATCATATCCCTAACTCAAGACTAACTCACTAACTTATCCAGATAAAGCCAAAAAAAAAATAAAAAATAAAAAATAAAAAAAATCTTTTTTTAGTGCACAAGTTGGATCCGTACAACGCTGTACGGAACTGCGCGCGAACCGTACGAATCCGTACAAGAATCGCGGTGCTTCCGTATGGTGATCCGCGGATCCGCTGTATGGAAACGCGGATCCAGGCATACGGATTCAACTTTCTAGGAAATGCAAATTTTTTTGCAAAATGTGTTTTGCTGTACGGATCCCGTACAGTTCCATACGGGACGCGTTTTGGGGGTTGGAGCCGGGGGGGGGGGGGGGGACGTTTCTTGCAACATTGCGTTAGAGGCACACATTCGACCCCCTATAATGACTATATATATTTGACAATTGCTTCTCATTTGGGAAAATTTGTTTTTGGATAATTATCTTTGTTTTTCAGCTAGTTTGAAGAGGAAAAAGGAGGCTGAAAGCTGTGGGAATTTGGGAGGGTTGTTTCTTGCTATTGTTCTGGTCAGTTGTCATGATTATTATTCTGTTTCTGTATATTTTGATGGACATTTGATTCTCTCTCATAAGGAAAGCAGTTTTGGGTTTTCCCCTTTGTGGTTTTCGCCCTGAACTCAGGCCTAATCTTTGTTTCTCTTATTAATTGTCTCACTGTGGATTTTACTGCTCATTTTATTATTGATAGTTGTAATTTTCTTCTATGTAACTGCTTGATGATTTTATAAATTATGGATAAATATTGTCGAAATTAATCATTAGAAGTAGTTACGTGTTGAAGAAATTTTTTCTAGCTTGCCTATGCTAGAAAAACAGCATGGTATCAAAGCTGGAAAGGATCGAGATCTGAAAGAGAAACTTGCACCCTTTTTTGTGGACCGTCTGAGGCTCGCATTGTCTCTGTTTTGGGCAGGCTCGCATCAATATTATCTGTGATTCTGCCTCGTATTAACAGTGGCTTGTGCGATATTCTTAGTGGCCCGTATTCTATGTTGTTGTGGTAACCCGTTTCTATGGCTCTCTGTAATCTCTGTATGCTATGTGGCTTGTATTTATCTTCTGAGGCTCGCATACTTACTTTGGTTCACATCTGCTTTCCTGTGGTTCATATCTATTATCTATATCATTATATTAGCTTGCATTCAATTTTTGAGGCACGTATTATCTGTGGTTCTTTGTTATGGCTCATTATTAATAATAAATATTCAGTAGCTCGAATTGGGCTCTCTGTGGCTCACATCTTCTGTGATAGCTCGTTTCAAGTGGTTAGCATTCATTCTCTGTAACTCACATCTTTTATGATTACGGTAACTCGTATCTTATCCCTGTGGCTCATATTCTTTATTATTTGTGGAATTTAGACTTCTTGTAATTTGGACAGATTCCTGTGGCTTTCTATTTCTGTGAATTTGATGAATATTGGTGGCTTTCTATCTCTGTGGATTAGACTAGATTTTGGAACATATAAACGTTGATCTAATATCTGTAGTCACCTATCTCAGTGATGCAAGACGATCTTTGTGGTATGATTTGTTAATCTCTATGGTATGGCTCATTGATCCCTGTGTTTTGGTTCACTTATCTCTGAGGTGGCTAGTATAATTACTGAGGCTCACATCTCATTACAGTATCTTTGTGGCTCGCTTATGTCACATTGTGGCTCGCTTACAATAGTTCGTATCTATTACGATGGCTCATATATCTATTATGAGGCTCAAACTTATCCCTATGGTTCATATTTAATATTTCTGAGTGGTCTCGCTTCTGTTATTACTAAGTGGCTCACATAATCACTCGCATTTTCTATTACCATCACACATTGTATGGCTCAATGTTGTTATCTCTGTGGTTAGCATCTGTATCTCTATGGATCAAAACTTGAAATATGAACTGTGATAGTGAATTGGAGACATGAAGTCAGAATCATGACTATGATCTATATTACAGTGATGACTGTAATCTATATATATGTATCTATATCCATGGAGCATGATTGTGATATCTATGATAGTATCCTCTGGTACATTAAAATTCACATCTATAGATGATAAGTTTGAAAAGGTGCTTGATCAAGATTGTCCTTGAAATCCGATTATGACCAGATCTTTAGCTCTCCTGATTTGATATATAGTTCTGAAAATCCAATTGTTTTCCACTCTCTGCATTAGCCAATGCCTTCGAGGTGGCTCCTACTGGACACATCACCCTATTCAATCTTTCCCCGGTAGTTCCTAAACTGCACATTTGGTCACCCACCGACCTCTCTTTGTAAGTTTGCTCAAAGGGATATATATATATATATATATATATATATATATATATATATATATATATATATTAGTATTCAAAGCTAGAGAAGTCGAATTTATGCCTATGATCTATGCTCTTAATACTGTATCATATCTCTGTAAGTAGAGGTATTATCTCTCACCATAATTGATTGAAGTATAAAGCATGAATTTTGCGGAAGAAAAGCCATAGGAAGTTGTCATGTAGATTAGAAAAAAATGCTCTATTCTTGAATGATCAATTGTATTGCTAAATCTCTGCTTCTTGACAAGAAGGGTTTCTTAAGTTGTAAATTCTATCTTGACTAAAGAAGGGAGCATAGGCCTCTTGATCTCTAGGTTTATTTGCTAACCCTAGTTAGAAATGATGGCTTGATGCGAGAGGGCAATGACATATATACATATGCTGAGAATATGAGGATTTGTAAACCTGGAATGTCATTAGGGTTTGATGTTATAACCCTAGCTGTTCAAATTACAAACCCTAGCTGACAACGCTACCTCAATATAAAAGGTTGAGAAAATGTTGGGCTTATGAATTGAGGCGACATTTTGATGTTGAGGCTGATTTGCAGGTTGGATTCTAAAAGGACTCAAGACCAAGAGGGAGTTGTCTTGATCTCAAAAGATAAGTATCTTATGGTTCTTTTGTTATTTCAATCAATACTGTCTATTTATGATTTATAAAACCCTCGGTTGGGTTTGGAGAAGAAAATCTAAGTCTAATGGACCTAACCCTAATTCCTTGTTGATGATATTGAGTACTCCATTATGGTATGAATAATATAAGCCTCTAGATGATCTTTCCTTCTTGGTGAAGTTAACTCTTTAATGATGACATGGACAAGTTTATCTCCTTAATAATATGGGCCATAATTTTTGATTGATAGAAGAAACCTTTAAACTTTAATATATAATTCTTAATGACATATTTCTTGTCGCTGATGATGAGAACTCCTTGTTGCTAATTTGGACTCCTTCATGTCATGGATGATGTGGATTCTTCTAATAATATTGATATATGACCCTTTGTTGCTGATGATGTGGACTCCTAAATGATGAATGATGCGTACTTCATAACTCATTGATGATGTGGATGATGATCTAGACTCCTTGATGCTTACTCTTTGATGATGATGATGCTTTCACCCTGATGATGATGGCATGAACTTCTTGATGATATGGAGTCTTTTGATGATGACTTCGACAAGTTCAACTCCTTGATGATATGTACAAGATTGGTTGACTGGTTGGTTGCAAGAAGTTTTAGATTAAGGAGGAGCTGACACACTCTCAAGAGATAAGTACTTTATTATTTGTTTCCATTATTATGAGTCTCTTGTCTTTGTATATCTTGTTTGGTCATATTTGTCCTTCCATGACCTCCTAATGAGGATTGCAGGTACATATTAAAGATTGTCAAGGTATGGCACAATGTTGCACGAATCGTACTCGTATAATACTTGTTTGGCTATTGACTCGACGACCCATATAAGACTTGCGAACGACCCGTATAAGACTTTGCAAAATACAAAAAAACTTAAAAAAAATACGATTTCCACAGGTCCTATGCAGGTCACATGCAGTTCTTCACGAGTTCAATATGAGTAGACAGGTTCCATGCTAGTTTGGACGAGTACAGGTAGAGATCGCGGGTTGTATACGAGTGACCCGTCTCGCTATAGAACCCGTCAAGACCCGTTGGTACTCGTGTGTCTTATAAGAGTCGTGCAACACTGGTGTGGCAATTGTTGAAAATGGATGGAAGAACGAAGTAGCAAGATGACTCGTGATTGGATGAGCTTTGGAGTATACAAGATCAACCTAATTGAAGCTTGTTTTGACTCATGAAGCTCAATATGAAGATGGCTTGAAGTCCTGAAGGAAGATGCTGATCTACTGAAGACGAGTTCGTGAACTCCTTTGCTATGTGTTGATGATATGTTTCTAATGAGGTTGGGAACCTCCTCAATGTAAGAGGGAGCTGATTGATAGTGTTCTATGAGCCTGATGGAATACTTGTTGAGGATATGACATGATGGACTGTAAGTCCATGGATGTTTGTTTAATAAAGAAGAAGCTACGTGACTCCACTGCTGATTTGTTGATTTAACTCGTTGAGCAAAGGAAGAGCATTGCTAGGTTGCTGATGTTTGCTTCTGAAAAAGCTCTGGTTGAAGTTGAATGAATAGTTGGATGTCTACTAGAACGTTTGACCAAATGCTAGAATCCATCGTGGCTACTTTTTTGCTTTTAAGCAAGTTGAAGATTATGTAACAAGCATTGAATGGCTGAGGGTCCTTTTGAGAGGGAATATTGATTTGACAACATCATTGGGCTACTATAAGACCTATGTGGTCGGGGAATTTGGTTTTGAGGCTCGAGGTACATATTTTCATCTTTCCATGAGAGGACATTGTGTTACAATTATGCAACTACGATCAAATTCCACTTTGAACAAATTATTTGATGGAGGTGATGATTGCATTGAATTCCTCTTTTTGAGAGGACCAAAATCGACCTAAAGATCACTCAATTCAGATAAGGGAAAGTGTACTGATGAAGGAAAGCCCACATATGCACATTTGGACAAGCTCGGCCCTAAAGCAAATTGGACACCCATGGAAGCTTATAAATACAAGTGACTTCAAGCTTATTTGGACATCACCAAGCATCATCTTCTTCTCTTCTCATTGATTGGTTCCAACAGGTCTGAGGCAAGTACGATGAAAGAAGTTTGCAAAGGTTCGAAATTACAGGGTTTGAGGCTCGCATATGTTCTAGTGTTTTAAGGCTATAGTTGCAGGCTTGTCATTGAGCAATTTCGTCCATAGTCGCTGGCACACAGGCATCAAGGGAGCGACTGGGCTTTTTCAGTGGCTTGCACAACTCCTCATGCATGCGATCAGGGAGTTTGACTGAAATTTACCATTGACCAAAGTTGACCGCAAACTGGAAAAGTTGTCTCTGATATGTTCTGACACTGGAAACTTGCTTCTGAATATTATTAGGTTATTTTGCTGGATGATATTGTATTGGACTCATTGTACTCTCTGCTAAACATTTTATGACAATCTAATAGAAGAAGAATTTCAAAGGGTTTCCCCCCTAGTGGGGTTTTTCCTTGGTCTTTGATCAAATTTGGTGTCTCTTATTGATGTGTTGATTGTCTCCTTTGTCATTGGATTTATTGTTATCTATTCAATTACTATTGATGATTAGAAAGATTAATTGATATTGAAAGGATTGCCAATTGAAGTATTGAATTGGGCTAAAGTAATTGATTCAGCATAGAACAATTTGAAAATTTATGGTATCACAACTAAGGTGAAGGACAAGCCCAAAAGGAGACAAGAATTGAAGCAATCATCTTTGAAAAGTTGAAAGAGCCGATCTAGACAAGATGTCTCCTTTCTTCAAGGAAAATGAGAAATTGGGCAACTCATCCAATTTTACTGCTTGGAAAGTCAGGTTGGAGATCAGAGCTGATAACAATGATGTTCTAGATTACATTCAAGGAAAAGTTCTTGAGCCTCCTGAGAATGCTTCCACTGCTGTCAAGAACAAGCACAAGAAAAGTGAGTTAAAAGCAAAGAAAATTATAGCTGATGGTTTGCAAGATAATCTACTTGCGTATGTTGGAAATTTGAGAAGGTCTAAAGATATGTATGATAAGATAGCTGACATGTATGAAGTCAACAATTTGAATGAAGTCATCTCCTTGAAAGATCAACTCAAAGACACAAACATGAGCAAAGGAGAGTCTGTGCAATCCTAAATAATGAGGATATCTTGCCCTAGAGATCAATTGCAAAGAATTGGGGAATCTATGCCCGACAGGGAATTGGTGATCGTAACTCTAAGAGGTCTCCCTCCTATTTGGGAAACCTTCATCACTACCATAAGCAACAACAATGTCCTCCCGTCATTTGATGAAATTGTAGAAAAGCTCACTCAAGAAGAATCAATGATGATATCAGGAGGAAGGATTCAAAGACATGAAGAAGGAGAGCCCACTGCATTCGTCACACAAAACAGGAAGAAGAAAGGAAAAGGAGGTCCATCAAGAAAGCCTCCTCCTCGAGATACAAAGATAAGGAATGATAGAACATCATCTCACATTGAATGCGACAATTGTCACAAGAATGGCCATTATGCTCGAGATTGCCCCAAGAAGAACAATGGTCCACGCTACAACACTAGAAGCAACAACAGGTTTGATGATCGATGAAGAAGGGATGACCGAAGTAATGAAAGAAAAAGAAGATATGAAAGAAAAAGAAGAGATGATCCAAGTGACCATGAAGAAGATCATCGTCCTCAAAAGAAATCAAGATTCTCCAGGTATGAAAGTAATGTTGCAAATCAATCTGAATATATTCTTATTTATGCTCTTACTAGTTCCACTCCTCCGGATTCGTGGGATAGTTGGTTGGTTGATAGTGGGGCCATTCATCATTTCTCTAGTTATAAGGAAGTTCTCTCTAATTTGGTGGAGAGGGAGTCAAATTTGAAAATAATTCTTGGAGACAACTCGACTAATCCTGTTAAAGGTTTTGGGTCCGTCAAATTTCATTTGAATTCGGGAGAATCTATTTTACTCCATGATATGATGTATGTGCCTGGGTTAAAGAAGAATTTGGTATCAATATCCGCTTTGGAAGATAAAGGGACGAGGGTTGCCTTCATCAGGGGAAAGGTTCTTACTTGGCCTATTGGATCACCTATGAGAGATGCATTCACATTGGGATCAAGATATGAAGGATTTTGCAGGGTCACTGGAAGACCACTTCTAGAATTGGTCCATGATACTAACCATCTAGGCGAGCTATGGCACCGAATAGTGGCCCATCTACATTATGATGCTCTTCCAAAATTGGAGAAATTGGTCTCAGGGTTTCCCAAGGTTCAAATTCAACATGATGGAGTATGTCTAGGATGTGCCAGTGGGAAGAAGACAAGGGGACCATTCCCCTCCAACGAGAAGAAGTCAAATGACATCCTCCATCTCATTCATTCCAACTTGAGTGGTCTGATGCCCATACAATCTCTTGGTAGCCATCTCTATTACGTCACCTTCATTGATGACTTTTTATGAAAGACATGGATATATTATTTGAAGCACAAGGATGAAGCCTTCAAAATGTTCAAGGAGTTCAAAGTTTTGATCGAAAATCAAACAGGGAAGAAAATCAAGATATTCAGGTTTGACAATGGTGGAAAGTACACTTCAAATGAGTTCATCGATTTTTGCAAGAAGGTATCAAGAAGGAGATAACTGCAGCCTATATTCCCGAACAAAATGGAGTAGATGAACGAAAGAACAGGTCTATTGTAGAAGCCACTCATGCCATTCTCCATGATCAAAAGTTACCAAGTTCCTTTGGGGAGAAGCAACAAATGTTTCTGTATATGTTCAAAACAGGGTGCCTCATCAAGCATTGGACAACAAAACCCTTGAAGAAGTATTCACAAGTGTCAAGGCCGATGTTAGCCATCTTCGTATCTTTGGCTGCCCTGTATACTTTCATATGCCAAAGGAGAAAAGAAATAAGTTGGAAGCCATTGGAAGAAAATGTACGTTTGTTGGATATTGTGAAAATTCTAAAGCTTTTAGAATATATATTCCTGGTCAAAGGAAGGTTGAGATTAGCAAGGATGTAACATTCGATGAAGATGATGGCCTTGGAAAAGCAAGGACCTTCCTCCACCTCCTCCACCTGAGAAGAAGAATGAAGATATGGATATTTTAGATGGTCCTTCCGTGCTTGAATCTGAGACATATATTGTTGATGATTCGATGGAGCCCATGGATCCATTAGATCCTCCATGTAATCTTCCCACCGGGAAGAAACCTATTTGGCATTGAGACACATTACAGGATGATGATATACAGGCTCCCGTTCAAAGTTCATTTAGAGAAAGGAAGAAGCCATGTAGGTACCAAGGATATGTTGCAGCCATGAGTACCATAATTCAATGTGAACCTTCCAAATTTGAAGAAGCCATAAAAGAACAAATTTGGAAGGATGCTATGGCCGAAGAATATGAATCAATTATGAAGAATGACGTCTGGGATGGCGTGCCATGAATGAAGGGGAAATCTGTGTTGACTTCAAAATGGCTATTCAAGATCAAGCACAAAGGTGATGGTAGCATAGAGAAATACAAGGAAAGATTTGTGGCTCAAGGATTCTCTCAAAAAGAGGGAGAAAACTATGATGATATATTCGCACCTGTGGCACGAAATACAACCATTCGTTCGATAGTGGCCCTTGCCGCAAGTCAAGGATGGACTCTTCATCAGATGGACATGAAGACAACATTCCTTCATGGTATGTTACAGGAAGAAGTATATGTTGAGCAACTACATGGATTTGAAGTAGAGGATCGAAAGACACATGTTTATAGTTTGAAGAAGGCATTACATGGTTTGAAGCAAGCCCTAGAGAATGTTACGCACACATAGACAATTATTTGGTAAAGCTGGGATTCACAAGAAGTAATGCCGATCCCAACCTCTACTTCAAGGTAGTCCAAGGTATGCCGATAATTTTGGTTTTATATGTTGACGATCTATTCTTGACAGGTAGTGAGCCCATGATCATCGAGTGTAAGAGGGAGTTAGCCTTTGAATTCGAGATGAAGAATCTTGGAATCATGCACTACTTTGTAGGTCTTGATGTGTGGCAAAGGCCCGGTGAGATTTTCCTTTCACAAGGAAAATATATTGTGAAGCTGTTGGAAAGATTTGGAATGCCAGAATGCAAGTCACTACCCACATTGATGGAAATAGACTTCAAGAAGTTATATGGAGAAGCCGCAGGACCCGATTTGGCAAATCCATCTGAGTATAGACAATTGATTGGGGCTCTGATGTTCCTAGTGAACATTCGTCCAAAAATATGCTATGCAGTTAATACATTGAATCAATTCATGATCGAGCCTATCCATGCACATTGGGTCGCTGCCAAACAAATTCTGAGATATTTGCATGGATCGATCACACTTCGTTTAAAATATTCTGTTGGAGATGTTCGACTTCATGGATACACCGATGTTTACTGGGCAGGAAATGTTGTTGACAAGAAGTGTACGTCTGGATGTTGTTTTAGTCATGGATCTGCCATGATATCTTGGAAGAGAAGGAAGCAGAAGTCTGTAGCATTGAGTACCGCCGAGGAAGAGTATATTGTCGCTAGCATGGCTAGCTGCGAAGCACTATGATTGAGAAAGCTCTTTGGAGAGCTATTCAAACAAGTACTAGACACTACAATGATATATTGCGACAACAAGAGTGGGATCTGTCTGGCAGATAATCTTGTATTTCATGACATGTCCAAGCACATAGAGATTCAATATCACTTCATTGGAGACATGGTGCAGAGAGGAGTCGTTCGATTCCATCACATATTGACAAATGAGCAGATTGCAGATGTTCTCACCAAGGCTTTGCCGAAAGGGAAGTTCTTGGTGTTCAGAGAGCAACTTGGACTAATAGATGTGACCCCTCTTGACAAGGGGTACCACTGATCGAGAACACTGAGCCAACTCTTCGCCCCTTGTAATATCCCCAAAGGGAAATAACCAGTAATACACAGAAATATGCCAGACAGATATAGAAGATACAATGCCGGAACCAGATCATGGAACAAGTACACATAGAATGCCAGAAAACTAAGCCATTTTATTAATCTGAAAGTACATAGAGAGGAGTACAAGAAAATCAGAATGAGTGCACCTATCCTTGCCCTAGGCAAGTGGAGACCCTCTCAGACAAACAATGGCTGCAAATAAGGACAGCGTCTAGGCCCAGTTTGACATACGAGGCGAGAAGGTACGGAATGCCTTTGGAACTATGGCGAAGACTAAAAGATAGTGATATCAATCCTCCAAACCCTCACAGTAAGCAGCACATGCACTAGTGACGAGCGCGAGAAGCGAATGGAGTGCTAGTCACAGGCCTCGGACAGTGGATCGACTCTGAATGTTTGGAAAGCATTGTCAAGCCCTCTCACACAATCCGCTCACTGGAATCGCGTCCTCCACGATGGATGCAAATCTGTATGCTGGATCTCTTTTGGATGCGAAGCCTCAATCAGTCTGGGTCCTATCCCTCCGGAATCTTTTGCCTCCTAGATCGAATCTGCTTCATTATCCTTAGGATCTATCTTTGGATCTGCCAATATCTCTTCAGATCTGCAACCTCCAAGGCTGGATCTGATGTTATCTCTTCAGATCTAGGCTGGATCTACCAATATCTCCTCGGATCTGCAATCTCCCAAGCTGGATCTAATGCTATTTCTCCAGATCTGCACCCTACAGAATACAGAACTAGATCTGCAAATACCCTTTCAGATCTGTAATCTCCAAGTCTGGATCTATCAATGTGCCTTCAGATCTGCGTTCTTCTGTCTCTTAGAACAACGTCCTCTCTCTAAGGTTGATCTGCTTGCTTTCTCCTCCTGGAACAGCGTCCCTCCTTCTCAGATCTGAACTACGTCCTCCCTGGAACAGCGTCCTCACTCTAAGGCTGATCTGCGTCCTCTTTCCCCTTGGAACAACGTCCCTCCTTTTCAAATCTGCGCAGCCACAAGAAGGGCTTCTTCCTCTCCAAACCTGCACCAGAAACTGCTGCTGCTTGCCACTGAAACTGAAAGGTGTTACTCAGAAAATAACCTTACTAGGGCGGGCACTCGAAGTCCCCCGAAGCTAAGGGTGAAACCAGAAATAACCTTACCAGGGCAGGCACTCGAAGTCCCCCGAGGCTAAAGGTGAGATCTCCGACCGGAGACACTCGGTTGCACTAAACAGTGCTGCAGACCGACTAAACAACCGGCGTGCTGAAGCAGACAGAAGTCTAGCTCTCAATATCAATATCAAATCATGCATGTCCAAATGAGGTGAGAACCCCACCTTTTATAATGCTAAACTCCCTCCAAAACCTTAACTGCGTCCTTCACTCTCCTTGGCCTGCGCAGTTAACCTTGGGTCAGCCCGATGCCTCCCCATCATACTCATGTGGACCCCCCAAGGCCCCCTCTCTAAGTTATAACGTCAATCAACTAGGAAAAGAACACTTTATTTATAAAGTGAGGTGACTAAAGTGAGGTGACCCCTCTTATTTCTCACTTTATTTATTACTTCTAGCTAAAGCGGCAAAATTAAACAAAAATGAAATATTCCAATTAGCAAAGCGAATTGGGAATATTACAGTCTCCCCCGGCAAAACGTTGCTTGTCCTCAAGCAACTGAAGTGATGGATGCTGTAAGATCCTCTCATCCTCCCAAGTGGCATCCTCATCCGGCAAATCCTTCCATCTCACCAAGAATTCTCTGATTTTCCTACTGCGTAGTTGCCTCTCCCTGGTGTCGATAATAGCCTCCGGCTGCAATACCAGATGCCCCTCATCATCTGTAGGCGGTAGCTCCTCGGTGACTTTCACATGCTGGCCCAGTGCCTTCTTCAGGCATGATACGTGAAAGATGTTATGAATCCGGCTGCCTTGGGGCAGTTCCAACTCATATGCAACCTGCCCGATCCTGCGTGTCACCCTGTATGGTCCATAAAAACGAGGCTTTAGCTTTTCTGCCCCCTTCCGTTTGAGCGACGACTGTCGGTATGGCTGTAATCGTAGGTAGACTAGGTCCCCTACCTCAAAGTGTCTCTCCACCCGACCCTTATCAGCATACAACTTCTGCTGATTCTGTGCTGTGGCTATGTTGTCCTTGAGAGCCCGGAGGATGTCTTGGCTCTCTTGGATCCATAACTTGGTTCGCGGAGCCCTGCTAACACCAAACATCATGTCCACAAAAGATAGGGAATGATATCCATACAACGCATAGAAAGGTGTCATACCGATGGACATATGGTGGGTTGTGTTGTAGCAGTACTCGCCCAGATGTAGCCATTTCAGCCATGCTCTCTGCTGCCCACTGACGTAGTTACGTAAGTAGCCCTCTAGCCACTTGTTAACTATCTCCGTCTGCCCGTCCGTCTGGGGATGATAACTAGTGCTCGGTGTCAACTCGGTCCCCACTAGTCGGAAGAGCTCCTGCCAAAATCCACCCATAAAACGGCTGTCCCTGTCACTAACAATGGTCTTGGGTAGACCATGCAATCTGAAAACCTCCCGAAAAAACAACTCTGCCACCTGTGCCGCTGTGTGATGTGCCGAAATGGCGAAGAAATGAGCATACTTCGTTAGCCGATCCACTACCACGAAGATGCAGTCCTTGCCCTGTACTGTGGGCAACCCCGTGATGAAGTCCATCGAGACACTCTCCCATTTCCCCTCCGGAATGGGAAGTGGCTGCAGCAACCCTGCGGGATGGCTCATCTCTCCTTTGTTCCGCTGACAAACCTCGCACTCCCTGACATGCCGGAGTACGTCCTCCTTGAGGCCTTTCCATGCAAATCTCTCCCGGATGGCCCTGTACATCTTGGTGAACCCCTGATGGCCCGCCAATGGTGAATCATGAGAAGCATGGAGTATCTTCTCCTTGAGCTGAGACCCCTCAGTCAAGAAGATCCGATCCCTGTAATAGATGACCTCATCAGCCACCCTGTATCTGCTATCTGCTATCTGTCCATCCAGCACTTCGCATGCAAATTTATCTTTGGAATACTCAACCAGTAGTCGAGCCTTCCAGTCAGCGTCCAAGCTCATGAGTGATAACGTGGCTGGTCTACGGGAAAGGGCATCTGCTACCACGTTATTCTTCCCTTTGACATACTCTATGTCAAAGTTGTAAGCCTGGATCTTGCTGATCCACTTATGCTGCCTCTCCTGTAACTGCTTCTGCTCCAGAAAGTACTTCAGGCTGTTATGATCTGTCCTCACCCTGAATCTTCCACCTACCAGGTACTGCCGGAATTTGGCCAATGCATGCATGGTGGCCAACATCTCCTTGTCATAGATGGGATAAAGCCTCTCATGTGGAAGGAGCTTCCGGCTCTCGAACGCAATCGGATGACCCTCCTGCATCAAAACCGCTCCAATCCCTTCCCCTGACGCATCGCACTCTAGGACAAAGGGCTGAGTGAAATCGGGCAATGCCAACACGGGGCAACTACTCATCACCTCCTTGAGCTTATCAAAAGCTCGCTGCGCGGTATCTGACCAACGGAATGCCCCCTTCCTCGTCAGCTCCGTGAGGGGTGCTGCAAGCTGTGAGAAGCCCTTGACGAACTTCCTGTAGTAAGTACAGATACCAATGAACCCTCTCAGTTCTGTAACATTCCGCGGCTCTGGCCAGTCCCTGATAGCCCGGATCTTCTCCTCGTGGACTCTCACTCCGTCCACTCCTATGATGTGTCCCAGATACAGCATCTCTGTCAATCCAAACTCACACTTGGAGAGCTTGGCAAAGAACTGCTGCTCCTCCCGAATATGCAAGACCGTCTCAATGTGTTGGAGGTGCTCCTCCCAGGTCCTGTTGTATATAAGGATATCATCAAAGAAAACCAGCACAAACTTCCTCAGATGATCCCGGAAAATATGGTTCATACAAGACTGGAAAGTAGCAGGTGCATTGGTCAGCCCAAACGGCATGACCAGAAACTCAAAGTGCCCATAGTGACACCTGAAAGCAGTCTTGGGAATGTCCTGTTCCCTCATGCGTATCTGATGGTACCCGGACCTCAAATCAATCTTTGAGAAGAATCGTGCTCCTCTCAACTCATCCATCAACTCATCGATCCTGGGAATGGGGTACCTGTTTTTCAGGGTCTTCTTGTTCAGAGCCCTGTAATCAATGCACATGCGTAATGTGCCGTCCTTCTTCTTCACCAGCACTACTGAAGAAGCAAAAGGACTGGTGCTGGGTCGAATGTGCCCAAGGGCCAGCAACTCCTGAATGGCCCGTTCTATCTCATCCCGATAGGCTTTGGGATGCCTATACGGTGTGGTAATCACCGCCTGTATCCCCTGCTCCAGCTCGATCGTGTGCTCAAACCCCCGATCCGGTGGCTGTCCTGGCGGAATGTCCCCAAAAACTACTGCATATCTATCGAGAATAGACTGCAGATCAGGGTGCACCGTCCGCCCTGTATCCACTGCCTCTGAAGCCCGCAACTCTACTGCCCACTCTATATCTCCCTTGCGGAAGGTCGCCTCCATGCTGTGTGCTGATACTGTCTGGGGTGGATAGGTGTTCTGCCCTCGTATCTTCTCATGCTTCCCCGTCTTGGGATCGTCCCACTCCATCTCTAAGGCCTTCCAATCCGTTGTGACCTTCCCCAGAGTAATAAGCCACTGAACCCCCAATATCACATTGGTGTCCGGAATGTCCACCACAAAGAAGTGATCGGTCAATGTATAGGTGCCCATCGTCACTGATAATTCTGGTACATATCGAGCACATGCCATGGTCTGATCTCCTGGTACCAAAACAAAAAACCCATCAAAGCCCTCCGTCGGTATGCCTCTCCGCTCAACCATCCGGGCATCAATGAAGTTGTGGGTGGCCCCACTATCGACTAAGACCGAAACCCGCTGTCCGCGCACTGTCCCCCGTACGCGCAAGGTCAAATACTTGGGGACTCCTCGCAATGCTGCTAGAGCTCCCCCAGTAGGTGCGAATGATGCCCCACCTGCATCGGGTGGTGGAGGTGGTAAGGTACTCTGCGCTGCATAACATCCTCCTGCCTCCTCATCATCCCCCTCATCCTCTTCCCCGCTGCTCTCGGAGAAGACCTCTATGAAATGTGCCTTCCCTGCCGCACATTTGTGTCCCGGTGCCCACGGCTCCTGGCAAGTGAAGCATAATCGCTTCCGCCTCAGCTCTCTCCTGGCCTCATCATCAAACTGTCCTCGTCCCGGATTCGCCTTGGGAGGCGGAATCCTCGTGTCCTTACCCTTAGGCTGGAAAGCCTGTCTCTGGGGATAAGGTGGCCGCGTCCTGGGCAAGACATCCTGTAAGTCACGAGCCCTACTGATAGCATCCTGTAGTGTAGCCGGTTTGTTCGACCGGACTAGGCCACGAAGTGGCTCTGACAGCCCCTCCACAAACATATAGACCATCCGAGCTGTCGATAAGTCAGGTACCATCACTGAAACCCTCAAGAAGCCTGAGATGTATGCCTCTGCACTCCCAGGCTGTCTGAGCTTGGTCAGCTCAACAAAATGCTGCTTCGGATCCCTCCTGTCAAAACGCTCCACCACTCTCCTGGTGAACTCAGCATATGTCGTCACTGTGGAATGTCCCAGTGTTGCCATCCCATGAAACCACCAGTCCTGGGCCTCACCCTCTAAATGCAATGTAGCCATCTTAATGGCCTCCATCTCCGACATCTGGTTAAGCTGAAAATAGATGTCCAGCTTCTCCACCCAGGATTTTGCCGTATTCTTTGATGAACCATCAAACATAGGCAAATGGAATTTACTAGCCGCACGGTGGCCATCACGGTGGGATCCACGCCCCTTGTGTTGGTGCTGCTCATGCTCAGGGGGTTTGATGCCACATCGGTACTGGAGATAGCGCTCATAGGGGAGAGTATCCATGAATGCCTGTCCTAAGCCCTGCCACTCTGCAAAAACGGCTGCATATTGAGTTGGACTCACCTCTCTTGGTGCTGTCGACCCCTCGTCCTCTACCAGGAAGGTAGGCATGGTGAGTCGCGTGGGGGCTGGATTGTCCCTCGGCGCACTTTCCCGTACTCCTATCCCCGTGTCCTGTGGCGTGAATGTGGGCATAGTGGATCGCGCGGGTGCCTGAGTCGTCACAATGGGGATAGCATCACGCACTGGTATGTGATGAGACATACCCGATCCTTCTCCGACCTGGAAAGCCCTAGGGGGTTCTCTCTGTGCTACCTCTACTGCTGCAAGCCTCTGTGACATATCCTGCATGTGATGGATGATTGCATCCAGCTTTTCTGCTGTGTCTGCCATCGGATCCCGCTGCTCTGTGCCCCTCACAGGCTGCTGTCTCTGAATCTGTTTCAGGTGGCTCCTGATCAGAATCACTTCCCCCGAAAGGAAACTTCCACCTACTCTCAGTTTCTCTGCGTTCCTTCCGATAGATGTAGGGGTTATCCCCAGGCGTCATAGACTGCTAGCACCACAGGCTGAGCCAGATCTATGCTCTGATACCACTGTAATATCCCCAAAGGGAAATAACCAGTAATACACAGAAATATGCCAGACAGATATAGAAAATACAATGCCGGAACCAGATCATGGAACAAGTACACATAGAATGCCAGAAAACTAAGCCATTTTATTAATCTGTAAGTACATAGAGAGGAGTACAAGAAAATCAGAATGAGTGCACCTATCCTTGCCCTAGGCAAGTGGAAACCCTCTCAGACAAACGATGGCTGCAAATAAGGACAGCGTCCTAGCTGGCTGAAGACTGCTCTGAAGACTGAAGCTGGAATGCATTGGAACTATGAGCTGAAGACTAAAAGATAGCTGATATCAATCCTCCAAACCCTCACCAATGAAAACGCTGTCTCTGCTAGTGACAGCGCAGAAACAGATGGAGTGCTAGTCACAAGAACCTCCAAGTGAATGGATCAGCTCCTGAATGCTGGAAAACGCTGTCCTTCTATAGGACACAATCCCTCGCTCACTCATCTTCAGCCCCGATGGATTCAACCTGTATGCTCAGATCTACTGGATCTGAAGCCTCCAATCCAGATCTGCGTCCTATCCCTCCAGATCTGCGTCCTCCTAGATCAGATCTGCTGTTATCCCTTCAGATCTATGCTGGATCTGACAATATCTCTTCAGATCTGCAACCTCCAAGGCTGGATCTGATGTTATCTCTTCAGATCTAGGCTGGATCTGCCAATATCTCCTCAAATCTGCAATCTCCCAAGCTGGATCTAATGCTATATCTCCAGATCTGCACCCTACAGAACTAGATCTGCAAATGCCCTTTCAGATCTGTAATCTCCAAGTCTGGATCTATCAATGTGCCTTCAGATCTGCGTTCTTCTGTCTCCTAGAACAGCGTCCTCTCTCTAAGCCTGATCTGCTTGCTTTCTCCTCCTGGAACAGCGTCCCTCCTTCTCAGATCTGAACTGCGTCCTTCCTGGAACAGCGTCCTCACTCTAAGGCTGATCTGCGTCCTCTTTCCCCTTGGAACAGCGTCCCTCCTTTTCAGATCTGCGCAGCCACAAGAAGGGCTTCTTCCTCTCCAAACCTGCACCAAAAACTGCTGCTGCTTGCCACTGAAACTGAAAGGTGTTACTCAGAAAATAACCTTACTAGGGCGGGCACTCGAAGTCCCCCGAAGCTAAGGGTGAAACCAGAAATAACCTTACCAGGGCAGGCACTCGAAGTCCCCCGAAGCTAAGGGTGAGATCTCCGACCGGAGACACTCGGTTGCACTAAACAGTGCTGCAGACCGACTAAACAACCGGCGTGCTGAAGCAGACAGAAGTCTAGCTCTCAATATCAATATCAAATCATGCATGTCCAAATGAGGTGAGAACCCCACCTTTTATAATGCTAAACTCCCTCCAAAACCTTAACTGCGTCCTCACTCTCCTTGGCCTGCGCAGTTAACCTTGGGTCAGCCTGATGCCTCCCCATCATACTCATGTGGACCCCCAAAGCCCCCTCTCTAAGTTATAACGTCAATCAACTAGGAAAAGAACACTTTATTTATAAAGTGAGGTGACTAAAGTGAGGTGACCCCTCTTATTTCTCACTTTATTTATTACTTCTAGCTAAAGCGGCAAAAATTAAGTAAAAATGAAATGTTCAATAGCAAAGCTAGTGGTCTGGTTTACACCCATTTGAGCTCCCAGGGCGAGGAATTGAGATAGAAGGCTCGTGGGGTTGAGGGATCTCTGGAAAATAGGGTCGTAGATGTTGCTCCCCTATTTGTTACCCATAGGGTTGGAGATGTTGCTCCCCTATCTTGGTCTTTGCAGAGTATACTGCAGTTGGCATCATACCCACAAGCTCGACTTGTTGGGATTACCACTCCTCGTTTGGCCAACGGGTTGAGAGTATACTTGGGGTGTACAACCCAAGCTGATTATAATGCAGGTGTTCTACAACATGACTCTTGAGGGTCGTTGCGAAGATCGGTGAGCAATAGGATGGGTTGAGATGTGCTCCCCTATATCACCTATTGCTCTGTATGGGGTTGTAGATGTTTAACTCCCCCATGAGATTCTGGGTTGACATGTGCTCCCCGATGTAGATTCAGGTTGAGATGTGCTCCCTGATATTGTTATCAGATTGAGATGTGCTCTTCGACATTATAGAGGGTGGAAGCTAATGCTCCTCGATTCTTCTTCTTTAGATTCGAGAATGTTTCAGCAGATAGAGTTGAGCAGAGATGGGACATGATATGGTGACAAGACAAACAGATGGAATTCTCCCTAGTTGAGAGGGAGTGTTAAAATTATGCAACTACGGTAAAATTCCACTTTGGACAACCTATTTGATGGAAATGATGATTGCATTGAATTGCTCCTTGCGAGAGGACCAAAATCGACCTAAAGATCACTCAAATCGGATAAGGGAAAGTGTACTTATGAAGGAAATCCCACATATGCACATTTGGACAAGGTCGACACTAAAGCAAATTGGACACCCATGGAAGCCTATAAATACAAGTGATCTCAAGCTCATTTGGACATCACCAAGCATCATCTTCTTCTCTTCTCATTGATTGGTTCGCACAGGTATGAGGCAAGGGTAACTAAAGAAGTGTGCAAAGGTCCGAAATTACAGGGTCCAAGGCTCGCATCTGATATAGGGTTTTTGGGCTATAGTCGCAGGCTTGTCATTGATCAATTTCATCCATAGTCGCCGGCACACAGACTTCAAGGGAGCGACTGGGCTCCTTTAGTTGCTCACACAACTCATGCATGTGACCGGGGATTTGACTGAAATTGACCATTGACCGAAGTTGACCGCAGATTGGAAAAGTTGTCTCTGATATATTCTGACACTGGAAATTTGCTTTTCAATATTATTGGGTTATTTTGCTGGATGATGTTGTATTAGACTCATTGTACTCTCTACTGAACATTTATGACAATCTAATAGAAGAAAAATTTCAAAGGGATTTCCCCCTAGTGGGGTTTTTACTTGGTCTTTGACCAAATCTGGTCTCTTGTTGATGTGTTGATTGTCTCCTTTGTCATTGCATTTATTGTTCTATCTTCAATTACTATTGATGATTAGAAATATTAATTGATATTGAAAAGATTGCTAATTGAAGTATTGAATTGGGCTAAAGTAATTGATTCAGCATAGAACAATCTGAAAATATAACAAATTGATGGTGTACTATGTTCATCTCCCCATGAGAGGAGATTGATGGTGTACTATGTTCATTTCTCCTGAGAGGAGATTGATGGTGTACTGCTTTCATCTCTCCATGAGAAGAGATTGATGGTGTACTAAATTCATCTCTCCTAAGAGGAGATTGATGGTGTACTGTTTTCATCTCTCCATGAGAAGAGATTGATGGTGTATAGTGTTCATCTCTCCTGAGAGGAGATTGCTAGTGTACTATTTTCTTCTATCCATGAGAGGAGATTAATGGTGTATTATTTTTACCTCTCCCGTTGTGAGACCTTTGGTATGGTCAGGGAGATTGATGGTGTAATCCCTTCCTTGGATGTTTCGTGAGACCTATCATTTGGTTGGGAAGGATGAGTCATCTTTGTGAGAAATTGGACTATGTTATGGCCTCATGAACAATGTTGTTTGGTTTGATGCTATTAGTTTTCCCTATGTTGAAACTGATGATCTCTCCCTTAGGCCATGGGCTGAGAGACCTATGAATTGGTTAGGGAGATTGATCTTGAGAGAGATAGAATGAAAAATACCTCCCTCGCTAAGAGGGAGTGTTGAAAAATATGGTAGCCATGGTTTTTATTTTCATTGTGAAAAAATTGGAAATTTAAAATATATTTATACCTCCTAAAAGATGGCAAATCAGCTCCACTAAATAATAGGTCGACTGGGCCCTTTAGGGGCACCCATTTGACCCCCTATAATGATTATATATATATGACAATTGCTTCTCGGTTGGGCAATTCGTTTTTGGATAATTATCTTTGCTTTTCTACGAGTTTGAGGAGTAAAAAGGAGGACAAAAACTGTGGAGGCTTGTTTCTTTCTATTGTCTGGTTAGTTATCATGATTATTATTTTGTTTTTAGATATTTTGATGGACATTTGATTGTCTCTCATAAGGAAAGCAATTTTGGGTTTTCCCTTGGCCTCAGGCCTGATTCTTTATGTCTCTTGTTAATTGTCTCATTGTGGACTTTACTGCTCATTTTATTATTGATAGTTGTACTTTTCTTTTGTGAAACTTCTTGATGATTCTATAAATTATGGATAAATATTGTCGAAATTAATCATTAAAAGTAATTACTTATTGAAGAAATTTTTTGTCTAGCTTGCCTATGATAGAAAAACAACATACTCTTCAACGCATACAACCAATTTGAAGCTTCAACACTTTGGACGAAGATCAAAAAACTCAATTCGAGCCCTGTTACTATTCAAACTAGCAGGGGTCCTAGAAGGGGATCCTATAGAGCAACTACTAGGTCAAGTGGGAACAATGGAGCAATAGCCCATTGTCACCTCTGTTAAAGCTCCCCGCTCTTTATGGACTTTCACCAATGGGAGGAGTCCCGGTATGAGAGGAATCACTAGAATAGATGATTCAATGATAGGATATGAGGGGATTCCTAAAGCCTATTCACAGTAGAGGCTCAATTAATGGGCTTACTTGCTATAGAAGCAAGATGAATGACTCTCTTAGAAGGGCTAGTGGATTACCAAGACCTAGTGTTGGAGTGTATTACTTGAAACGAGGTGCCCATTGAGATCAAGGAATCCTAAAGAATAGGGTTTCTAGGTGATCTCACATGCACAGAGATATTGAGCCAAAGCTAGGGTCGAAATTCTTTTTGTATTGCAGGATCGAAGTTCTGAAGTTGGGGGTTGAAAATTCTTCAGCAGTTGCAGTAAACTGAATCGAAGTTTTTGGGATGTTGCTGGGCTGAAGCTGCTAAACAAGAAGACAAGATTGAAGGTTGTTGCATCATATCAAAATGCTGACTTGGTGGAGGAGGGTCTGTTGGTCTAGCGTCTTGGTTGTCTCACTGTCATATGAATCTATTGAAGGTAGTGTTCTTGATTGGGTTTTCTCCTGTATAGGGGTTTTTCCCTGGCTGTCTGCCTACATCTAGTGTTCTTGATCTTCATGTTTTGTTCTTTGATAATTGCTTGATGAAAGAAAGATAAAAGAACACAAGAAAGTTAATAATAACATAGGAATATCATAAGTAATTATAAACATAAAAAAATCTTCTGCCTTTCTGGTTTTCCAACATGAAATAAGAGCTAAGGTAAATAAGGAAGAAAAAGGTAGCTTGAAGTTCTATTGAAAGGAGAATAAGGAGTCTTAAGTGTGAAAATTACAAACAGTTGTAGTGATAGATTTGTTTCTCCTACTTATTCTTTCAATAAGTTATTATTCAGAAATCTTCCAACAAATATCGAAATAAATACTACCGCAACATTCACAAATATATATATGCAGAGAAACAAACAGTAGGAAACATAAGCACAAGAATCAATCACATGTACATAGTTATTTTTGGAAAATTGTCCCCGGAAAAAACCAATGTGGGAAAACCGGTGCAGCAGATGAGGGTTTTATTAATTCTTCAGCAAATGATATCTTTACAGGGAAATATAACGACAGATAAATTCTGAAACACTTGACACTAAATTTCTAGCTTACTCGGACAATTCTCTGACACCTTGAACAACCCCTGCATGCCCCTGCGTCTCTCTGCGTGATTCACTGCGTAGTCCCAGCGCTGGACTGCGTGGGATCTCTGCGCTGCAGCCTCAAGCTGCTTCCAGTGACCCACTGCTGCCCTCCGTCCCTGATCTCGATCTCTAATGACCTCTTCCTTCTGCTTCTGCAAACTTCTCGCCCTGCAACTCTCCCACTGAGATCGAATTCTACATCAGAATGGATCTCCTTCGGGTACCGAGTGTATGCTCGGCTTAATTTCCAAATGACCCTCAAGCCTTCTTTTATAATCTTCTTGTTGGAGAACCAATGGCCCAAATTAAAAGATTAGTCAATGGCTAAGATTAAAACTTGACTTGATCCATGTTTTCTAGAAGATTCACACTCTGACTTATTAATATCCTTTAATTATTTCATTTCCCTAAGTTTAGACTTAGGGTCTTCATTAAAATAATTAATTATTTTAATAAGTCATGAACCGAGTGGAATTTCTACAAACTGTTTCTGGGTTCTTTGGAATGCTGCTGTCCAAGCCTCCCTGCAAAGTTTGAGACTTGGAACACTTCCAAATGCTACAAAAATCAACACTCCCTCATAGCGATGAAGGTGTTCCAACAATATGCCTGTTATATGCTGCTCTGATTTTGAAGCACCCTCCGCGCTGTTGATCTTAGGACTCTGCCCCCCATCTGCTGCGCTGATGCCTCCTGTATTGCTGCCTTTGACATGCCACTGTCACTGCTGCCTCTGTACCACAACTCCATCTGAATACTGAGTCTATCCATTCCTGCTACTGGAAGGGATTCTTCATCATCCCCATCTTCTCTCTAAAGTAGACAAACTTTGTCTTCCCTAGAGCCTTTGTGAGGATCTCTGCCACCTGTTCTCTTGTTGGAGTGTACTGGAACTGAACAGTTCCACGTTGTACATAGTCCCTGATGAACTGACACCTGATGTCAATGTGTTTCGACCTATCATGAAACACAGGATTGTCGGAGAGCTTTATGCAACTTTGATTATCACATAAGATGTTGGTCGGTTCCATTTTCTCCTTAAGTAGATTCACTAGCAGTTTCCTAAGCCATATGGCTTCACACGAAGCTGTGGTGGCTGCCATATACTCTGCTTCTGCTGAACTCAATGCTACAGAAAGTGTTTCCTACTGCACCAGGAAGTCTTTCCTGATTCTAGATTGAAACAGTACCCACTGGTACTCTTCCGATCAACTGAACTTCTAGCCAAATCTGCGTCAGTGAAACCACTCAGCCTGACATCATTGCTACGGGTGTAGTTCAATCCAAGCTCGACTGTTCCTTGAAGATACCTGAGAACATGCTTGGCTGCTGCCCAATGTGCCCTCTTCGGTTCTACCATGAATTGACTGAGGGTATTTATAACGTAATAGATTTCTGGCCTTGTATTTACCAGAGACATCAATGACCCTAGGAGCTGCCTATACAGCGTAGGATCAGCCTCATCATCTTCGGACGTGTCAATTTTCTTCCAGTTGGTGATCATGGGAGTTGTCATGGGTCTGCAATCCTCCTTCTGAAATATCTTCAGAATCTCTGTAGTGTATCTTCCTTGTCCAAGGAAGATCTCCCTGTTCTGCTGCCAAACCTACAACTCCAAAAATAGTGCATCTGTCCTAGATCCTTCATGTCAAATTCTTTTTGCAATCTGTGATGAGCCTTGATGACCCTGTCAAGAACAAATCATCTACATACAACACCAATATCAAAGGCTCACTCCCTACTCTTAGATAGTAGAGATTGGGATCTGCATCACTCTTGACCAATGTTGCACGAAGCGGAGACATTTTTTGGAAGTGGATACGCGGAAGCATCATTTCCCAAAAATCTAGGAAGCGAAGCATCTTGGAAGCGTTTACTATATATATATATATGCACTTGTATTAAAAAAACATCCACAATACCAAATTATAGTAGAAGATATGAAAACATGCATATTTGTATACAAATCAAGATAGATATGGCATCGATTGTACATCAATGGTTAATTATTCGGACATCAACCATCTAGAATCTAGATTCTTCTCCTCTTGTCTCGCCTTTGCCTCTACCTCGATTGTCCAGGGATATTAGTCAACATTTGCCAATTTTAATCAAACTACCTAATCCAATCCTTAAAATGTGGTGCAAAAAGCTTAACATGCTTGATCAATGATTTTGACTTGATTGAAACTTTGAAAGGTAATTTTTTGCTAAGGCCATGACAAAGGAGTTCAACAATTAACGCCACCAACACTAGGGTACATGAGCACATAGAGGGCTTGGTGCTCTTGATTAAATGCCAATCACATACTCTCATACTTGATATAATCTAATGAAAAGCCACAATCTCATTGATCCTGAATTCCTGAAAACTGTTAAGTTTGTTGAATTTTGAATAGGATATGAAATTCTATTTTCTCCATATGAAGCCCGATGAGACTAGAATCACTCTCAAACATCCCGAGTCATTTCATGGTAATGTTAAAAATTTAAGTAAAAGGATGAAAATAAAAGATAAAGGAGAATGTCTCTTTTACTTAAAAGAATTAACATTACCATGAAGGAGCATCTAGGAAGCATCAAGGGAGCACCTTGGGAGTGTCCGGGAAGCCCCAACCCAACTTAAGTCAAAGATTTTTTTTTTTTTTTTTTTTAAATTTATAACCCCGCGGAACCGCCCATCTCCCTCTGTATCCACTGGCGATCCGTGTGGATCCGTGCTCGAACCTCCACAGATCCTTTTCCAGATTCGCAGATTGGGAATCTGGAACCGCGGATCAGGCTTGTGTTGTTCCAGATTTCCAGGAATCGCCTCAAAACCGTGGAACTGCTGATTTGATTTTCGGATCTGTGGTTCTGTCAGAGGATTGTCCAAGGATCAGTACGGGACGTGGTTCTGACCTTGGATCCTTTGGGGGGGGGAGGGGGCCGCGAAGGATTGTGCAACATTGCTCTTGACGAATCCCATCTTCTGCAGGTAGCTATCAATTCTACCATACCAGGCTCTAGAAGCTTGCTTCAGTCCATATAATGCTTTCTTCAATCTGCACACGAGTTTTCTGATCATGTGTCTCAAATCCCTCCGGTTGTTCTATATACACCTCTTCTTCTATCACACCGTTCAAGAATGCCATCTTGACGTCCATTTGGTGAATTTCCCATCCCATTTGCGCAGCAAGGGATATCACGAACCGGATAGATGTGTATCTGGCTATTGGGGCGAAGGTTTCTTCTCAATACCTTCCTTTTGAGCATATCCCTTAGCCACAAACCTGGATTTAAATTTCTCGATGCTGCCGTCTGCAGCATACTTGATTTTGTAGATCCACCTGGATCCTACAACTGATCTCTCCTGAGGTCTGGGTACTACTTCCCAGACATCATTCGTCATGATGGAATTGTACTCTTCCACCATTGCATCAACCCACACCTGGTGCTAAGCTGCTTCTCGAAAACTGGAAGGTTCTCCGACTTGAGCAACCAAGGCTTGATACCTTTTAGGCTACCTACGTTGTCTCTTCTCATTTCGGGGGATTTCAACAAAGTCCTATGCATCTTTCACAATTTGTCGAAGTTCCCTGCTCGTTCTACCACTGGTGGTGGGTGGATCTATCGGCTCTCCCTCTTGCAAATCCTCGGGAGGCACAACCTTTGGATCACTATGCCTTAGAGAGGCAATTGAACTTTCTGCTGCTGGTTGTTGGGGCTGGACCAGAGGCTCTTCCTCAGACTGCGTAGCAGAAGGCAGCTCACAGGATCTTCTGAAGGCCTTCTCCTCCATGAACTTCACATCCCTTCGCACCACTAATTTTCTGCTCTCAGCAATGTAGATGCGATAAGCCTTTGCATTCTCGCTGTATCCTACCAGATACCCCTTTTCGGCAATCATCTCCAACTTCCTCTTCTCACTGGGCACATGACAGTAGGCAGTACTGCCGAAGATCCTAAAGTGACTCACTTCAGGCTTACTGCAAGTGAAGACACTCTCTGGCGTGATCTTTCCCAGTGCAGTGTGAGGAGTCTTATTTTGAATGTTGACAACTTATTACATGGTTCAACCAACAGGAATTTGGGCATGTCTTGCTCATACAACATAGCTCTGGTTGTTTCAACAATAGTCCGGTTCTTCCTTTCTGCCACACCATTCTACTCCGGATTGTATGGAGCTATCCACTCTCTTTTGATGCCTTCCCTTGCACAAAATCCGGTGAATTCTTTATCTATGTATTCACCACCATTATCTGATCGCAACACCTTGATCCGCTTCCCTGTTAGATTTTCCACTAGAGCCATAGACTCTTTGAATCGACTGAAGACTTCATCCTTGGTCTTCAAGAAGTAGATCCAGGTTTTCCTGGAATGGTCATTAATGAAGGTGAAGAAATATTCGGCATCGCTAAGAGCTCTAGTGGACATCAACACACAGATATCAGAGTGTATTAGATCCAATACACCCTTGGCCCTAGAGTTGCTTCTCTGATATGCTGCCTTGGCATATTTTCCCAATACGCACCCCTTGTAGACATCATCTCGTTTAGTGCTCAGTTCTGGAACACTTGTGACAGTCTTCTGGAGAGTTCTCAACACCCCATGATGCAAATGCCCCATTCTTCTGTGCCATAGCTCATTCAGGTCTGTTTCATCTACACTGCCAATTAGTGCCATTGGAGAGTCAAGTTGTAATTTGTATAGTTTGTTGCTTCTTACCCCGATCTGTGCCTTCTTCTTCCAACTGGGGTGCTTGACGTAGACTCTTTTGCCAATAAAGTAGATGTCATATCCTTGGTTTTGAAGCTGTGACACTGAGAGTAAATTCATGCCGAAACCCAACACATGCAGCACATTAGTGACCTGGATTCTATTTCCTGCCTCGGTCTGAAAAACTACGGTACATCTCCCAACGGGAGTGCATTTTGCTATATTACCCATGATTATTTTGAAATTCATCTGTTCTTCTTGGTAGTCGAAAAAACAGTGCCGTACTCCTGTCATGTGAGCAGAGGCTCCACTGTCAATATACCAGACATCAGAAGAAGCAGTGCTTGATACGCAAGCAAAATCTTCCTCAAGTCTGGATGCCAAGACAGAAACATCATGATCCATCTGTTCTGTTGTGCTTCTTCCTCCTCCTGGAGAACTGCGTGAACCCTTCTGCGTTGTTGCTGCAACAATAGATTTCCTTTCACTGATAGATGCCCCCTCCGTGTTATTCATCTCTGGCTCTGATACCATGTGAAAATTACAAACAGTTGCAGTAATCGATTTATTTCTCCTATTTATTCTTTCAATAAGTTATTATTCAGAAATCTTCCGGTAAATATCAAAATAAATACTACTGCAACATTCACAAATATATATGCAGAGAAATAAACAATAGGAAACATAAGCACAAGAATCAATCACATGTACACAGTTATTTTTGGACAATTGTCCCTAGAAAAAACCAATGTGGGAAAACTGGTGCAACAGATGAGGGTTTTATTAATTCTTAAGCAAATGATATCTTTACAGGGAAATATAATGGCAAATAAATTCTGAAACGCTTAAGACTAAGTTTCCAGCTTACTCGGACAATTTCTGACACCCTGAACAACCCCTGCATGTCCCTACATCTCTCTGCATGATTCACTTTGCAGTCCCAACACTAAACTGCATGAGTCTGCGTGGAGACTGCATGGGATCTTTGCGCTGCAGCCTCAAGCTGCCTCCAGTGATCCACTGTTGCCCTCCGTCCCTGATCTCGATCACCTGCTGACCTCCTCCTTCTGCTTCTGCAAACTTCTTGCCTTGCAACTCTCCCACTGAGATGGAATTCTACATTAGAATGGATCTCCTTCGGGTACTGAGTGTATGCCCGACTTATTTTCTAGATGACCCTCAAGCCTTCTTTTATAATCTTCTTGTTGGAGAACCAACGACCCAGATTAAAATATTAATCAATGGCTAAGATTAAAACTTGACTTCATCCATGTTTTCTAGAAAATTCACACTCTGACTTATTAATACCCTGTAATTATTTCATTTCTCTAAGTTTAGACTTAGGGTCTTCATTAAAATAATTAATTATTTTAATTGGTCATGAACCGAGCGGAATTTCTACAAACTGTTTTTGGGTTCTTTGGAATGTTGTTGTCCAAGCCTCCCTGCAAAGTTTGAGACTTGGAACACTTCCCGATGCTACAAAAATCAACATTAAGATGTTGAATAAGGGTCATCAAGAAAAGTGATCATATAAGGGGATAAGCCTACTATCTACAAGAACCATGTAACTCATGGAAGGGAGAAAAAAAACTAGAAGGAGCTTGCAACTACAGGGCATGGAAAAAGAGGATAGATCTCATCCTCGAGAAGAATAAAGTCTTAGATCTAGTCAAAGGAAAAGTAAAGAAGCCTACAGATGATTCAAGTGAAGCAAAGAAATAAAAGTTTCGAGAAACAAAAATATTGGCCATGAGCCTAATAGTGGATGGAATAAAGGACAGCCTCATTCCATATATATCCAACATATATTCCACTAAAGAAATGTATGAGGCCCTATCCAAATTATTCACAATCAAGAACATTGGTCAAATTGCAAGCCTCAAGAATGAACTAAGAACTATGAAGATGACAAAAGGTGATATTGTGACATCCTTCTTTGTGAAGATAACTAGAATCAAAGATGAACTCCAGGCAATAGATGAAATAGTCCCTGAAAAGAAGCTCGTGATTACTGCTCTTCTAGGATTACCAACATCTTGGAGTGCCTTTGCATGTAATATCCCCAAATGGATATTTTGACTAAATTTGCAAAAATTCACTTAACCCCAAATTTCCCATAAAATTATCATCCATCTAACAAAAGATTGCCATGTAAAATAAAACATATAAAGTTCTTGCAATTTCATAACACAATGGTGCAGTAAATAATCTCAGCTTTATTATAACATAAACTGGGGTTTTCATGTTGGAAAGATAAATAGCTGACATTGCTGAGATAAAATCTGGCCTCAAGGATCTGCTACACTGCTGCTCGAGTGTCCGTCCTGGGTTCTCAACCTCACATACAAGAAAAGATATAAGATCCAAGATATTCCTCAATGGCCTCCTCCTCTTCTTTTATAGATCTCATGGACCCATCTAGAGCCTTCTATTTTATTATTATTTTAATTATGGATTACTTTTCCCTCTTCTTTCCCAATTAAAATATTCTTTTTAATGCTCGAAAAGACTAAACTGGCCACCATGTCTCCTCAGGTCACTGAAACTCGTGTCCACCCATCCCATCTTGTAAGTATTCTCGTTCCGGTTCCAACGAGCTATTACACTAAGGTGTTCTATCATGTACCCCTCCCGGAATGCCACCTTGAGCGAAATTAATTAAGTTAAGCCCAACAATAACTCAGTTTTCCGAAAGTTGTCGGAATGCATCAGAACGAAAGGCAAACTGTGCGAATGATGGAATATACCAAACGAATACCACTAGTCCTCATGGAAACTCTTCAAAACTCCTCCAAAATTCCCCTAGGCCCGCTGACGACACGAACGTGCACCTATGACCGGTCTACCCTCAACTGTGAGAGTCCATCCTAACCATGTCATAAGGAACATCAGGAAAGGGGATATTACATTGCATCAGGGATCAACAGTTGGAAGGATACTCCATTCGAACAATTATGGAATGCATGTAGTCAAGAAGAAGTCAGAATATCATTAGTAAGCAACAAGGAGAATGAAGAGGGGAACATCTCAAATGCCTATTCCGCTCATCACAAGAATAAAGGAACCTTCAAGAAGCTCAAAGGGCCAAGGAAGAAAATAGACCTATCCAAGATTGAATGTTACAATTGTCACAAAATGGTCATTATAGAAACAATTGTCCTGAGAATCCAAGAAATAAAAGAAGAGATAGGGATCAAGCAAACATTGCCAATGAAGGTTCACCAAAGAAGAACAAGATGGAAGAATCCGAATTCAATGACTTATTTGCTGGGGACTCTTAGGGACTCTGTCCCTTACATATTCTTCTACTCTAAGTTTTGAATTGTTTTCCTTTATGTTTTGATTTTTAGTACTTATAGGTCTAACTTGCTTTGGTAGAACATTTTTGAATTGTTTTGATAAAATTATAGGTATCCCTCAAGATTGGATTAAGAAGGAGCCCTCACCATTTTACCAAAGATAAGTATCTTATTCCTTGTATTGTCCTTTATATTTGGTTTCCCTCTCTTGTCTAGATATGTTTGTATTATATGCTAATATGATTTCTTTTCATATTTTCCTTGTTTAGGAAAGCTTGCTGAAATGCTCAAGGGTTATGAAGGAGACCTCAAATGACAAGCTTGAAGCATGATAGAAGTTCTGTTGCAAAGAAAGCTCTTCAAAAATATATGTCCTATAAGGTTTGTTTAGAAACAACTCAAAGGTATGTCTTAGACAATAAGCTTTGTTCTCTTCATAATAGAGGTATATTCATTTATTTAAAAATTTGCTTTACATTACTAACATTGTTATGTCTAGGACCTTTGAATCACAAAGATTCTTGTTATGGTGATTAATCATGAGACTGAATCTACCCTCATTAAAAATCATCATTTTTGTGGAACCCTAAAAGGTTCTCTGTAAAACCCTAACCAAAGGGTGTGTCGATATTAATTATGAAACCCTAATCTTCTTAGGGTTATTGTGTTGGAAATACTGAGAAGTGGGGGGGGGGGTGAATCAGTATTCCTTTCAATTAGTATTATTATTAATCTTCAATTATTATCAGTGTTTGTACAATGATAGCAGTAAACAAAAGGAACACAAATGCACACAGTTTTTAAGGTGGAAACCCTCTCTGGGACAAAAACCACCTGAATGCTTTTCTAATGATTCTTTAATATTCAACTCCAATTGAAAATAAAGCTCCAACTTCCTAGAGTCTAGAAAAACATTCTTCTCTAGATCCCACTAGATGGATGCTCCAATGCCCGAGATTCTTCAGTAGTCAACTGAACGGATGCCCCAACACCCAATGAGCTAGAACACACCCTAGCACCACCCTAGCACCCTAAAGTTTTCACAGGCTTGAACCTGTTGGTGACTTCATGCACTAGCCTAGCACCAGCCTACCACCCTATAGAAGAATAAAAGAAGAATGGACTCCCGTACAAGGGAAAATGGTCCACTTTACAATGATATAGAATGATGTAGAAGAAGAAGACACCCTAGACCATAACCCCAACTATGACACAACCACCTAATGATGATCCTAGACCTCCCGACACTGCCTCTTTAACTCTTGGCAGATAGACACTTGTACAATTTTTACAATGATGCTTTTACAATGATACCTTTACAATGATTGTATTTAGTGCTGCCCACTTGAAGACTTCATGCGGTGAACTTCTTGCTGCTGTTATGCACCTTGATTGATGCTCTTGTCATGCTACCCTCTGGTGCACCTTGCTTTGCTTTGTTGCCCTAGAAAGTCTGGTCCTTTGCAGCCCTTGACAACACATGATCTAGCTTTTTCTTGCCTTCTAGGATCTTGATATTGAATCTGGTGTATCTCTATTATTTCAGAACCCCAATATGTGATTATTTGTTCTGTAGTATTCCTCGGAGTCTTTTTTCCAAAGCCACATGTCTGACCCAATTTGGATTCTTCAATAGAGAGTTATGCCCAATCTCTCACAATGCCCTAATTATGGACTGATTCAGTAGAGCGAACTTGTATGGTGTGCCACGTGTCACTGTTTCTTCATTCGACTCTGAAATTGATACAATGAAAACAATAGTCCGTGCACTATTCGCCACTTTTTACAGAATTCCAATCCGATACTCAGAGAGAGAGTTGTGACGATTTTCCCAAGGTCACTTATTTGAGATGAAGTTCAGGAGCCTGCAAAAACACTGACTTCCACAGATCATATCTTCGAAAATATTGCGCACCTTGATCTGAAATTTCTATAGGAGCTTCCTCAAGATTTCGGCTTCACCTCATAAAAATTTCAGCTTCTGAACCGTCGTAGAAAAAAAGGTATAGCGCAAATTCCACGATGACCTGTTTCAGGTAGCGAAATCCCTACATGAGGAGGATATGAGGATCATAATTTATATAAATGCTTAGGTTGAGAGGGTCTTCACCAAGTGAATGTGGGAGGGATTTTAGGAGCTTAAAAATTATTAATTATTGACTTTTCAATGACCCATGCCACAACGCCATGGGGTTTTAGCCCACTAACTGGGGTTACAAACTTCAAACATGAATATCTCTCAAACCGTGAAGAATTACATGGCGTGCCATATATCAATAGAAACATCTCGACAATTAGAAACCATAAAAAATATTCTTGACCCAAAATATAGTAATTTGGTAGGTCAAAATTCCCATGCAAGATCGGGGTAGCCCCTGGTACTACTTGGGTTGACATCAATGACAACCACTGATCAACATATTGATGAAATCTAGAAAATACTATTCTTTTGATGTTTAGGGTTTTGATACTGTTATAGAAACCCTAATCCTTTAGGGTTTGTTGTGTATTGAAATCCTAGATCTTTAGGGTTTTTGGTAAATTAGGGTTTATGAGAAAAACCCTTATGATATCTCCTAATGAAAAACCCTAAGTGTATATTTGTTTGTCTGATCAAAACCCTAGCCTAATCAAAATTATTATGTCTAAATGTAGTGATAATTTTGTCTTGGGTTTACCTAATAGATGTGATATACTTGTGCACGATTTTGAAATCCTAGATATGTATATATGCTAGCCTAATTGTTGATGCTCATAGTTCTAGGGTTTGTAACTAAGCCCTAGTAGAAGTTTGATATTTGAGGATATAATGATATTGTTTCCAATATGATGATAAAGTCTAGGGTTTACCACAAACCCTAGTAGGAGTCGGTCATATTGTTGAAACCTTAGATTGTGCTATGATTTGTTTTGATTGTTGATATCGAAGGCTTTATGTCTTATAGATGGATTCTAGGGTTTGCAATATATCATAAACTATAGTAAACTCTATCATATCTCTGAAAGTAATATTGAAGCCCTAGACATAATGAGACTCATATCTTGATTGAGTAACTTTAAGTTTTAATGGTGTGATCTAAGGTTTATAACAAAATCCTAGCAAGAAGTTGAAGTATAGAAGTCTGTGTCTCTTGTGGATTATGAACCTAACTAAGTTTAGGTATTTGATGTCTAAAGTCTAATGCTTCCATTATTGTATTAACATGATTTTGATATAGTTAACTTCATGCTTCTATATATGTATTTGGTTGTACTTGTTGTTAAAGTTTTGCAGGTACACAATCTTCAAGATAATGAAGGTGTTTGTATAAGCATGATGAAGAAAGCTATAAGATCAAGATGATTTTGATAAGAAGGAACGAAGCCATGAAAGACTCTCTGATGTTATAGAAAGTAGTTGATCTCCCTAAGTTAAGATGGAGCCTGGATAAAAGAAAGGATATATCTCCCCAGTTGAGAGGGAGGTCATATTATGATAGTCATGATGGATGATGCTGTTGAAGAAATTAAAGAAGAAAAGCTTCCGACTAGTTGCATATGAATAACTTGATATAAGTGGCATCAAGATGATTGAAGACCTCGAAGGTTTGTGTTTACTTATGTGTATTTGAAAGTTTGTTACTGGTTGGGGTTGTGTCTGTACAGGTAAATCTCTCCTCAAAAGTTTGAAGTTTTGGTAGCATGTTTTGCATGCTTGATTTATTTGATGTTACCGATCTATTTGATCAGGAGAGATTTGATGTTACCGATCTGTTTGATCGGGAGAGATTTGTTGTTACCGATTTGAATAATCGGGAGTGTTGAGGCATCCTGTGTAATACAAAATGCATGGGAGGACATCTACATGTGTCTAATGTTTAGATCCTGAAGTAGGGAGGGTGGCGTTGGTCATAGAGCTCTGACCTTTCATACACACCTAGATCCCTGGGTTGATGATTAGTAAGTAAGCCTGATAGTACCTAAAGTGGTTGAAAGCTTTAGTCCATATTAGTCCCACCCGGATAGATTTCCTGGTCAGGAATCTAGTCCGTGGCACTGAGTGTGGCTAAACTCTTCGTAGTTCATGTGTTTTGAGATCATCCATGTACTTGTATATATATGTAAATTATGAATAACTCCCTAGTTAAGAGGGAGCGTTGAAGAATGTGACTAGGTTCAGTCTTCATAATTATACTCGAGTCATAATGAAATGTATTTATTAAAAGAAAGAAAAATATATTTTATTATTATATAAATTGACTTATTAAAGCATGGGTTTCATGCTTGGGTCAGTTGTTTTTAGGTCAAGGTCTCCATTGTAGACCTCTAGGGTTTGTGTCAAGTGTCCTTGTCCATGTCATATTGTAAAGAACCCTTCTTGGGAATTATTTGTCAAGAAAGAAAATTATTTTATTGTAAAATAGGTCATTTAGGCCTCCTCCACCAAGTCGGCCTTAGATAGGGTAATTCGACCTCACAGAAAGCCTTATATTGGAGCAACTCGACCTCATTTGTCACACACTCATCAAGTTCGATTTGCAGTAAAAGTGCAGTAAACTCATTGCAGAAAAGAGTGCAAAGTTACAACAGAAAAAGGAGAGAAGCTGGAAGAAGAAAAAGGAGTTTATGGGCTACCTTTCTCTCACACATGTGAAGATATTGAGTTGAAGCTAGGGTCGAAATTCTGTCTCTATTGCAAGTTCAAAGTTCTGAAGCTGGGGGTCGAAAATTCTGCAATAGTTGCAGTAAATTGAATCAAAGTTGATGTTGTTGGGCTGAAGCAGTTGAACAAATAGAGAAGATAGAATGTTGTTGCATCATATCAAAAGGCTGATTTGGTGGAGGAGGAAGGTCTGTTGGTCTAGTGCCTTGGTTGTCTCACTGTCATATGAATCTACTGAAGGAAGAGTTCTTGATTGGGTTTTCCCTTATATGGGGGTTTTGCCCTGGCTGTCTGCGTACATCTGGTGTCCCTGATCTTCATGTTTTGTTCTTTGATAATTGCTTGATGAAACAAAGATAAAAGAAGAACATAAGAAAGTTAATAAGAACATAATAATATCACAAGTACTTATCAACATAAGAAAATCTTTCTGCCTTTCTGATTTTTCAACTAGTGAGACCACAATGAACCCCAAGTGGGCTGAGACAAGGTCAAGGGTTTGGATTGGAGCAACCAATAGATGATCTTGACCAAGTTAGGGAGGAGAATAGGATCAAAGGAATTGAATTTCTCTTGGAATTTGAGTGCAATGATCCTAATGAAGCCACCGACCAAATGGAACCTAGGGGAGAGAACAGTAGTCAAGCTAGGGCTTGGAATATCTCGAGATTCCACAGTGGGATTGACCTCAAATTTGGAGGACCTCTCAAGAAGATCCCAACGCAGTAGTGGACCAATTTTCACGGATTTTGAATGGTTAAAAGTGATTTTAAGATGATGCCCTATGAAGCCTATTAGGTTGGGGCTTAGAAAGAGGAAGAGAAGGTGAGAAGAATATTCTTATGTGATCACCTTAGGACTAGACCAGTGCCTAGCCAATTGGGAGAATGAAGCCAAATGAAATCAATGTTTAGATAGGCTTAATTCCAACCAAGGAGTTCCCCCAACAACTTCATATGGCACAAGCAACAACTAGGTTACAAAGGGAAATTTATACTTCTTTATATTGCAAATGATGAGTTATCAAGGCAATTCATGAACATTCATGTACCTCTAGGACAATAATTCACAATAATTCAAAAGATCATATGAAAAATCACTCTCAAAGACAAGCCCAACAACTTCGCATAAGATAAAGAGCAACTACACCAGCTTCATGAACGAAAATATTCCATAGAAAATTTCCTGAGACAAAAATTACAAATAAGCATGAAAATGTACTCACATGTACATCTAAATTATTCCAATCATCAAGATGCAAAGAAATCAAAGCTCCAAAACAAGAAATTAAGCTTCTCCAAACATCGAAATGCATTAAATCTCCAATTCATTCATCAAAGAGGCTAGTCGACATTCTCAAGAAGAGATAGCCCCATCCAAAAATGTCATGAGAGAAATGAATGAACCTCTCATCTATTTATACAATCCATAAGGGGTTTTGAATAGCCTAAATGGCCTAATTAGGCCCCACATAATAAAATAATGTACAATAGTAACATGGCTTGGTGACAAGCCCACCAAGATGTGAAAATTCTATATTGTAGAATTCTACTGCAGCTACCAATTATATTTCTTCTATTGCATTCTCACACAATTATTTAACATTTTACTGTGTTAAATATCAAAATAAAATATGCTGCAGACTTCACGATAAATAAACAACATGAAAGAAATAGCACAAGTATTCGCACATAGAAACCGTTATTTTTGGACAATTGTCCCCGAAAAAACCCAACTTGGGAAAACCGATGCAACAAATATGAGGGTTTCTTTATTATGCAGAAATTCTGAGTACAAATGTGTGATTGTATTTATCAATCAATCACCTGAAGAAATCTGACGAGAATAGGCTTAGTGAGACAATTCTTACTTCACCATGAAGTTCCGACACTGACCTGCACCCACTCTGAGTGTCTCTGCGTGATTTTTGCGCAGTGACTGCGTCATTGCTGTTGCTGCTCCTTATGGTTGCCTCGGTGCTCACTGCTGTGTGAGACTAGAGTTTTCTCCTCTTCTAGAAATTCCCTCTGGCTACTAGATGAACCCTCAGCTGTCTCTTCAACTAAATTCGAAACTCCCTCTGCTGCTCTGCGCTGGCCCAACGTAACCGCTGCTTGGCTATCTTTGCGCTATTGCTATGGCTCCTTTCTCACTTCTCTTCTCGCACTCCTTATTCTACAGGAATTCTCCCTCTTGGAGATTTCACCTTCCCCTCTTTGCAATAGAGAATCACTTCGATTCTTCCTTTGGTTGAAGAAATCATTCTCTTGATTCTTTCTCCGTATGATGTATCTTTCCATAGGCCCCTCACCCTCCCTCTTATAATCCTTCGTTGACCCTTCAACGACCAAGATTAAAACATAATCAAGGGCTAGGATTAACTTGGAGGTGATCCATGACTTTATCTAGAAGATTCACACTTGGTTTAATTAATACCCTTTAATTAATCAATTTCCCTAAGTTTAGACTTAGGAAAACATTAAAAATGATTAATTATTTTAATTAAATCATCTCTAAGTGGAATTTTCCAAAGCCACTTATGGTTTTTATGGAACACGTGTCTTAGCCTATATAGAAAATTACAAGGCTAGCACATCCGATGCTACCATAAATCAACACTCCCTCTTAGCGAGGAAAGTGCTCTAGCAATACAACTCTATGTGCTACTCTGACTTTGTAACATCTGCTGTTGTGCTGTTGATGCTGCGCACCAACACTGCACAAAAAAATGCTGCATCTGTACTGTTGCTGACTCTGCATGCTGCTGCCAACTGCCACTGTACTGCAACTCCCTCCTGCATCTGCGCTGAAGATCGATTGACTACCGAAATGGATTTTCAGTCATACCCAACTGTTCTCTGAACTGAGTGAACTTAATCCTCGCCAGAGCCTTAGTGAGTATATCTGTTGTTTGTTCTCCTGTGGGAATGTACTGGAGTTGTACAGCCCCACGCTAAACACAGTCTTTGATAAAATGACACCTGATGTCAATATGTTTGGACCGATCATGAAATACTGGATTTTCAAAGAGTTTGATACAACTCTGATTGTCACAGTAAACGCATGTCGACTCCATCCTGCTCCTGAATAAACTCACAAGAAGTTTCCGAAGCCAGATGGCTTCGCATGTAGCTGTACTAGCTGCCATATACTCTGCCTCAGCTGTGCTCGATGCTACTGACTTCTGTTTCCTGCTGCACCAGGATACCATTCTTGATCCAACAATGAAACAATAACCAGAGGTACTTTTCCTGTCCACTGAGATTCCTGCCCAATCTGCGTCTGTGAATCCACTGAGTCTGACATCCTCTCCTCGGCCATATCGTATTCCAAATCTAAATGTTCCTTGTACATACCTCAGCACGTGCCTTGCTGCTGCCCAGTGCACTCTTTTGGGTTCCACCATGAACTGACTAAGAGTGTTGACAGCGAAGAAAATGTTTGGTCTAGTGTTAACCAGATACATCAATGATCTGATGAGCTGTCTGTATAAGGTGTGGTCCACTTCTGCGTCTTCTGATGCATCTGTCTTTTTCCAATTTGTGACCATGGGAGTAGCCATAGGCCTGCAATCCTGCATTCTGAACCTCTTTAGAATTTCCAAGGTATACCTCTCCCACCCCATGAAGATATCACCATTCTTTTGACAGACTTCCAATCCTAGGAAGTAATGCATCAACCCCAATTCCTTCATATCGAATTCTGCTTCTAGATTCCGTTTGCAATCCTTGATGAGCCTAGATGATCCTGTGAGAAATAGATAATCTACATATAGTACTAATACCAATGGCTCATCCTCTACCAGCAAATAGTAAAGATTGGGATCTGCGTCACTCTTGACAAATCCTATCTTTTGCAAATAGCTATCTATTCGACCATACCATGCTCTCGGAGCCTGCTTGAGCCCGTACAAGGCTTTCTTCAATCTGCATACATGAGACTTTCTTTCATGAGTCTCAAAACCCTCTGGTTGTTCGATATATACCTATTCCTCAATTTCTCCATTCAAGAATGCTGTCTTGACATTCATTTGATGAATTTCCCATTCCATCTGCGCTGCTAAGGATATACTAGTCCAGATGGAGGTATATCTGGCAATTGGTGTGAAGGTATCCTCATAGTCAATGCCTTCCTTCTGAGCATACCCTTTTGCCACGAACCTTGCATTATACTTCTCTACGCTACCATCTGCAGCGTATTTGATCTTGTAGATCCATCGTGATCCAACAACTGATCTGCTCTAAGGTCTGGGCACAACTTCCCAGACATCATTTGTCATGATAGAAGCATACTCCTCTATCATGGCATCTACTCCTACCTGGTGCTGAACAGCTTCCTGGAAGCTGGAAGGTTCCTCTACCTGGCAACCAGAGCCTGGTACCTATCAAGAGGTCTACGCTACCTCTTCCCATTCCTGGGAGTCCCAATAAAGTTTTCTGTGTCACTCGGTATCTGTTGAGCCTCTCTGCTGATCCAACCACTGGTGGAAGGTTGTTCTCTCAACTCTTCCTCTTCAACTGGTTGCTCCTCATATTGAGTCTCCTCCTGATCTTCTTCTGTTAAAATGTTAGTACCTGTACTAGGTACCAACGTCTGTCTTTCTGTCTGATCTTCTTGGTGCCCCTGTTGCACTTGCACTAAAGGAACTTCTGCAGTTTGATCCTTTGTTGGCATATCACGTGATTTCTGAAAAGCTCTATCCTCTATGAACTTGACATCGTGTCTTATCACAACCTTCTTGCTGCTAGGAATATAGATCCTATATGCCTTGGAGGTTTCATTGTATCCTACAAGATACCCCCTCTCTGCAGTTCGATCAAGCTTGCTTCTCTTCTCGCTTGGTATATGGCAGTATGCCATGCTACCAAATATCCGAAGGTGCCCTACCTCCGGTTTCTTCCTCGTGAAAACCTCTTCAGGAGCCTTCTACCTCAATGCTCTATGAGGAGTCCTGTTCTGGATGTACACTTCCGTGTTGCAGGCTTCAGCCCATAAATATCTGGGCAAATCAAGGTCGAATAACATGGCCTTGGCTGCACCTACAATTGTCCTGTTTTTCCGTTTTGCCACACCATTCTGTTCGGGATTGTATGGCGCAGTCCACTCCCTCATGATGCCCTCCTTTGCGTAGAAATTTGTGAAGTCTCCGTCTATGTATTCTTCACCATTATCTAAATGCAACGTCTTGATTTTCTTCCCCATCATATTTTCAACAGGAGCTTTGAATTCTTTGAACTTTTCAAAGACTTCATCTTTATTTTTTAGGAAGTAAATCCACGTTTTCCTGGAGTGATCATCGATGAATGTGACAAAATATTTGCCACCCTTGAGAGTGTTAGTGGACATAGGTCCACATATATCTGAGTGTATCAGTCCCAATATGCTTGCTGCTCGGTTTTCACTTATGGGAAAAGTTGCCTTAGCGTACTTCCCAAGTACACTTCCTCGGCATACATCATCATGCTCCATACTGACAACAGGTGCCCCATTAAATGTTTCTCTGAGCATCTTCAATGCACCATGGTGCAAGTGTCCCATTCTTCTATGCCAAAGTTCATTCAACCCTTTCTTGTCTTCAAGATTACTACTGATTAGTGCCATCGGAGACTCAAGCTACAACCTGTATAGTTTGTTGCTCTAACTCCAATCTTCCTTGTTTGCTTCCAACTAGGGTGCTTGACATATACCTTCTTTCCGGAAAAGTGTATGTCATGCCCTTTGTCCTGCAACTGGGATACTGAGATTAAATTCATACCAAGCCTTGGCACATGTTGTACATCTATGATCTTGACACTGGTTCCGGCTTCCGTCTGAAACACTACGACTCCTCTCCTAACTGGACTGCATTTCGTCATATGAGCTGAAACCCCGCTATCAATATACTCCAGTCATATGAGCTGAAACCCCGCTATCAATATACCAGGTTCCTCCAGATGCTGAACTTGACAAGCATGCACAATCCTCTTCTAACCTAGAGGATAAAACATCTAAGTCTGCCATACTTATCTGTGCTTTCTTTTCTCTACGCTGTGTCCCCTTTGAAGCTTCTGGATTGCGCAGTCTCTTCTCTGACTCTGCTTCCCTTGGATCTTACAGCTCTAATACCATGTGAAAATTCTATAATGTAGAATTCTACTGTAGCTACCAATTATATTTCTTCTATTGCATTCTCACACATTTATTTAACACTTTACTGTGTTAAATATCAAAATAAAATATGTTGCAGACTTCACGATAAATAAAGTTACAAATAGACACCATTATTTTTGGACAATTGTCCCCTGAAAAACCCAACTCGAGAAAACCGGTGCAACAGATATGAGGGTTTCTTCATTATGAAAAAATTCTGAGTACAAATGTGTGATTGTATTTATCAATCAATCACCTGAAGAAATCTGATGAGAATAGGCTTAGTGAGACAATTCTCACTTCACCATGAAGTTTCGGCATTGGCCTGCACCCACTCTGAGTGTCTCCACGTAATTTCTGCGCAGTGACTGCGTCACTCACGCTGTCACTGCGTCACTGTTGCTGCTGCTCATTATGGCTGCCTTGGTGCTCACTGCTGTGTTAGAATAGAGTTTTCTCCTCTTCCGGAAATGTCCTCCGGCGACTGGATGAACCCTCAACTGTCTCTTCAACTAAATTCGAGACTCCTTATGCTGCTCTACGCTGGCCCAACGTAACTGCTGCTTGGCTATTTCTGTGCTGCTGCTATGGCTCCCTTCTCGCACTCCTTATTCTATAGAAATTCTCCCTCCTGGAGATTTCACCTTCCCCTCTCTGCAATCGAGAATCACTTCGATTCTTCCTTTGGTTGAAGAAATCGATCTCTTGATTCTTTCTCCGTCTGATGTGTCTTTCCATAGGCCACTCACTCTCCTCCTTATAATCTTTCGTTGACCCTTCAACAGCCAAGATTAAAACACAATCAAGGGCTAGGATTAACTTGGAGGTGATCCATGACTTTATCTAGAAGATTCACACTTGGTTTAATTAATACCTTTTAATTAATTAGTTTCCCTAAGTTTAGACTTAGGAAAACATTAAAAACGATTAATTATTTTAATTAAACCATCTCTAAGTGGAATTTTCCAAAACCACTTATGGGTTTTATGGAACACATGTGTCTTAGCCTATATACAAAATTATAAGGCTAGAGCACATTCGATGCTACCATAAATCAACACAAGATAGATCAATAATACAAAGATGGAGCCTCTCAAGAGGGAAAAATAGAAGATATAATGAGTCGGTGGGCCATTGAGGAGGCCCAGTGGAGTGTAAAGTGTGTCAACGTGAGAGAATAGGCTCCAAACATAGTGATCAAGGGGGTGGCTCCTTGATATTCAAGCAAATCAAATGTGGTGTCCCCAAGTGGGTGTGGGGGCACAATGACATCCTCACGGGTCTCCAAGTGGGCCGATAATGCATGTATACCATTTGTAAGGGCTAGAATGATGAATAAGCCCTTCCTCTGTCTACCATGGTGAGACACATCCTCATATGGGTCTTGGAACATTTGCCAAGTGTGTGGTGCAAGAGTGAAGCTGATTGGGCATGTTGGTCCAGGTGTATCATCCTCATCCAAAAAGGTGGAACACGAGAAATTAGTGAATGACGTTGAGGGATCCATGAAGTGACAATCTCCTCTCTACTATGGTGGAGGCCCATGGCTCTCAACGCTCACCCTACAAGTGCCAATGTGACCCTTTGGAGGGTTTGGACCCTGTATAGGGAGACCAAACCGCAAATGGAGACCCACGTGCAATCCTGTATAAGATCCAATGCATCCCCTCGCCTTCCTGTACAGCAAATCATTAGAGTAATCGAGTAAAAGGGCTTACAAATCATGGAATCAAGTGGACACTTCATAATGGTATGCCCTTCCATAGTGGGTTTTAGCATGTAGAGTTGTCTCCAAGCTAAATAAAAGTGTGAACCAAGGGCTCTATTAGGTGTTTTCAACCTTTAAAGGGGGTGACATGTCCATGGTAGACTCACTAAATGGTAGGTGACACGTGATACAGTGGTGGAGCAGAATGGGGTATCAGGGGAAGGCTCCAAGCCACATGCCACAGTAAAAGGGTAGCCATAATAAGGGAAGCCCACACTTGGGTATATGAATGTAGGAGGGAGAAATCGTGGTATATGAGTTACCCCGACCTTTATTTTTCCACCATTCATATGCCTTTTTCCTTTGATTGATTTTTCTTCATAACTGCTCGGGGCTTTAGGGGATGAGAGCATGATGTGTAGGATATAGCAGTGATTACCCCCTTAAGGTGGGGCAGTTCATTGCCCACCAGGAGTTGCAACTATCATGGGGTTCCTTAATGATGAAAGGGACCAATATGAGGGACCCAAGGAACCAGGTAGATGGCCATAATGATAGGGTTAGAGCTCATGTTTGGCTTTTGCCCATTTGCTAAATGTGTATGTCCCACCCATCTTTTGTATTTTATGGTACATTTCCTATTAAGAGTGGCCAAATTATGATTTTTCTCTACTTTTAATTTTTAGCTGCATCAACCTTCGGGGCATCGTTCTAGGCCCGACCCAGGCTCATTATAACCCCAGTGATTCAAGGTTTCCCATGTAGTGCCATCCCTAAAGCCATTACCCAATAAAGGAGATCCCACGTGACTAGGATACAAGGTTAACCATCAAATTGGGCAAAGGAGGAAAGAGTACAGACTTTGCCCACTCTTTCAGCCAAATCCCCCCACTAATCCATGCCCAAAAGTGTCCATGATAAATAAACAAAAATACCCAACTACACAATGAAAGGCGATACCTTCAGGTTTGGAGGGCCCACCTTTAAACATACGATCATAACAGATGGGCGAGGTACCACATGGCTGGATTAGGTGGCGGAGATAGTGGTGCATCGAGTTCTCTGGTGGCTACAAGGGGTTGCTGGCTACTAGCTGAGGACTGTCTAGGAGAAAAAAATTCTCCTATGGGTGTCACCCATAGGTGGTGGGTAACAAGCTCAACACGTGTTTTAATCAACACTTCAATGCATATGACATACCAATTACATAACACGACCAACATTCAATATATATTCCAGTGACAAGGCCTTCAATATAGCGTGCACAGGGATTAATTCAACTCAAAGTGCAAATTTTTATCTTCAATCAATGCACATATAACACCAACCTTTAACCAAGGCAGCAAAGAGCACGAACACATGAGGCACCAACCATATGCAACAAACTAGCATACCAAACTAGCGTACAATCTAAACCAGTATACCATTCCAACGCACTGTGAATGAAATGAATTGCTCAAAGGAAATAGCATAGCGAGAGCAAGCTAATATGGTGGTTGCATGCTACACTCAATGCATGGTATATGAACGACCACCATATAACAAGGCATCAACGACCATAAATGGCACGACCCTTCAATGCAACAACCAAACTCTCCTTTCAATGCAGCAACCAACCAAACGACCCTTTCAATGCTGCTCCATTCATTGCACGCGCGCACAGAGATGAAGGCATTTGAAAAAAATTGACTGTGAATGTGGAGGAGCAAGATCATGAACCAACACATCAATATATAACTCCATTCGATGTTCAACGCACATAGAACTATGTGCATCGACCCACATTGATGAAACTAAGATTCGAGTCGCAGACCACTTTGAAATATAAATCTATGTTCAAAATCAAATAAAATTGGAAATGCCAACCATCATTAAAGTAAGCAATATCATTAAGCCAACATTTGTCATTAAGATCAATGTTGGAGTATTAAGCATTTTACTGAACAATGTCATTGCAAGAGTTGGACAAAATTTTGGTGAAAAGTTTTCTCTTTCTCACATATTTCCTCTCCAGCTCTCATGCTCATGCTCTCAGATCTTAGGGAACTTACACTCTCAGGTCATGTAAAAAACACTCTTGTAATAATTTTTGTTCTTGATTCAATCTTCGCTCAATTGATAGACTAGACAAGGAGGCATAAAGGGAGAGGTGAGCGTTAGGTATGCAATGCAACGTTAGGGAGCATTCAGAAAAATGTCATGGTACAGGTTTGAGCAAAAGTAATGTATCCTTGAATAGGAGGCAAGTTTGGCAAACTGCACATAGATTGGTAGAATGCACCCAACTCAAAGAGACTGAGTTAGAAAAACCGAATTACTGACAACCATTGACAATTCTTTTACACATATAGATGGGAGTAAAATAAATTCTTAGATTTGAAAATCGACTGCATAAGGAATATCGATCTTAGTGGTTTAGACTAACAAGGATATTTTTGACAAATGTGGCTCTGATACCATGTTAAACATCACAAAATAATAGATAAGATATGAAAGATAAAATGTTGAATACATTTACTATTCACAATGATATACATTTATACAATGTGTAATGACCCTTGGTTTTCATATTCCAAGTGGTCTCTTCCACTCCAATGACCTTTGACATTTCACACCATAACCCTTAAGGGATTAGGTGTCCAACAAAAAAAACATGCAGGATGTTGTTCCTAAGAGCATATTTCCTCTTAAACCATCCTTTCCCCAGAAGAACAAAGAGGTTAAGCCTTTTCAAAGGGAGTGGATTGGAAAACCCAAGCTTGATGAGGTGACCCAGAAAGAATTGAGAAAGAAGAAGCTTTGTTTCAATTGTCAATAGCCTTGGGTACCAGGACACCGATGTGCAGGGAAGGACAAGGTAGACAGGGCCCATTACATTGAGGTCTACTCAAATAAGTGATAATGATGAAGAGGATGAGGAGCTGAGACATGGATAGATACTAGAGCAAGGACACCAAACAGCAGGTGAGGAGACGTTACAGGTTGCAGCTAAAGACCCTATTATTGCATCCATGTCAGGACTTCCCAGATACCACACCTTCAGGGTCAGGGGGGTTCGTTTGGGACAAAAGGTGACAATGCTGATTACGACATAGGAGTTTGATGGTTTCACAATAGTCATACCGGGTGGTCGTTAGATGGATTGCACTAGATGGATTCCCAAACTAAAGATAACCATGGGGAATTACATGTTGACAAATGACTTCTTTGTGGTGGATGTACTAGATACCAATGTGGTACTCAGAGTTTAGTGGCTTTATTCCATTGGGTGATACACTATGATCGAGGAGGATGGAGATGAAGTTCACATACCACGATGGTAAAAATGTAGTCTTGAGGGCCATGCATCGGCATCCACCCAAGATAGTGTCATCTCATAGCATGCAGGTAGTATTTTGGTGTGGAGACAAAGAGTGGGCAGTTGAGTGCTACATTTCTGACAGAAAGCCACCAGATCAACCTCAACAACATCCTGATGTTATCCAGGTATTACTTCATAAACATCAAATTTTTTTTGATGATATTCTTCCAGATAGACCCCCAAATAGAGGGTTTGAGCATGTCATAGAATTAGAGGAATGGGTTCAAGCAGTCATAACCAACCCTTATCGCCACCCCAAGGTTTACAAGGACGAGATCAAAAAGGCTATCAAGGAGTTGTGTAGGTTGCGTCACATTCGTCCTAGTTCTAGTCCTTTTGCTTCTTCAGTGGTGTTGGTCAAGAAGAAAGATGACACCTTGAGGATGTGTATCAATTACCAGACGCTTAATAGGAAAACAATAAAATCTGGTATCCAATTCCGAAATTGATGAGATGATGGATAAATTGAGGGGATCTAAATGCTTCTCAAAGATAGATCTTCGCCCTAGCTAACATCATATCAGAGTTCGAGAACAAGATATCTTGAAAACAACTTTCTGGTGCCATTACAAGCACCATGAGTTTTTGGTTATGCCATTTGAGCTAATGAATTCCCCGCTACATTTAAGTCCTACATGAACCACGTGTTCCATAAAAAATTGTGAAAGTATTTATTGGCTATTAGTTTTTGTAGCATTGAATGTGTTCTAGCCACGAGATTTGGTAGAGAGGCTAGAATACATGTATTTTCCAAAACCCAAAAATCGTTTATGGAAATTCCACCTAGATACGACTTAATTAGATTTATTAGTCAATTTTTAATTTATTAATTAGAATTAATTAAGTCATGGTGAGAATGTTCTAGAAAAGTGCATGGATCGATTTCTAGTTAATTATATCCATTGATTAAGATTTAATTGTGGCCATTGAAGTCTCAACGAAGGATTATAAGAAGCCGATGTGGCTTGGAGAAAACACACGAAATCAGTTGAGCATTCAATTTTCCTGAGAAATCGATTTCCAGAGTAGCAGCTGTGTGTTGCCGGAAGTGATTTAGTGAGATCGAAGTAGTGAGAGAGGGGCAGAGTTAGTGAAGCCGGAGGAAGATTTCCATATCCAACGAGTACATTTGCAGAGAGGCAGAGAGTGCCACAGTGAGGCAGCGCAATGCCCTCTAGAGACAAATTTTGTTTTGTTGGGGAGAAGCCGAGATTCAGTGCCAGAAGCCGAGAGAGGTTCCAGAGACCGGGAGAATTAGTTTCCCAGACAACAACTGACAAGACTGTGAGAGGTGACGCAGTTCTGAGCTGGAGGGATGTAGTGACTACATAGAGTGATGTAAAGGCAGTAAGGGACGACTCAATGTCGAGTTGAGGTCGGTGTCGGATTTGCTTGTGGAGTGAGGAATTTCCTCACTAGTTATTTTTGCCCGTTTTTCTTTGTTTGGATTGCCAGTTTGGGAATCCATAGTTTGTACTCAGATTTCATTACTGCATAATAGTAAAACCCTCAACTGCTGCACCGGTTTTCCCGAGTTGGGTTTTTCTGGGGACATTGGTCCAAAAATAACGGTGTAATTTTGTGTGTGTGCATATATTTTCTTCCATTGTTTTATTTCTTCCGCAATTTATTTGTTAAGGTTGTAGTGTATTTAATTTGATATTTGCCATAGGAAAGAACAGATAAATTGTCAAGTAAATTAACAATTAGAAGAATTAAAATTAGTTGCTGCAATAGGATTCGAGTAATCGAATTTTCACATTGGCTTTCTTTGATGACATACTCATTTATAGCAAGACTTGGGAGGATCATCTCAGGGATTTGGACAAGGTGTTGGGGATTCTGGAAGAATAGTAGCTCTATGCAAAAGATTCCAAATGTGAGTTTGGTATCACTGAGATGCTTTTCTTGGAGCACGTGATTGGGGGAAACGGGGTCCAGGTACACCAAGAGAAAATCATGGCAATCATCGAGTGGCCTACCCAAAAATGTGACGAGTTGAAAAGCTTCATAGGCCTTTGCACATATTGCAGTTGTTAAGGGGTTCTCACTATCGACATCACCTCCTATAGACCTCACTAAGAAGGGAGCTCTCAGTTGGATAGACGAAGCGTAGGTGGCCTTTGAGAGGATGAAACAGGTGATGAGTTCATGTCCTATGTCAGCCTTGCCAGAATTCACTTAGTCATTTGTGCTTGAGTGTGATGCTTCAAGGACAAGGATAGGAGTTATGTTGATGCAAATAACTATCCTGTTGCTTTTGAGAGTCTCAAACTCAAGGAATATGAGCGACTTTACTAGATATATGATAAGGGGATGTTGGCTATCATGCATGCATTGGACAAATTCAAACAATACTTGGTAGGGAACAAATTTAAAATGAAGATAAATCCCAAGTAGCTTAAGGTTCCTCGTGGAGCAGAAAGAGTTGAGTGAGAGACAATAGAAAAGATCATGCATGCAACACAAAACACACCATTGGTAGGGCACCTTGGGTACTTGAAAATGTATAGGTAGATCATGGAAAGATTCACATGGAAGGGCCTTAAGATGGATGTGATGAGATTTGTGAAGGAGTGCAACATCTGCCAACGGAATAAAGTGGAGCATACTCATCTGACAGGGTTACTCTAGCCACTTCCCATTCCAGAGCAAAAATGGGAAAGCATTTTGATGACTTCATCACAGGGTTACCTCAGGTGTAGGGGAAGGACTGCTTCTATGTGGTGGTTGGCAGGTTCACAAAGTTTGCACACTTCTTTGCCATACATTCTCGATATTCGACATCATAGGTAGCAAAGTTATTATTCAAAGAGATATTCCAATTGCATGAATTGCCAAAGACAATTGTTAGCCACAGGGACAACAGATTCATGGGAGGATTTTGGCAAGAGTTGTTCAAGTTAGTTGGGATAGAGTTACCGTCGAGTACTAGTTACCACCCGCAAACTGATGGGCATACTGAGATAGTCAATAAATGGTTGGAGGGCTATCTCAGAAATTATGTGTCGAGCCAACATAACACTTAGATGAAGTGGTTACACTTGGGAGAGGATTGTTATAACATCACTTATCACATGTTGATTGGGATGACTCACTTTAGAGCTTTGTATGGGTATGATGCACCAATGTTTGTAGATCGAGTGGTTGGAGACAACAGGGCACCTAAAGCTAAGGACTATATTTAGGAGAGTCAGGACATATTGTGACTCCTTAAAGATAATTTGTAGATGGCTCAGAATCAATAAAAGATTTATGTAGTTAGGCATTGGGTGGAGCGTAGCTTTGAGGTGGAGGACCTGGTATATCTTCGTGTGAAAATTCCTAGATCTGACAATCTAAGGAATCCTACTGCAACTATCTGAGTTACTTCTCCTATTATGTAAATTGCATTTACAGAATTAATTCAAATCTTAATTATTGAAGTAACTACTGAAGCAGCCTACACTTAATTAAATATGATTCCGAAAAAAGGAAACTGAGCAAGAAATCAATCGCACATAGGAAATCTTTATTTTGGACTAAGTCGCCAGAAAAACCCAATGCGGGAAAAACGGTGGAACAGAGATGAGGGTTTCTATTATTAATTAGTAGCAAATTCTGAATACATCTTTGAATACCTCAAGGGTTATTCAGTTACAGAGAGAAATACTGGCAGAAATAATTGTGAGAATACCCCACTCAATCATTGGAAAATCTGGCTGATCCAGTCACTGGAAAACCTGCGCCTGGAGGTCTCTGCACAACCTCTGCACAATGACTGTGCAGGCACTGCATCACCCCAGTTGTGGATCGATCTGACTCCCGAAATCACAAATCTCAGCCTCCTGGTCTCATACCCCAACTTTTGGCTTCTGGATCAATCCGACATTGAAATCTCAAAAACCCTCTAAACCACTGCGCAACCTCTGCGTAGCCATGCGTGGCACTGCGCTGCATTTGTGTCAGCTTGTCTGGCTCTGCGCTGGCTCTGCTGGACGTCTCTCTGCCTCTTTGCTGATGATTCTCCGACTGAGAAAATATCTCTCTCCAGATGCTATCTCTACCCCTCACGACACTAAATCACTTAGATCTGATCTTCGTGCGAGCACTTTCTCCGTCAGAAGAATTCAATTTCAAGATTCACTCTGTGTATCTTTCCAAATAACCCTCAAGCCTTCCTTTATAGTCTTTTTGTTGAGAAATCAACGTCCGAGATTAGATCTCTAATCAATGACTAAGATTATATTAGACTTGATCTTTTTGCTTTTTGTAGATCATTCTCACTCTATTTTATTAATGCTCTTTAGTTATTCAATTTCCCTAAGTTAGACTTAGGGTATCCGTTAAAATAATTAATTATTTTAATAAAACATGATCACGGTGGAATTTTCACAAACAATTTCTGGGTTCTTTGGAATACCAGTGTGTTAGCCTCTCCACGAAATTTGGGGCTTAGAGCACTTCTGATGCTACCAAAACTCAACACTCCCTCTTAGCGAGGAAAGTGCTTTAACAATATGCCTGTTGGCATAATGCTCTGATCCTGAAGCATCTTCTGCGCTGCTGATGTCTGACAAGTTGTCCACCAACCTCTGCGTTGCTACTGCAATTGTACTGCTGCCCATGACACTACCATTGCCACTGTTGTATATGTACTACAACTCCCTCTCACGTGCTACATCTGCTATGCTGCTAACACTGCCACTACTAACACTGCATCTGCACTGTAACTCAACTGCTGAGAGAAGCTGCTGAAATCACTCAAGACTGAACAAGTGTTTAATGGATGCACTTCGGTGCCGGAGACTTTGATTGTTGGTAACTACTGCGCTGCCCCTCTGATGCACTGCGTTGCTTCTTCTTTGCACTGCGCAACACTACTATGCACTGCGCTGCACTCCTGTGCACTTCGCTGCTGCTACCCTGCTCTAGAAATAGGCGCTGCTACCTATTGCACTGTTTCTCCACCACTCCTCGGCTCTCACCGAAGACTCCTCCATCCCGCTACTGCAAATATGGGCTCTCGTAGCAAGGTACTGATCCATGAGGTGGGCTCCTCAAGGATCCTGCCCAACTGAAGTTCAAGATGAACTACAGTTCTATGTCACCCCACTTCTCTCCTCGAAAAGCGTGGGCACTCATAGCGAACTCATCCTGCTCGATCTTTGCGGCTGCAACTTTTGGATCATGCTTCTCATCCTTGTCCTTTTTCTTCAAAGGACACTGTGATGCAAAGTAGCCCATCTCACCAGATCTGAAGCATTTCACCTTCGAGACATCTCTCTTCTGTCTCCGTTGCCCTTTCAATGCAAGGGCTACATTCTCCTCCTCCTCTGGACTCTTAGATCCGCTCCCGTTGCTACCATCAAGCTTGCACTTGACTAGATCTCTCCTCAGTGTGAAAATTTCTGAATACGCTCAAATAGAAATCCTACTGTTATATTTCTGATTTACTTCTCCTACTTACATTAAGTTATTAATCTGAAAAATCTTCAGCATTAAAATCGAAGTAAACACATTAACAACCTACACATACATATCTAAACTGAATAACATGCACAATGACAAAGTGACACACAAGGATGTTCTAGACAACTATTCCTGGAAAAACCTAATGCAGGAAAACCAGTCTTCTAGCTGCTGGAGGGTTTTTATTATTATGTAGAGTCTGAGTACACCATTTCTGGGCACCAAACTTGGTTGGCCCTACAGAGAAAAATACGGCAAGCAATACCTCTATCTTCAGAGACAGAAAATATGGCTGATTCATCCCTCAATGGGGAATTATGAATTCGAGCCCTTTCTGGCCCACATAAACCCCAATGCTGCTCTGAAGCCCTCTGCGTCAGCCTGACTGGCTTGCGTTAGCCCCTGCGCTGCTGAGGAAGGGCTTGCGTCACCCCAGACTGGGTTACGCTGCCCCTGCGTTGCTCTGGCTGGTCCTGCGTCAGCCCTGCGTGGCCCCTGCTGTCTCTGTGTGGCTTCTGCTGAACTGCGTAGCTCCTGGCTGCCTGTGCGCTGCTCTGGTATGCTGCCTCTCTGCCTCGGTTGTACTCTTGGCCTGGGATCAAACCATCCTTTTCGCCAATGCTGCCCCTCGCTGCAGCTGAAACACTTATGAAATTCTTAGCAAACCACGCCCTAGAATTTCAGCTTAGTCTCAGTGCTCTACCATTGTGTGTGTTCTCCCACTGACCCCAAGCCCTCTTCTTATACTTTTCTCGTTGAAACATCAATGACCGTGATCTAATCTTGAATCGACGGCTAAGATTAGAAGATGCTTGATCCGTGTGATTTAAGTCATTTTCATCACATATTTAATTTAATTAGCTTTAATCTTTTAATTTTCCTAAGTTAGACTTAGGGTCCTTAATTAAAAAAATTAATTAATTAAATATCTCTTAAACAGGATGGTATTTCTTAAATCGCTTTCTGGGTCTTGGAGATCTCATGTACTCTAGTCCCTCCACAAAGTTTGGGAGCTAGAGCACATCCGATGCTACCCTAACATCTCAAAATCTCAACACTCCCTCTTAGCGAAGAATGTTCTCTAGCAACAATACTTCACCCCGAAGTTCTGCACTGATCTTTGGTGTGGGTCTCTGCGTTGATGCTTGGCCTGCTGCCCTTCATTACTGCACTGCTGCTACTCACCCATACTGCTGCCCATGACGCTTCCACCGCCACTGCTACATTCATACTACTGCCCCCTCTTAAATTGCTGCATTGTGCTGCAAACTGCTGCACTACAACTCAATTGCTGAGAGTAAGCAACTGAAGTTCTCCTGCCCAATCTTTGACATACAAGTCAGTTGGGTCACATCTTCATCACTGAAGCTCCATCAACTGCTGCTCTGTGCTGTCCTCTAGACGCTGCTGCAACTTTGCACTGCGTAAGCAAGCCTGCTTTGCGCTGCTAAAGTCACATCAACCCATCTGCGCTGTTGCTGCTACGCTGCTGCTGCATTTACACTGCGCTGCTCCCTCTCAGCATCCAGCTCTGCCTCTGCTCCATCTGTGATTCTCTGCACCCACTGCTCCACTTGTCCCGCTATTGTCTTAAGGCTCCTGTAGCTCGTATGTGATCCAAGAGTTGGGCTACTCAAGGATCCTGCCCTCACTCTGTACCTACTCTACAGATCAAGATCGCCCTACTTTCGTGGTTCATGAGTGCTCATGGCTACGTCATCTCTGGAGCCATCGTCTGCCACAACAACCTTGTAGCTAGAAGCTTCCTTGCCCTTTTTCTTCTGAGGACAATTGATGGCGAAATGTCCTAGTTCGCCGCATGGAAACACTTGATCTTCGACAGATCTCACTTTTTTCTCCCTTGTTGCCTCTTTGATGCCAAGGCTGCATCTTCCTCTTCTTCCTTCTTCATTCTACTCGAACCAGTGTTGTACTGTCTTTTCGTCATCCGACGGATTTCCTCTTGTCAGAGGATAGCGCACATGTTGTCCCAGTTGGGAAGGTTCGCTCTGCCCAAGAGACTTTGGACAAAAGTTTCCCAGTCCTCTGTGACTGCATTGAGAGCAGTCCTCACCATGACATCGTCATCTACCTTGACTCCCATGACAGTCAACTGATCCCAGATAGATTGTAGTCTGGATAGAAAAGGATCAATCTCTTCTTCCTTGACCATCATGAATTACCTCAATTGGTTCTCCAGAAGCATCTTATCTTCCTTTGGACGGATCTTCCTTCATATAGTGTTCTTAGAACTACCCACATCTCATGAGCCCTTGCCTTCTCGGCTATGTGTGGAACCATATGATCTTTGACCCCGTCCATTATGAAGCACTTGGCGTGTGCCGTTGCTTCTTCATGCTTCTCCAGGAGCTTCGCATCAGTCGGTGTGGCCAGTACTTTCTCTGCATGCTCCCTCAAGCCGTATGCCTCCATGACTACTAGGATTCTGGCCTTCTAGATTGCAAAGTTGGACAGGCCGTCCAACCTATCTTGATCATGTAGTCCATGGGGTGCCATTTGCTCAGAAAATGTGTCGGAACAAATCCTCCTCTCTATGTTAGAGACTCGGATCTAGGGTCCTTGGCGAGAAAGGCACCCTCTGGTCCCTCTCACAACTGACTCCCTCTCTTGGAAGTCTGCCAAACAAAACAAATCAACTCTCTTCGATACTCTAATCAATCTTCAGACTTCTTTGGCAGGAAATCTTCTGAGAAGCTGTTCTCCTTCTGCTCTTCGTCAACTTAGCTTAGGCTAAATTCTGCGCCAACAAAATTTTAACCCGACTAGCAACTGCTGAAGTTTTGCAGCTCAGATTTCGGCACTTTGAATCAACAATCAGCTTCTGGACTGAGTCACCCTAGCTGGTCTCTATGTGAGCAGACAGTGTCAGCGCAGCTTCTGCGCTGCCTCTGCACAGTAAGTGTGTGGGCCTGTGTGGATCTGCGTGTTGACTGCGTCACCCTGGCCTCTGATTGGCTCTGCTTCCTTCAGTTGCTGCGCTGCCCTCTCTGGTTCAGTGTTTTGCTGCCGCTGCTTTCTACAGCACAAATTCTTCAGTCTTCTTATTGGAGATCCAAGCCAGATCTGCAAATGCTCTGACACCATGTGAAAATTTCTGAATACGCTCAAATAGAAATCTTACTGTTATATTTCTAATTTACTTCTCCTACGTACATTAAGTTATTAACATGAAAATCTTCAGCATTAACATCGAAGTAAACACATTAACAACCTACACATACAAATCTAAACTGAATAACATGCACAATGACAAAGTGACACACAAGGATTTTCTGGACAACTATCCCTGGAAAAACCCAATGTGGGAAAACCGATCTTCTGGCTGCTGGAGGGTTTTTATTATTTTGCAGAGTCTGAGTACAACATTTCTAGGCACCAAACTTGATTGGCCCTACAGAGAAAAATACAACAAGAAATACCTCTATCTTCAGAGACAGAAAATATGGCTGATTCAACCCTCAGCTAGGAATTATGAATTTGATCCCTTTCTGACCCACGAAAACCCCAGCGCTGCTCTGAAGCCCTCTGCGTCAGCCTCTAAGCTGCTGAGGAAGGGTCTGCGTCACCCAAGACTAGGTTACGTTGCCCCTGCGCTGCTCTGGCTGGTCCCGTGTCAGCCTTGCGTGGCCCTTGCTACCTCTGCACTACTTTTGCGTGGCCTCTGCTGAACTGTGTAGCTCCTGGCTGCCTCTGCGCTGCTCAGGTATGCTGCCTCTCTGCCTCGGTTGTACTCTTAGCCTGGGATGAAACCATCCCTTTCGCCAATACTGCCTCTCGCTGTAGCTGAAACACTTTTGAAATTCTTAGCAAACCACGCCCTAGAATTTCAGCTTAGTCTCAGTGCTCTTCCACTGTGTGTGTTCTCCAACTGACCCCAAGCCCTCTTCTTATACTTTTTTCGTTGAAACATCAACGACTGTGATCTAATCTTGAATTGAAGACTAAGATTAGAAGGTGCTTGACCCGTGTGACTTAAGTCATTTTCATCACATGTTTAATTTAATTAACTTTAATCTTTTAATTTTCCTAAGTTAAACTTAGGGTCCTTAATTAAAAAGATTAATTAATTAAATATCTCTTAAACATAATGGAATTTCTTAAATCACTTTCTGGGTCTTGGAGATCTCATGTACTCTAGTCCCTCCACAAAGTTTGGGAGCTAGAGCACATCCGATGCTACCCCAACACCTAAAAATCTCAACACTCAGCTCTTCCTCCTGAAGTGCTGACCACATCTGTTACCAACTAGGAAGCATAGCCCTACCAAAAATGCTTTGGACAAAGACTTTCCACTCTTCCGTCACTGCATTAAGGGCTAGCCTCACCATAGTTGCCGTAGATTGGGTGGATCCCACGACTGCCAACTGCTCTTGATTCTCCTGAAGCCTCGTAAGGAATGGAGCAATGCGCTCCCCCTTTTGTATCTGGACCAACCGAAGCTTCTTCTCCAAGTACATCTTCCGCTGCTCGGAAGTTTCTTTGTACAACAAAGACAAGGCCTCCCACATCTCCCTAGCGGTGTTCTTGCTAGCTACATGAGAGACTATGTGATCCTTGACACCATCAAGGATCATCCTCTTGGCCTTTTCCATATTGGATCGATAGTTCTTAAGTTGATCCGGATTTGAAGGGACGACAACCACATTCACCACAAACGTCTTGAGATCGTATTCATCTAGAAGGAATTGGATCCTTTCCTTCCGGATTACATAGTTGGAGGAACCCTCCAATCGATCCTGATCTCTAAGTCTATTAGCTGCCATCTCAGCCGAACACTGTCGAACTGCTTCCTCTTTCTCCCCCTTTTCACAACCTAGGCAGGCTTATGCACTCCTTCTGGAGCTCGTAGATCTGCTGCTCAGATCCTGGAAAAATGTTGAATTCCTCGGCTAGGAACTCACAAAGGAAGAATTCGCCGCTACGTGTTTTTTTTTTCTTTCTTCTGACACTTTTCTTGCCGGCTACTACTTGTAGAAAAACTACGTCCCTTTGGCTCTGCGTAGCTCCCTTTACCTGGGCAAAATCTCGAACCAAAAGTTCTACCTCTCTGTCGACTCACTCAGAGAGAGACACCCTCGAAAAATCAACCCTTCTGGCTAGAACTACACAATCCCTTGGGGATTCGATTTGCTGCTACTGCAACAATTTGGTCTTCTCTTCAGAGTCAGATCTGTTCTTCCTGTTTCACATAAACCTGGCTCTGATTCCATGTGAAAATTCCTAGATCTGACAATCTTCCTACTGCAACTATCTGAGTTACTTCTCCTATTATGTAAATTGCATTTACAAAATTAATTTAGATCTGAATTATTGAAGTAACTACTGAAGCAACCTACACTTAATTAAATATGATTCTGAAACAAGGAAACTGAGCAAGAAATCATTCACACATAGGACAGCTTTATTTTGGACTTAGTCCTCAGAAAAAGCCAATGGGGGAAAACTGGTGCAACAAATTTGAGGGTTTGTATTATTAAGCAGTAGCAATTTCTGAATACATCTCTGAATACTTCAAGGGTTATTTAGTTACAGAGAGAAATACTGGTAGAAAAAATTGTGAGAATACCTCACTCAATCACTGGAAAATCCGGTTGATCCGGTCACTGGAAAAGCTGTAATTGTAGGTCTCTGCACAGTGACTGCGTAGGCATTGCGTCACCTCCACTTGGCACTGCATCACCCCAACTTTGGATCAATCTGACTCCCGGAATCACAGGTCTCAGCCTCCCGGTGTCACATCCTAGCTTCCGTCTTCTGGATTAGTTCTGGCAGTGAAATCTTAGAAAGCCTCTAAGCCACTGTGCAACCTCTGCGCTGCCTGACTGGCTTTGCACTACCTGACTGGCTTTGCGCTGGCTCTATTGGACGTCTCTCTACCTCTCTTTGTTGATGATTCTCCGACTGAGAAAATCTCTCTCTCCGGATGCTATCTCTGCCCCTCACTGCACTGAATCACTTAGATTTGATCTTGGTTCGAGCACTTGCTCTGTCAGAAGAATTTGATCTCAAGATTCACTCTGTGTATTTTTCCAAATGACTCTCAAGCCTTCCTTCATAGTCTTCTCATTGAGAAATCAACGACCGAGATTATGTAGAGACCTTGGTTGTTAATTTCTTAAATTTTACACTTAATTTCAGGGAATTTCAGAGTTTTGCTGGAGGGAAAGACTTAGCTAAATCAGGGAATCACTGCTGCTTCTAAAGATTATTCCAAGTTTTTATACTTAATTAAGACAACTGTTACAAACTATCTTTCTTCCCCTGAATACAATTTAAGACATCATTTCCATGAATACATCTAAGCATATATAAACATAAATCAGTAGTAATACAATTTCATGCCGTTCAGAAATGAAATTTGCAATTTTAGCTATATGGGAAATACCTGGAATGCAGCAAATGATTTAATGGTGGTCCTCCTTAGGCACTCCTCCTGTGATGATGTGTGTGGACAGAATGAACAGATCACCAAAACAATATAATCCTCCCAACCGATCTAGGAACAATCCTAGATCCAGAAGATCACTCTTCTGCCCCCGTGCCCAGAATCCCAAGAACGGTGAAACTCCCTACCAATGCTAATAGTATCCTTCAATCTTCCCTTTCCTCCCAACCGTCCCCCTATCCTTCACATCCTTTTCCCTTATATTGATTTTCTCCACCGCCCTCAACTCCTGCAACTGTCCTCTCATTTATGAGGGTGGGTATGCATTTAAGGGGATATTATGTTCATTTAATGAGATATTTAACTTGAGATAAGGTTTTGGGGTTAAGTGCATGAAATATCCCCCTTTTGAGTCCTTATCTAGTTACGTAGAGGAGATGGCTTTATGTAAAGCTTAACTTGTATGATGTTTGTTTTAAACTTAATTAATTTGACTTAATTAATTATATTATTACTTTATTAGTTCACCCATATATAATTTTTAACTAAATTATAATCTGGTTTTCTTAAATAACACTCTCCCATGCCTGTTGAAATTTCGTTATATCATGGCAAGATGAAATATATAGTAATATTAAGTTCGTTATTCTCACTTAGGTAGCCTTAATACTAGTGCGGAGTATGCGATATAGGCATGTGTAGCTATCACATGTGTATGTCGTATACTCGCTAATGTTATTTTACTTATCAATTAGGAATGGGTTGTTACAGATTAGATCTCTAATCAACGGCTAAGATTATATTAGACTTAATCTTTGCTTTTTCTAGATCATTCACACTCTGTTTTATTAATGCCCTTTAATTATTTAATTTCCCTAAGTTAGACTTAGAGTCTCCATTCAACAATTAATTATTTTAATAAAACATGATCAAAGTGGAATTTTCACAAACATTTTGTGTTCTTTGGAATACCAGTGTCTAAGCCTCTCCACAAAATTTGGGGCTTAAAGCACTTCCGATGCTACCAAAAATCAACACTTTGCCTACAACCCTATTGACAATCATCACTTAAAGGGAAGGGGGTAGAGAAATTGAAGCCCAGCTTCTATGGACCCTACAATATTGTGAGAGATATAGGAGAGGTGGCCTATGAGCTAGAGCTACTAGAGGGGTGTAAAATACGTAATGTCTTCCATGTTTCATGCCTCAAGAAAGCCCTAGGGAAATAGATTGTCACTTCTACTGAGCTTCCACCTTTTGACAAAGAAGGAGAGTTGATTATGATCTTGGAAGAAATTTTGGAGGTAAGGGAGCAGAAGATAAGAAGGACCATTAAATAATATCTGGTCAAATGGAAATATTTGCTTGTCGAAGATGCCACTTGAGAAGGAGAACAGGTGCTTCGACATCCTGGATTGAAATTTTTTGAGGACAAACAATCTTGGGCGGGGAGGACTGCAATGTCCCCATCTGCTTAGGATACATAAGGGGAAGATTTCGCTAGCCTAATTAAATTTCCATAGGCTAGGATGAGAAAAATTAATCAAGGGAACACAATTCGCCTAGGAGAAAAAATTATAAAAGCTAAATCGGGAAAATGGGGACATGGGGCCTAGGCTAACGAAAAATCACTTTAAAATGAGAAAACCCACTAAAGTGACTTTATAAAATAAAGGGTAAAAAGGTGGCAAAAGAGTCAAGTGAGTTATAAAAAAGGGGAAATAAGGAGTCTCTGCTCATTCTTGCATTTGTTCGCTTGAGAAATAGATTTTTTGGAGAGCTCTTGAGAAAGAGGCTAGGGTTTTTGGAAACCCTCACTCTGGTTGCTCGTTTCGGTGTTGAAACAATACATCCTAGCTGGTATTGGAGTGGAATCATTCAAATTTCGACATTGGGCTTCGTTGTTGATGAAGATAAAGACAGTGGTAGAAATGGAGTAAGTTTTAAAGGTGTTATTAGGTGATTTTATAACTCAATGTTTGGTATTCCATATTCACTTTGCAGGTTGAGTTGCCACTGTTTGTCATGGTATCGGGCCAAGTTCACTGGAAGAAGAGGCATTGTTCTGTGTGGCCATTCCTTGGACGAGACAAGCTGATAAAAGGGGTCGAGTTCATACCTTGTAAAGAGGTCACGATCCCTTTCTCTTATCAGGTCGTGGACAATATTTGAAGAGGCCAAAAGCCTCTCCTTCTTCTTGGCTGAGAGCCTGTGTTTGTGCATATAAGAGCCCTTGCATTTTTGGGTTTCTTCTTCACTGTTTATCAGTCCGAGTAGCAGACTTTTCCTGGGGGCTGAGTTGTTGGTTTGAAGAGGACCGAGTACCTCTTTGCTGGCTGCTTTCGTTTTCAGGAATCATCTTTGTTTGTGGGCGTCGAGTTCCCAGTTATATGGGGCTGAGTGGACTGTTGTGTATGCAGGACAAATTCTGGGTTATATTCATAGCAGATCTGAGACTAAATTTGTACCATTGTCACTGTTAAGAAGGACTATTTACTGTTGTAAATTTTCCAAGTTATTTTTCGGAGGGACCAAGGGAGGCCAAGATCCCTTTCTTTTATTAGGCCGTGGACAAGAAGAGGCTGAAAGCCTCTCCTTGTTGATCGAGAGTCTTTGTTTGTGCATACAAGAGCCCTAGCATTTCTGGGTTTATTCTTCATTGTTTATCAGGTCAAGTTCTGTCATATCTTGAGGCCGAGTAGCAGACTCCCCTTGGGGGCTAAGTTATTGGTTTGAAGAGGACCGACTACCACTTTGTTGGCTACTTTAATTGTTAGGAATCATCTCTGTTTGTGGGGGTCAAGTTCACTGATTTGGGGCTGAGTGGACTGTTGTGTATGCGGGACAAATTTTGGGCTATATACATATTGTACCTGAAGACTAAATGTGTGCCATTGTCTCTGTTAAGGAGGACTATTTACTGTTGTAGATTTTCTAGGTTATTTTCAGAAGGGAGCAAGAATTTTTTTGGCTGTCCCAAGCGTTTGAAAGTGGTACATAAAATTTCTGAGTTTAATATAAATTTAATATTGTTGTGTGAAGTTCTTTTGGCATCTACTTGGCATTGTGTTTACTTATTTCAAATAAAATATAGAAGAAAAACACCTAAAGCCATACGCATGCAAATTGTTTGACAAAACACCTCAGTGACAAACTCCAATAAACTCAGAAATTTTTAAGGGAAATTTTAAGATGTTCTAAGGGTGTATCTTACATAGCTTCAGCACTTAAGGCTCAATTTATAGCTTTCCTAAGCTAAGATTGACAGCTAAAATTAGCTCGTCAAGTTAACTGAAGTAAAGTGAGTTTACTTTATTTAACTATCCTGTCTTTAGCTTTCTTTACTTTAACTCAAGTACAAGTCATAAATTTAGCTTTCTTTACATGCACCTCTCATGCAACACATTCACATGCATGCAGCTCACTTGCACACTTTCAATGTCGCATGCAAGCTCCTAAAGAGGAAAATCAAGGTCCCTCTAGTCAAGACACAAGACTAGAAGTACCTTTCGAGCTATAAAACCCAACACGCTCTGCCCTTTTTCACTTAGGCAGCAAGAGCAAGCTCATCTTTCTCCTCACCACCCTTTCGCCATCCTATGGTCAATGAGTTCTCCCAAATCTCCTTCTGGATGAAGTCATCCCACAACCGACTCTAATTAGGGAGTTATTGCTTAGCAAGGATCCCATCCACAAAGGTGGTCCAATACTTAATGCAACCCTGCAGATTAACTTTCACCAGCTCCTAATCATTCACAGTCTCCCCAACAACTGCACGCTCATCGCGAGCCCGTTGGATCCTCGTGAGGTAAGATGTCACGGTCTCAGATCTACTCATTTTGATGCTATTTAATTTCTCCAACAACACCATTTTTTTTGTTTTCATTTGAACTCCGATAAAGACCGGTTAGAGCTACCCACAACTCTCGTCCGATGTCCTTCCCTGATATGTGAGGAATTATGTGATCCTTGACACTATCCAAAATTATGCAGCTTGCCTTCATATCTTTGAGTTTATGCTCCGTTGAAGGGTTTGGGTTTGAATGAACCTGGATGTCTCAGCTCACAATATCCCGCATACCATTCATCTTTAGAATCATGGTGATTCGCTCCTTCTAGGGATTGAAATTTGCAGCCTCATCTAACTTGTCTTCATATCACAAACTGTGCAATGATGCCATCTCCACAAATCGACCACGACCACGAAACCCAACTGGAAAATCTTAAGAAAATAATTTTGTTGCCATAAAAAGGAAATTCGTTGTTGCAAATGCTTGTGATCTCAGATCTCTCTCTTAGAGTCTTCTAGAATTCTCTGGTATGATGTTAAAATTTGAATACCAACCAAATTTGTTTTCTCGCAACAATTTTTTTTTATCCTCAACAATTTATTTATTTATTGAAATAAACACTGAATTACCAAAAAATAAAATCACTCGAACTTTTAACTTTTAGAAATAAATATATGCAACAAAATTTAATCAGAGAATATCAATCACACTTTGAAAATATAATCCACCCATGACAATTCTCCGTCATTCATTAACTTGAAAAAAATCGGTTTTTTGACCCGTAGAGGTACAAGGAGAAATACAATATCTGAAACATGTAACTTGACTCCTATAGAATGATTTCGGTACAAGGAATTCGGCCTTTACGAAATCAGCCTCAGGAAGAAATCAACCCAAATACCTTAGCCAACAAAATCGACCTGCGCCCTCCTTTTGATGCCACTACTTACTAGGGAAAACTTGGTCCTCCAACAACTCAACCTCCTCTAGATCAACTCGATCTCCCTCCAGCAACTCGGACCTGCAATCTCCTCCATTCGGCCTCCTGGATTCGCTCTCCAAGAGGCTGCGGATAGGGCTTTAAGCCCTCTAATCCCTGCGGCTAGTCCTGTTGAAGACTGTAACTAGGTTTGGTCTTCATTATTAATTGTATTTGTCAAAAGAATTTATTATTGTTAAATGACTTATTAAAGCACGGGTTTCATGCTTGGGTCATGTTTAGTTTAAGGTCCCAATTGTGGACTTCTAGGTTAGTCATTATAGATTTAAATTGATCCATCTTGGGCTTTTAAATCATGTAATATTAGGCTGTTGGTCAAAAGGCTCCTCCATTAAGTCATCTCCTTCAAAGGTCATCTTCTTCATAAACCAGCCGTCAAATCAAGTGATACAAGTCCTCGAATGATATACAAGTCGGCCTCAATCATCCTCTTACAAGTCAGTTTCACATAAGAATTCACATCGGCTCTATAATAGAGACACAACTATTCACTGGGCTCATGTCAACTCATTTATGGACAAACTACTATATATACCCAACTGTGGTTTCACATTACAGATAGAAAAATTTAGATAATCTCTGAGATTTTCATATTACATTACAGTGTTACAGTTTCGGTGCTCCCTTAGGATGGTGTTACAGTTTCGGTGCTACCTCAGAATGATGTTACAGTGTCGGTGCTGCCTCCAGATGATAATACTGTGTGCTACATTGGATTCGGTGCCATATCAATTACATATGAAACTCGGTGCTGTGATGTTGCTATCTCTCACTTGATACTCGGTGCCATGATGATATGCTGCTCAGTGATATGACAGTGACAGTGACTTGGTGATATGAAACTCATGATATAGTGGTTCTGTAATGGGATGCTATGATGATGTCTCTATTCTCGGTAGTATATTCAGAAGTGCTATGATGCTATCCCAAGACATGTTGCCTTGGTGCTATTCAGTGATGTAGAATTCAAAACTACTACTATGGTGATAAAAGTAAAGTTGGATGTTTGAAGGAGGAAGGATGAAGTTTGGGTGCAAGCAAGGGGGATCTCGGTGTCGTGGAGATGTTGGTGCTTACATGGTGAAGGGATCACTGGATGAAGGAAGCTTATAGTCTAAGAGTCTTGGTCGTCTCATCTTGAAACTATTGAAGGAAGAATTTTGATCGGGTTTTCCCCCAAGAGTGGGGTTTTTCCCTGGCATGTGCCTACATCCCGTGTCTTTTTCTATTTGTTTATTGGCATTACTCTTGATGATAAAAGAAAGAACAAATAATAATAACTAAACATCACAAGATAATGTCATCATAAGATAAATAATTAAGTGCCATTTCTCTAACAAGGCCAATCTAGCTTCAAAATGCTAAATAATGCCCAAAGATGACCTCAAACTTGAAAATTCACCAGCAAAACCACTTTAGAAATCAATTGCTCAAGAAAAACCAGAGTTGCAGCAGTAAAAATCCCTCTACGACTAGCGTCTTTCTCAAGGAGGCTTTACGTTGCAAAATTATCACTTGGGTTTTGCAAATCTTGGCCTCTAGACCCTAGATCAACCCTTATAAGGCTGAACGGCTTTCCTCTTTGGGCTGAACGACTCCTCTTTAAGTTGAATACCCCTCCAAACCCTAGCCATTTAGGCTAGGTGAAGGCAAGGACCTTCACACTTGAACTTGTCTTTGAAAAGTTTGTCCTTTGGCACCTACAAGATGAATAAATAGAGCCCAAGACACAAGATCTAGAAAAATCTAAAATAAAACTGCAAAATTATTATTTACAAATGATAAAATAATTTATAAGTGTTAGAAATAATTTACAAAGGAAAATAGGCTGTAGTTAGCAACTAATTCATTAATAGCCCGAGAATATTTTTTTCAAGATAATTTGATGGAAATAATTTTAATTTTAATGCACCAACCCCAACTCTGCAAAACAAATTCATTAGATAAGCTCAGGGTCTAAAAAAAACGCAATCACCTTGAAGTCCATGTACTTGGGTCACACCCAAGGGCCGAATATCTGAAGATTTCTATACATAAGATAGATTATTCGTCCTAGAGGGGCTCGATTCACACACGAAGTCTATAGACCTAGATATACTTGCTAGATCTGCTAGATTCAATGTGCTTACTCTAACCCAGTACCTAAAGCAAGAGACCCGTGCTAATAGATAATCCAACAACTGGCTATGGAACAATAATCTTCATTTAAACAATTAGAGCATTAAACTTAATTCAATACATACCATGAATCATCAAGTGAGAAAACACCTTGAATTGAAACACCAAAGTCTTTATTAATGCAGAAATTCCAACAGAGTTTAGCTCAATACAAAATATTTTCAACACAGTTGAAGTTACAATGAGGAGCTTGAAAGCTTCCTTACATAGAAAATGAGAGGGATCAACCCCTCCAAGTGGAAAATAATGACTATTTCCTTGATCCATGGCTTGATCCTCATCTAAAAAATTCGAACCACTGTTTCGCTGGCACAAATCTCCAAAATAATGTGATTTTCCTTGTTCACTGTGCTGGAGGGGTCAAACTTTGACTTATGGACCATGGAGCACCTCCAAAAAATAGAATTATTGTTACTTGTACAAAATAATTCTATGCTTGGTCCAAAAAATTCGATTTGCTAGGAAAATAGTCTTTTTTGCCCCAACGAATTTCTGGACTGGGACCTTTTGCTTTGGAAATGAGGCATTTTGTCTCTGACTTGAATGTTTCTTTTGAAAATAGACTCAAATAATATTTTAATAAATTTTCCACTTGGAGGGTAATTAATTTCCCTTCATTTTATTTTTTGGATAATTTTCTGGCTAATTTAATTTTTATTTATGCGAGAAATTAAAACAAAAGACTCAAGAGGGGATTAATTATTTTTCCACCCTCTAAGTGCATCTAAAAATATTTTGGTAATGGTGTTCTAATTATGGGGAACCCTGTAAGTGCATCTCCATTAAGTGAGAGGGAAAACAACATCATGACAACATCTTCTTGTGTTATAAACCTAACATCCACCACCCAATAGAAATTATGAATATGTTTTTCGACAATGGCGACATAAGTACCATTGAATTTGGGGATCCATTCTTAATATCTATCAGGTAAAGGGTGAGGAGCATCAGGATGTCCACTTAAATCCAAAGGCCAGAAAGTAACAATAATTCATGGTCTATCCATGGATATGTTCAAGGGAGGATTATTGGGAAAGAGTTTCCTAATCACAAGAGTAAATGGGTTAATAGTGGAAGTGCCTGCTTCAGTAGTCTTCTTAGTGGTTTTTCTCTTTCTTGTAGCTATGGTCTTGTTGGAAGAACTACTAGGAGATGGGGTATGGTCTGAAGTAGGGGTCACCAGAAAAGGATCTATCTTGTCATTCGAGATTTTCCTCTTCAAAGGAATGAAGCTTAAGCCTCAAATTATAGGGAGGTAGAATCACTTCCTCCTCGATTGTTGCAAAATCTGGATTATCCATAGTATCATAAAACATTGGTCGAAATTAAGATTGTTTTCTATTGTCGGCTCCTCTCAAGCATCATATTCCTTCACTATTTATACCTTGACCTTTGGCAACCTTATTTCATTCTTCATTCTCGTCCTGATGATGGATCCCCGTTGGGATTCGAAACGTCAACCAATGTTTTATGATACTGTGGATAATCCGGATTTTGCAACAATTAACGTTAACCACAGAAGTTTGAAAACCATAATCACTTCCTCCTCGACAACGACACCAAAAATGTTGTCACAAGCCTTGTGGAGGGGTACCTTACAACGAAAGAACTAGACCAAGTGACAACAACAAGGTTGTATCCCATTGTCACCACAACTACTAACCCCTGCTCTTTATGGATTTTCACCAATGGGAGGAATCCCAGTATATAGGTCACCTAAGAGATGTTCCAGGTTTCAAGGTACAAGGTGACTAAAAGGCTTTTGAGGGAGGACCCGACTTAAGGACAAGGCTCAAGCGATGGAGAGGAGGAAATGCACTTCCCTTAGATAAGCCAAAAATAGGGCAAGCTAGACCTAGGGTTTGAATATTGGCATAGAAAAGGGAATGTCCCAAGGTCAAGGTTTAAATAAAAGGTTTCCAATAATGAGTTTTAGTAAGGCAAAGGCATATGAAACCTTCGAGAAGCCCTCAAGTTGAAGCTTAAACCAAACTAGGGCAAGAGAAATTATGAATGAAAATGGAAAGAATGGCCACCAAGAGGAATGATTTTCAGTCAACCTGTTAAATTTGGAAACTAGGGCCAAATTCCACCTTAGGATAACTCATTTGATGGAGATGATGATTGCATTGGATTCCTCTTTCTGATAGGTTCAAGATTGATCTAAAGATCATCTCATTCGAACAAGAAGTGTAATTTTGAATTTATTCTCTCACGTGTGCAAATTGTTCAAGGCGACCTCAGCTTAATGTAGGCTTTTTTATCCACCACTTCGTGGGTGATATCCCTAGGAGAAATTTTTTCTCCATGATGGACCTCAGCCGGCAGCCAACAACCTCTTACAACCCTCAACTAGCTCGTTGTGCCATTTCTCTGCCACCTGAGCCAAACATGTGGTCCCTCACCCATCTGTATTGATCGTATGTTTGAAGGTGGGCCTTCCGAACCTAAAGGTATGTCTTGTCATTTGTTAATTGAGTATTGGGTTTACTTATCATGGACACTTATGGGCTTGGATTGATGGGGGGATTCAGCGGAAAGTGTGGGCTTAGTTTGTGCTTCTGTCCCCTTGACCTCTTTTGGATGTTATCCTTGGACTTTAGTCCCATGGGATCTCCTTTATTGGACATTTGGTTTAAGGGTGGTACTACTTGGGAAACCCTGACTTTGGTTGCATGGTCCTGCTCCCTTATCCACATTTACCACTACCCTTCCATTCATTATACCTCCATTCTGGGTCCACATTTCCTCATTGCGTCCACATACGGTTGGCCTCCCCATTCCCTTTGCCCCACCTTGGGTCAGGCTTGGAATGATGCCTCGAAGGTTGAAGCAGCTAAAAAGAAAAGTAAAAGCATGAGTGGCCACATTCAACAGGAAAACGTACCACAAAATGCAAAATATGGCCAGGACAAACATAATTAGCACGTGGGAAAAAGCCAATACATGAGCTCTACCACATACCCATGGCTATCACCCTAGTTCCATTGGCCCTAGATGAGCCTCCTTTATCATTCAGGAACCCATGATTGTCCGAACCCTTGGAGGCAATAAACCTCCCTACCAAAAAAGGGTTAATCACTGCTATATCTTACACATCATGCTCTTGCCCTTGAGTCTCGAGTAGTTAATCAAAGAAAAATCATAAAAGGCAAAAAGTATATAAAGAAGGTTGGAAAAATCAAGGTCGGGGCACCTGATGTACCACGATTGCTCCCTCCTACACATTATACACCCAGGTGTGGGCTTCCCTTTAGCTATCCTTGTGCCGCGATATATGGCCCAAGATTGCCCTTCTCGTTCCCTATTCCATTTCACGTCTTTGTCACATGTCACCGCCATTTAAGGGATGTACCTTGGACATACTATCCCCTGTAAAGGTAGAAACTACCTAATAAGGTACCTGGCTAACCCCCTTTGGAGCTTGGAGACATTAGCACATGCTAAAGCCCACTATGGAAGGGCATGCCATTATGAAGTGTCCACTTGTTGTCCATGGTTTGTAAGTTCTTTTACCCAATTACTTCAATGACTTGTTATACTGGAAGGCTAGGGGACACATTGGATCTTATGCAGGATTGCAGATGGCGTCCATTTAGGTTTGGTCTCCCTTTACAGGGTTCTAACCCTCCAAAGGGCTACATTGGCACATATAGGGTGTGTGTAGAGAGCCATGGGCCTCCACAACAGTAGACAACACTCCATGGATCCCCAGAGATGTTCAGAGATTGCTAGAGATCCACCTTTTGGATGAGGAAGATGCATTTGGTACACTATGCCCAACTTGCCCCATAGGTTCACCACACACTTGGCAAGTGTCCCAAGACTTGTGCGATGACATGGAAACACTCATTCCATCATTTGAGCCCTTACAGATGGTCTATAGGCATCTTCGACTCATATGGAGACCCATGAGGTCATTGGTGTGCCCCCACAACCACTGGGAGCACTATAGGTTTATTGTTTATAGAACAAGGGGCCACCCCCTTGTCCGTCACTCTTGAGGATTTTATTCATCATTATGGCACTTATGAACCTCATCTGAACTTTTGGAGGGCCCTACGACATGCATAAATTATTATTTGACCTCTTGAGAGACTTATTATTTCATTTGTGAGCTTGTTTGGTGGGCTTGTCACCAAATGTTAGTTAATTTGCACATTATTTTATTTTTAGTGGCTAATGTAGGCCCATTAGGTAATTCAAACTCCTAATTGGTGTATAAATAGGAGTTGGATGGATTAATTTGTATCATCACTTGGATTTGGATCTCTCTCTCATTAGAGAACTTCACAATTTTCCTTGGTGGATATTTTAAAATGATGGATGAATTTTGATGTATGGATTGACTTCTTTTCTATCTTGGAGCTTCTTATACTGCAAATGTGATGATGATTGGATATATTCTCTAACATGTAAGTGCAAGTTTAATGCTATTTTTTTTCGCTGCATATACTGGAACCTCACTATTATTGGGGCTAATTGTTGCATGTGTTTAATGTGGAATTATGTGTCTATTTAGCTTATTTCCATGTATGGGCCATGTTGGATGAATGAAATGTCCTAGAGATCGTGTTATCTTGATAAGCCTTCACCATTTGTAACAATGTATAAATGCTTTAAAGTCACTTTTTTTCTCTTGCTTTTAACATTGGATGACGTTGACTTTTGGAGCCTCCTTGAGCAAGAAACAAAATCCGTCTTCACAATTATCCTTGACTCCATATCCCCAAGAGGAAATAGGGACTGGTCCATCAAAGGGTGATCGTTTTAAACCCATTTTGACCCTTTTTCTCTCTTTCCTAGGTCTAGCCTCATTAGGTCACCTAGGGCATCAATTTCTCGAGAAACTGATCATAGAAAAACTTCGATCTCCTAGCCTCTACTACGCTAGTGGGTCCCCTAGATCTCCTTTGAATTTGAAGCAAGTGCGACGGTGGAATCTCAGGATATCCCAAGCCCTAGGTCTAGGATCAAGTTTGTCCCTGGTGTTCCCAAGGCTAGTACCTAATAGGATCAATTTAACATCTTTGGGTGAAAATTCTTGTTTGATCCTTTCCCCTCACCTTGGCTAGGTTAAGAATTTCATTGTTTGCTAAAATCCATCTCCTAATCTGGGTTGGGTCCACTTGGCCTCATGTGGTCCCATTTTTTGCCAAAGACTATTTATCAAGGACTACACGGGAATCCAAGTTCCCAAGGGATTGAGAAAATCATTTAGAAGCCATATTCTTCTCCCTCACCCCTCAAATCCACATCCCCTCTCCCTAGAAAACCAAGTCGCTTGCTTAAAGAGCAAGCGAGCTCCATTCTTCATCCTATCCCAGGGAAAGGGTCTAAGGGGTCACTTCTCTTATATTTGTTGATATATCCTCTATAAGTGGCTTCCTAAAATATCGGGTCTCCTCCCATCAATGAAATTTCGTAAAGAGCAGGGTGCCTTAGCTGTGGTGATAGTGGGCTAAGTCTCCATCGTTGCCCTTAACCTACTAGGTGCCCTCTTAGGTACCCCTTTTAGGTCCCTTGCTGTTTTGAGTGGTAACATTTCTTGCGCCGTTGTTGGGGACACGAGACGTGTGTTTTGTTCCCCATACAACATATTGACATATCATTATTGGCGACTCCATTGGAGGAACGAAGTCCTAGTTCCCCATTAAACTTCAAGGTCAAGGCTTGTAGGATGAAGCAAGAATTTGTGATGGCAATTTCAATCGCCCTGGTGACTGCACATATGATCCCCATAGAATATTCAAAACCATGTGGTATTGGGCAGCAAGACACCCAACATTGGATACTAAAGGGATCCCGGGTTACCCAAATGACATTAATCCTAATCATGAGGAAAGCTTGCCTAGGTTTGATGATGACCCATCTTCAACAGTTGATCATGTGGCTAGTTTCATGGCATATATTTCAAAGGCCAATATTGTTCATGAAGATGTTTGGTTTCATTAGTTCCTCTGCTCTATTGGGACCGTACCTAGGTGCTGGCTTGAAAAATCATTCAAACCTAAAAGTATCTCTTCTTTCTCCACCTTAGTTGACCACTTCTTAGCACACGAGAAGCTCAAACTAAAGGTGGTTGAAGATGTCATTCAACGCCTGAATTCATTTAAGGCACTAAACTTAAGAGCCTCCTCCATTCCTCCGCACCTATTAATTGGTAAGCATTATGAATGTGTGCCCAAATTTGATGGAAATAGTGTCAATGCTGAGAAATATATGATTGATTTTATATGCGAATGTGCCCTATGGTTGCCTAATGAAGATGACGATGACATCTTCATGATGATCTTCGCATTGGAGCCTGAGGGTAAGGCTAGGGATTGGTTTGTCAACGTTCCCCCAAAAAGTATTGAAAACTTATTCAATTCAAGGATGTCTTTATAAGGAAATGGGCTAACCAAAGCAACCTTAATCAAGAGAGCAAGGAAAGACAAACCCATTTGGCCCTTGAGGATTGTGCCGAAAAGGAAACTCATGAATTAAGAGGCATGTCCTCCAAGGCTGATAACGAAGATCTGGATCCCGAGAGCCCTCCAGTGTTGCGAGAATGGATGATGGAATATGTGAAATCTTGTAGGCAGTCGATGGCCACATATAACTCCCAAGAGATTTTCTCATACTATTGTGAGCAATCGGAAAGACTCTGTAAAATGAACTGTGAATATAAAAGGAGTCCTACCGATGACCTTCTTCTTGAAGCATTCCATCAAAATCATTTAGTAAATACCTTGGATGTTATTCTTCGAGAACGGATGAAGGAGGAAAAGTCTTCCATGTCTAAAGAAGAGAATGAATGGTATCCTAACCAACACCAAATATGTAGTGAAGAATGGGATGATTCTGAGGAAGACCATGATAGTCAAATAAATGAAGAATCTATGAATGGCTTTTGGGCTATTTATTGGTGAATTGGGTATAAGTATAAAAATGAAGACCCCGTAGTCTCTCAAATCCATAAGAATGAGCTTAGGAAAGAAGAAGATACTATGCCCCTTCAGAACAACGGTGTTGGCCCTTATGAATCCCTCCCTAGTGATTGGAAGGGTCTCTTCTTTATGTTCCAATATGATTCAATCAAAGAAGAGCCTTCCAAAATTGTGGGTAATTCTGATGACTCTAATGTGAAAGAAACTGAGGAAGAAGCTTCCTTGAGCATTCCTCCCCTTGTTATGTCCTTGCCCCGAAGATGAATGTTTGTAACCAGGTTTGTTCCCCTAGTTTTGATGAAGAGCTAGTTTCCCTTATGAAAAAACAAGAATCATGGTTTTTCCCCAAATACAATGAGTAGTCCACTTCTTGTTTTCCCAATGACCAAAATAGTATCATCCTAAATAGGTTTGAGTCATTTACTCTTCCTTACCCTAAGGATGATAGGCCCGAGATAGTTCTTCATCAAAGATTCATATACTTGGTTGTTGACATTTCCATCTTTTGGTTGAAGGATAAAATAAAATCCTCTCGACTGATGTCTGTTGCTTCTTCTAGTTTTCCTTTCTATGGCATATGGGTCTCTTGTTTTTCCACCTCCCGCCCTCACAACCCCTCATATTATATTTCCCATTTGTATTGTCAAGTTCATTGCAAAAATAATTATGGAAGCATGTGATATTGTATTGATCAATTGACATGTTGGTTGCATTGGGCCTATGACAATACCTAGCACTTGACATTGTACCATATGCATGTTAGAGTAGGATGCACTGCATGTTGATTTTCTGCATTAGAACTAATCTCATTTGATATTTCTCATGATAGATTAGTTGCATTTAGATTAAAAATTGCATATTTTTATTACTTGTTGATTTTATGGCCTAACATTAAGCATGGGTGATCATAAGACACCGAGAAACACATGTTGCCACGGGGTTTTGGTCGTTGATATGTGCAGATAGTAGGTTTATGATGACCAAGAGATTGCTGGAGTTCTCATGACCTCTTGTTCAGGTATTTTTTCCTACTTCTTCGAGAGATCATGTCCTAGTTGGAGCCAGATGTTACCCACCACTTCGTGGGTGATATCCCTAGGATAAATTTTTTCTCCATGATGGACCTCAACTGGCAGGCAACAACCCCTTGCAACCCTCAACTAGCTTGTTGTGCCTTTCTCCGCCACCTGAGCCAGCCATGTGGTCCCTCACCCATCTGTATTGATCTTATGTTTGAAGGTTGACCTCTCGAACCTAAAGGTATGTCTTGTCATTTGGTAATTGAGTATTGAGTTTACTTATCATGGACACTTCTGGGCTTGGATTGATGGGGGAATTTAGCGGAAAGGGTGGGCTTAGTTTGTGCTTCTATGCCCTTGACCTCTTTTGGATGTTACCCTTGGACTTTAGTTCCGTGGGATCTCCTTTACTGGCCATTTGGTTTTAAGGTGGTACTACTTGGGAAGCCTCGAGTTTGGTTGCGTGGTCCCGCTCCCTTATCCGCATATGCCACTCCCATTCCATTCATTATACCTCTATTCATCATCTCTCTCGCCTGGGTCCACATTTCCTCACTAGGTCCACAGAGGGTTGGCCAACCCATTCCCTTGCCCCCATCTTGGGTCAAGCTTGGAATGATGCCTCAAAGGTTGAAACAGCTAAAAGGAAAAGTAAAAGCATAAATGGCCACATTCAACAGGAAAACGTACAAAAAAATGCAAAATATGGTCGGGACAAACATAATTAGCAAGTGGGCAAAAGCCAATACATGAGCTCTACCCCATCCCCATGGCCATCACCCTGGTTCCATAGGCCCTAGATGAGCCTCCTTTATCATTCAGGAACCCATGATTGTCCCGACCCCTGGAGGGCAATAAACCGCCCTACCAAAAAGGGGGTAATCATTGCTATATCTTACACATCATGCTCTTGCCCTTGAGCTCCAAGCAATTACTAAAGAAAAATCATAAAAGGCAAAAGGTATACAAGGAAGGGTGGAAATATCAAGGCCAGGGCACCTCATGTACCACGATTGCTCCCTTCTACACATTATACACCTAGTTGTGGGCTTCCCTTTCTCTAGCTACCCTTGTGCCCCAATTTGTGGCCCAGGATTGCCCTGCTCATTCCCTATTCCATTTCACCTCTTTGTCACATACCACCACCATTTAAGGCATGTACCTTGGACATACTATCCCCACTAAAGGTAGAAACCACCTAATAAGGTACCTGGCTAACCCCCTTTGGAGCTTGAAGACATTAGTACATGCCAAAGCCCACTATGAAAGGGCATGCCATTATGAAGTGGCCACTTGTTGTCCATGGTTTGTAAGCTCTTTTACCCGATTACTTCAATGACTTGTTGTACTGGAAGACTAGGGGATGCATTGGATCTTATGCAGGATTGTAGATGGCGCCCATTTGGGTTTGGTCTCCCTATACGAGGTCCTAACCCTCAAGAGGGCTACATTTGCACATATAGGGTGGGTATAGAGAACCATGAGCCTCCACAACAGTAGACAACACTCCATGGATCCCCAGAGATGTTCAGAGATTGCTAGAGATCCACCTTTTGGACGAGGAAGATGCATTTGGTACACTATGCCCAGCTGGTCCCACAGGTGCAACACATACTTGGCAGTTGTCCCATGACTTGTACGATGACATGGCAGCACTCATTCCATCATCTGAGCCCTTACAAATAGCCTACAAGCATCTTTGACTCATATGGAGACCCATGAGGTCATTGGTGTGCCCCCATACCCACTTGGAGCACCACAGGTTTATTGTTTGCAGAACAAGGGGCCACCCCCTTGTCCGTTACTCTTAAGGATTTTATTTATGATTATGGCAGTTATGGACCTCATCCGACCTTTTGGAGGGCCCTATGACATGCGTAGATTATTATTTGACCCCTCAAGAGGCTTATTATTTCATTTCTAAGCTAGTTTGGTGGGTTTGTCACCAAAAGTTAGTTAATTTGCACATTATTTTTTTTAGGGGCTAATGTAGGCACATTAGGTAATTTGAACATCTAATTGGTGTACAAATAGGATTTGGATGGATTCATTTGTATCATCACTTTGATTTGGATCTTTCTCTCATTAGAGAACTTCACAGCTTTTCCTTGGTGGAAATTTTTGGATGATGGATGAATTTTGATGTATGGATTGAGTTCTTTTCTATCTTGGAGCTTCTTATATTGCAAATGTGATGTTGGTTGGATATATTCTCTAACATGTAATTGCAAGTTTAATGCTATTTTTTTGTTGTTGCATATATTGGAACCTCACTAATATTAGGGCTAACTGTTGCATGTGTTTAATGTGGAATTATGTGTCTATTTAGCTTATTTCCATGTAATGCTATGTTGGATGAATGAAATGTCCTACAGATCATGTTATCTCGATAAGCCTTCACCATTTGTAACAAAGTATAAATGCTTTAAAGTCACTTTTCTTCTCTTGCCTTTAACATTGGACGAAGTTGACTTTTGGAGCTTCCTTGAGCAAGAAACAAAATCTGTCTTCACAATTCTCCTTGACTTCATATCCCCAAGAGGAAATAGGCACTGGTCCATCAAAGGTTGATCATTTCTAGCCCATTTTTCACTTTTTTCCTCACTTTCCTAGGTCTAGACTCACGAGGTCACATAGGGCATCAATTTCACGAGAAACTGACCATAGAAAAACTTCGATCTCCTAGCCTCCATTGCGCTGGTGCGTCCCCTAGGTCTCCTCCGAATTTAAAGGAAATCCGACCGTGGAATCTCGAGATATCCCAAGCCGTAGGTCTAGGATCACGTTTTGCCTTGGTGTTCCCAAGGCTAGTACCTAATAGGATCAATTTGACATCTTTGGGTGAAAATTCTTGTTTGATCCTTTCCCCTCACCTTGGCCAGGTTAATAATATCATTGGTTGCTAAAATCCATCCCCTAACCTGGGCTGCATCCACTTGGCCTCGTGTGGTCCCATTTTTCACCCAAGACTATTTATCAAGGACTACTCGGGAATCCAAGTTCCCAAGGAATTGAGAAACTCCTTTATAAGCCATATTCTTCTCCCTCACCCCTCAAATCCCCATCCCCTCTCCCTAGAAAACCAAGTCCCTTGCTTAAAGAGCAAGCAAGCTCCATTCTTCATCCTATCCTAGTGGAAGGGTCTAAGGGGTCACTTCTCTTATATTTGATGATAAATCCTCTATAAGTGGCTTCCTAAAACATTGGGTCTCCTCCCATCAATGAATGTCCGTAAAGAGCATGCAGCCTTAGCTGTGGTGACAATGGGCTAAGTCTCCATCGTTGCCCTCTTAGGTACCCCTTTTAGGTCCCCTGCTGGTTTGAGTAGTAACGGGCTGAAGGAGCCCAATGGATGTGTCTCTTCACCCACAACGAGTTGTATAAATAGGAGTGACCTCTCACCTCATTTGGACATCATTCACTCACACATTCTTCTCTCTCTCTTCATCGGTTTGGTACTTACAACTTTTGTATCCTCTCTCTCTCTGTCACACGTGTGGCTGAAGGACGAATCTCTGGGATAAATTGTAGGCTAAAATTTCAGATTGTTGACCAACATTGACACACTGTTATGTACCTCGTTTGACTGCATTTTGAAGGTCAAAATTCTGATTTTGAGAGGTTGCATTGACTGGCACTAAAACCGAGAAATTATGGGCATGTTTACCAACATTGACTTCAGGGTTGACTATAGTTTTTCAGTAGAAAATTGCAGTAGATTTTGTCTCTCCTTTGATCGAGTTGTTTTGGGTTGCATTTGAGCTCCAATTCAGGCCGAGTTTGACTGTAGTTGACTTCATAATTTGACAGGGCTGATTTGACTGTATATTGGGCAAGTAAATTTGATTTTTGTACTCTCTCTCTTTGCTGAACTATTGAATAATAATAATAAGAATTGATCAAAGGGTTTTCCCTACTTTGGGGATTTTTCTTGACATCCGCCATATCTGGTGTTCTTTTGTCTTGGCTTGTCTTTTGCAATTGTTTTTATGTTCTATCTGCATTTACTGTCAATGTGATTAATGGTTAATGTGATTGCTACTGGAAATAATTGGATATTGTTATTGGGCTGCTAAAGGAATATTGAAGTAAATTGTGCTAAGAATACAACATACCATTTGTTATTTAAACTTAACATGGTATCAGAGCCCAGGTGAAGACAAAGCCCAAACAAGAGAGAGTAAAGAAATCACTAAGATCTGTTGGACAAGGACAAAGCCTCAATGGCTTCCTCATCTTACTTCAAATATGAGGATACAGTCAATGATAAATCTGATTATCATGCATGGAAGATGTCTTTGGACTTGACTTTGGAAGAAAATGATGTCATGGATTATGTGCAGGGAAAAGTTGTGGAGCCTCCTTCAAATGCACCGGCTGCTACTAAGACAAAGTATAAGAAAGGTGAGGTCAAAACTAAGAAGATCATTAGAGACTCTATTAAAAAACATTTGGCTACTTACATTTTTGATTTGGGCACATCTAAGAAGATGTATGACAAGTTGGTTGGGATGTTCAAAGCCAACAATGCAAACCAAATCCTCTTTCTCAAGAACAAGCTAAAGGACATTAAGATGGAAAGAGGGGAGTCTATCCAATCCTACTTCATGAGGATTACCGAAATCATGAATGATCTTCTATCTATTGGAGAAGTTGCTGCTGACAGGGAACTCACTCTTATTGCTCTTGGAGGTCTCCCACGAGCTTGGGATGTGTTTAACACCACTATTCTTAACAATGACAGGATTCCTAGTTTCGACGAGTTATTGACTAGATGCACTCAAGAAGAGACGAGGATGATGGAGAGAGACAAGCCTTCAAATGGAAGTGAACCCACTCTATTTTCCACTCATGCTAAGAGGAAGAACAATGCTAATCCAAAGAAACAATCAAGCATTCAAGCATGGATTCAAAGAAGGAAGAAAGGGAAGATGCTTCAATTGTCACAGGTTTGGCCACTATGCTTGAGAGTATCCTCATAAGAAGGATACACCGCAGGATGATGACAACAACAACAATTACAACAATTTCAAGGGCAATGGCAATCAAAGGAATAATAGGTTCAACAACAAAGGAAAGAGGAATGCTCCCATCGCGCGATATGGAAATGGTCGACCTCCCAAAAGGTCGAGAAACTACAGGTATGAGGAAACTAATGTTGTAGAAAAGTAAAAAGAATTTTATCTTATTTCTGCCCTCACTACTCCCTCTCCTCCGGACACTTTGGATAATTGGTTGATTGATAGTGGTGCCTCAAGGCACTTCACTGGGTACAAGGAGGCCCTCTCTAATTTGATTGAAAAGAAGACTAATTTGGAGGTCATACTTGGAGACAAGTCCACCTACCCTGTGAAGGGGATAGGGACTGTCACACTTCACTTGAATCAAGGTCAAATCCTTCATCTACAAGATGTTTTTTATTTACCTGATTTGAAAAAGAACCTAGTATCTATTTCAGCAATGGAAGACAAAGGCTTCAAGGTGTGAAAATTTCTTAATCTAAGAAACCCTACTGCTAACTATTGATTTACTTCTCCTACTTGATTATTCATACAAGTTATGAATCTGAATATTTAGAAAAACACCGAAGTAGACACAAATAACAGCCTACACATACAGATCATTTACTGAATATAACTCTTATATGACACAGTGACACAGATTTTTCAGACAAATGTCCCTGGAAAAACCCAATGCGGGAAAACCAGTGTAGCTAGCTCTGGAGGGTTTTATTATTATGCAGAATCTGAATACAACAATTTCTGGGCACCAAACATGGTTGGCCCTACAGAGAAAATCACGACAACAATACCTCTTTCACTCGGAGACAGAAAATATGGCTAATTCACACCCTCAAACGGGATTTACAGAACTCGAGCCCTTTCTGGTCTACCGAAAACACCAGCGCTGCTTCTCAGCCCTCTGTGCCAGCCTTACTGGCCTACGTCAGCCTCTGCACTACTTTGGAAGGGCCCGCATCACCCTCTTTGGGCTTACGCTGTCCCTGTGCTGCCCTGAATGGGTCTGCGTCAACCCTAAAGGGCTCATGCTACCTTTGCGCTGCCCCTGACTAGGCTCTGGGTGGATTGTGTAGCACTGGCTTCCCTCTACACTGCTGGATATGATGCCTCTCTGCCTCTGTTGTATTCTTGGCCTTGGATAAGAATCCCTCGCCAATACTGCCCCTCGCTACACTGCAAACTCTCTCTGAAATTCTTAGCAAACCACACCCTAGAATTTGAGCTTAGCTTCAGTGCTCTGCCAATGTGTGTGTTCTCCAACTGACCTTAAGCCCTTCTCTTATACTTTTCTCGTTGGCAAACTAGCGATCGTGATCTAATATCTAATCAATGGCTAAGATTAAAAGCTGCTTGATCCACGTCACTTAGAACATTCTCATAACATGTGTAATTTAATTCACTTTAATCTTTTAATTTTCCTAAGTTAGACTTAGGGTCCTTAATTAAAAGGATTAATTATTTGAATAACTATTAAACCTGATGGAATTTCTTCAAACGCTTTTTGTGTCTTGGAGATCTCATGTACTCCAGCTCCTCCACAGAATTTCGGAGCTAGAGCACATCCGATGCTACCTCAAAATCTCAACACTGCCTCTTAGTGAGGAATGTGCTCTAGCAATACATAAACACCGAAGTACTATTATGATCTCTGGCATTGGTCCCCCCGCTTATGCTTGGCTTGTTGCCCTCCATCACTGCGTTGCTGCTGCTCTCTGTACTGCTGCCCATGACTCTGCCACATCTGTACTACAACTCCCTCTCAAATTGTTGCATCATGCTGCCCATAGCACTTCCACTGCTAACTACTGCAGTGCAACTCAGTTGCTGAGAAGTAAGCAACTGAAGGACCCCTGCCCAATTACTGACAGACAAGTCAATCGGGCTGCATCTCATCACTAAATCTCTCTTGGCTGCTGCTCTGCGTTGTCCTCCTGAAGCCATTGCATTGCTACAGCTCTGCATTGAGTAAGCACTGCATCCTTTGCACTGCTGAAGTCCCATCAACCCCTTTGCGTTGTTGTTGCCACTACATTGCGCTGCTTCCTCTACAGCGTCCCAGCTCTGCCCTCCGCTTCATCGTGATCCTCTGCACCCACTGTTCCAGTCATCCCTGCTACTGTCTTAAGGCTCCTGTAGCACGTATGTGATCTAAGAGTTGGGCTACTTAAGAATCCTGCTTCCACTCTGTAGCTGTTGTACAGATCAATATCGGCGCACCTCTTCTCTCGAGGTACATAAGCGCTCATGGCCACATCATCATCAGAGCCATCGTCTTATTTAGCCGCCGCAACCTTGGAATCAGAAGCTTCCTTTTCCTTCTTCCTTAGAGGACAATTGGTGGCGAAGTGTCCAAGTTCACCACATCTAAAACATTTGATCTTTGATAGATTCTGCTTCTTTTTCCCTTGCTGCTTCTTAGATGCCAGGGCCGCATCTTCCATTTCCTCCTTTTTCACTTTGCTGGATCTGGTGCTGGCTTGTCTCTTGGTCATCCGACGAATTTCCTCTTGTCGGAGGATAACCCACATGTCGTCCCAGCTTGGAAGGTCATGTCTACCCAAGATGCTTTGGACAAACGTTTCCCATTCATCTGTGACTGCATTTAGAGCAGTCCTCACCATGACATCATCATCCACTTTAACCCCCATGGCAATCAGCTGATCCTAGATCGTCTGCAACCTGAAGAGGAAAGGATCAATTTCCTCTCCCTTAGTCATCACAAATAACCTCATCTAGTTCTCCAGTAGCATCTTCTTCTGGACGAATTTCCCTTGATACATTGTGGTTAACGCTTTCCACATATCATTAGTTGTCTTATTCTTGGCTGTGTGGGACCACATGATCCTTGACCCCGTCCATGATGAAGTGCTTAACATGCGCTTCAGCTTCATTATGCTTCGCGAGAAGAAAAACATCGGTTGGTGTAGCCAAGACGCTTTCTACATGCTCCCGCAATGCATATGCCTCCAGGACCGTCAGGATTTTAGCCTTCGAAATAGAAAAGTTGGACAAGTCCTCCAACCTATCCTGATCACGTAGTCCGAACGATGCCTCTAGCTCAGAAATAAACTGTCGAAGCATATACTCCTCTCCCTGTTGCTGTTGCTCCCTCAACAGTGGCACGGATCTAGGGTCCTTGGCGAAAAGGCACCCTTTATAGTAACTGCTCCCTTTGACAACTAACTTCCTCCCTTGGAAATCTGCCAAATCTTCTGAATCAACCCTCTTCGATCACCCTCCTAATCGATCCTCAGATTTATTTTGCAAAAATCTGCTGAGCGATTGTTCTCCTCTCGTTCTTTGTTAACTTAGCTAAGCACGATTCTGAATCGACAGAATCTCCACCACACTAGCAACTGCTGAAGATCTGAAGCTCTGCTTCCGAACTACGACAACTCTGCACAACAACTCGAAACTGGACTGCGTCCCTCTCGCTGGCCTCTGCGTGAACAAACTGGCTCAGCACAGCCTCTACGCAGCGCAGGTTGCTCCTGCATCACTCAGCTGGGTCTGCGTCAGCCCTTGCGTGGCCTCTGTTGGGACTGCATCCTCCTGGTGTTGCATTGCTCTCTCTGGATCTCTGCTGCTTTAGTTGCTACTCTACAACAAACAATTCTTCAACCGTTTTGCTGGAGATTCAGCTTGATCTGCAATGCTTTGATACCATTTGAAAATTTCTTAATCTAAGAAACCCTACTACTAACTATTTATTTACTTCTCCTACTTGATTATTCATACAAGTTATTAATCTGAATATTCAGAAAAACATCGAAGTAAACACAAATAACAACCTACACATACAAATCATTTATTGAATATAACACTCGTATGATAAAGTGACACAGATTTTTTGGACAAATGTCCCCGGAAAAACCCAATGCGGGAAAACCGGTGTAGCTAGCTCTGGAGGGATTTATTAGTATGCAGAATTTGAATACAACAATTTATGGGCACCAGACATGGTTGGCCCATACAGAGAAAATCACGGTATCAATACCTCTTTCACTCGGAGACAGAAAATATGGTTGATTCACGCCCTCAAACGGGATTTACAAAACTCGAGCCCTTTTTGGTCCACTGGAAACCCCAGTGCTGCTTCTCAACCCTCTGTGTTAGCCTTACTGGCCTGCGTCAGCCTCTGCGCTGCTCTGGAAGGGCCTGCATCACTCTCTCTGGGCTTATGGTGCCCCTGCGCTGCCTTGACTGGGTCTACGTCAGCTCTGAAGGGCTCCTGCTACCTCTGCGTTGCCCCTGACTGGGCTCTAGTTGGACTGCATAGCTCTGGCTGCCCTCTGCGCTGCTAGATATGTTGCATCTCTACCTCAGTTGTATTCTTGGCCTTGGATAAGAATCCCTCGCCAATACTACCCCTCGTTGCACTGCAAACTCTCTTTGAAATTTTTAGCAAACCACGCCCTAGAATTTCAGCTTAGCTTCAGTGCTTTTCCAATGTGTGTGTTCTCTAACTGACCCCAAGTCCTTCTTTTATACTTTTCTCCATGGAAAAGCAACAACGGTGATCTAATATCTAATCAACGACTATGATTAGAAGCTGCTTATTCCACGTCACTTAGAGAATTCTCATCACATGTTTAATTTAATCCACTTTAATCTTTTAATTTTCCTAAGTTAGACTTAGGGTCCTTAATTAAAAAGATTAATTATTTGAATAACTCTTAAACTTAATGGAATTTCTTCAAACGCTTTCTGGGTCTTGGAGATCTCATGTACTCTAGCCCCTCCACAAAATTTCGGAGCTAGAGCACATCTGATGCTACCCCAAAATCTCAACACAAGGTAGCATTCGTTGATGGGAAGGTACATATTTGGAAAAGGAACTCGGAAGATGCATTTACACTTGGATTTATGGTTGAAGGTCTCTATCAGGTTAGAGGAAGTCCTTTGGGAGCTATGACTTGCGACACTTCTCTTCAATCCGAATTATGGCACCAGAGGTTTGCTCACCTTCATTACAAAGGCTTACTTGATGCAAGAAAGATTGTCACAGGTATGCCCGAATTCAACATAGATCATGAAGGTGTTTGTCACGGTTGTGCAACCTGAAAACTTACAAGGGGGCCATTCCCCTCAAGTGAGAGTCAAACCATCGACATTCTTCACTTGGTCCATTCTGATCTATCTGGTATGTTGCTCGTAACATCTTTGGGAGGGTATTACTTGTACTATGCTATTTTTGTGGATGACTTCTCTCACAAAACATGGATCTATTTCTTGAAGAAGAAGGACGAAGTGTTCAAATGGTTCCGCTCTTTCAAAGCCTTGGTTGAAAATCAAATAGGGAAGAAGGTCAAAATATTGAGGACCGATAATGGAACTGAGTATGAGTCAAAATGACTATTGTAGAGAAGATGACATTAAGAGGGAGACCACTACTGCATATACTCCTGAGCAAAATGGAGTGTCGAAAGGAAGAATCGAACAATCATAGAAGCTACTCATGCCATACTTCATGACCAAGGCCTACTGAAGTTCTTATGGGGAGAAGCTGCCAACACTGTCGTATATGTTCAAAATAGATGCCCACATCAAGCATTGGACTTCAAGATACCATAAGAAGTTTTCACCGTTAAGAAACCTGATGTTTCTCATTTTAGAATTTTTGGTTGTCCTGTGTATTTTCATGTGCCAAAAGAGAAAAGAAATAAGCTAGATGCATATGGGAAGAAAGGAACATTTGTGGGCTACAGTGAAACTTCAAAGGCATATAGAATCTATGTGCCTGATTAAAGAGAAGTTGAAATAAGTCACGATGTCACCTTCGATGAAGACTCTGCCCTTCGGAAATTCAAAATTCTTCCTATCCCAAGGAAGGCCGATGATGATGATGCAGGAAAGCAGGATGAATCTCCGAGTAATGATCTGATGCATGATGTTGAAGGCCCAATGAATCCCATTGATCCACCTTTTGGTGAATCCTCTACCTCAAGGAATAGACCTTCGTGGCTCAAAGACACTCTCGAAGATGCTAAAAGAGATATTGCTCCAAGAGGGACATTTCGTGAAAGTAAGAAGTTGAACAGGTACCAAGGGTAATTAGCTGCTATGAGTACCATTATTCAATCTGAGCCATGTACGTTCGAAGAAGCCGTGAAGCAACAAGTATGGAAGGATGTGATGAATGAGAAATAGGAATCATTCATGAAGAATGATGTCTGGGATGTGGTTCCTAGACCCAAGGAAAAGTCTGTGGTCACTTCAAAATGGCTTTACAAAATAAAAAATGGAGCTGATGGAAGTGTTGAGAAGTTCAAGGCCAAGTTCGTTGATCGAGGATTCTCTCAAAAGTAAGGATTGGACTATGATGAGATATTTGCACCGGTTGCCCGATACAACACTATCCGATCTATCATCGCTCTTATTGCCTCTCAAGGATGGATCCTACAGAAAATGGATGTCAAAACTGCTTTCTTGCATGGCTCGTTTAAGGAGGAAGTCTATGTAGAGCAACCCAGGGGGTTCGAAGTTCAAGATCGAAAGACACATGTATGCAAGTTGAAGAAAGCCCTTTATGGGTTGAAGCAAGCCCCTAGGGCTTGGTATGAGAGGATTGATAGCTATCTTACGAACCCTAGGATTTACAAGGAGCGAAGCTGAACCAAACCTATACTTCAAGGATAGGCCTCTCATTCTGGTCCTTTATGTGGATGATCACTTTCTGAAGACCCTCTCATTTATAAATGCAAGAGGCAGTTGGCTTCCGAATTTGAGATGAAGGACCTAGGGTTGTTGCACTACTTCCTAGGCTTGGAGGTCTTGCAAAAGCTAGGTGAGATTTTCCTTTCTCAAGGAAAATACATTTTGAAGCTACACGAGAGATATGGGATGGTGGATTGCAAGTCTGTGTCTACTCCGATGGAATTCAATTCCAAGAAGCTATGTGGAAGTGCTGCTAGGCCCGATTTGGTAAGGCCTTCCGAGTATCGACATCTTGTGGGGGCCCTGATGTTCTTAGTAAACACCTGTCCTTACATATGCTTCCTTGTGAATACATTGATTCTATTTATGGTCAAGCCTCATCACATACATTGGATTGCTGCCAAGAATATCTTGAGATATCTCTAGGGCACAATCAACTATGGTTTGAGATACACTACCGGGAATTTGAGGCTACATGGATATAGTGATGCTGACTGGGCTGGCAGTGTGGTGGATTGTAAGAGCACATCTGGATGTTGTTTCTCATTGGGATCTTATTCAATATCTTGGATGAACAAGAAGCAAAAATCGGTTTCTTTAAGCACTGTCGAGGCCGAATAAATTGCTACTAGTATGGCCTGTTGTGAAGTTGTTTGGTTGAGGAAGATTTTTGGTGAGCTATTTGAGCATGTGCTAGAAACCAACGCGATCTACTGCAACAACCAAAGTGGGATTCGTCTTTTAGAGAATCCCGTGTTCCACGACTGCTCCAAGCATATTGATATTAGGTACCACTTTATTCGGGATATGGTACAAGGAGCAATAAGGGTCCATCACAACAGGACTGATGAGTAGGTCACAAACATTCTCATGAAGCCCTTAGGGAAGGTCAAATTCTTAACCTTTCGTGAGAAACTTGGAGTCGTGGAAAGACCATCCTATGAGGGTCCTACATGAGTTGGACATTGAGCTTTAGGATCTCCTGGGGGCTTGGAGTACTTCTTGGAGCTATGAACGACCATAGGGTGAGTGATTCACCTTCCCCTAGTGGTGCACTATGTATAGGGTGAGTGGTTCACCTTCCCTTGTGATACCCCATGATGGTTGACATGTGTGTACGATGAGTGGTTCACCTTCCCCTATGATACCCATGATGGTTGACATGTGTGTTGGGTGAGTGGTTCACCTTCCCCTACGATTGCAGACACATGTATGTAGGGTGAGTGGTTCACCTTCCCTTACGATTGACATATGCATAGGATGAGTGGTTCACCTTCTCCTATGACATGTGAGCAGGATAAGTGGTTGACCTTCTCCTGTTGATGCCCCAACGTACATCCTACCCATGTAGTATGTGATGCATGGGAAGTACCTCTCATCTAGCCATTGAGTTGGGAAACGGGGATAGGGACCATAGTGCTACCGATGGACGCATTGTGTTCTGCCGTACTCCCTATTTCTAGGATGCATGGTGTTCAACAACTTGATTTGGGCAATTAAGGTTCTGCCTTTGGACTGACTTGTGTCAGTGGAGAGTGGCAAGGTCTTGTGACTCACTCACGATCAATTCTTCTTCATTATTACTTCATGGTTTAGTAGAGCAGAGATGACAAAGATGGTACATGATGACAGGATGGCATGATGATCAGTGACAATAGTTGGATTGGCAGGTGGAATTCTTCCTAGTTGAGAGGGAGTGTTAAATTTGGAAACTCGGGCCAAATTCCACCTTGGGACAACTCATTTGATGGAGATGATGATTGCATTGGATTCCTCTTTCCGAGAGGTCCAAGATTGATCTAAAGATCATCTCATTCGGACAAGAAGTGTAATTTTGAATTTATTCTCACATGTGCAAATTGTTCAGGTCGGCCTTAACTTAATGTAGGCTCAAGGAGCCCAATGGGCATGTCTCTTCACCCACAATGAATTGTATAAATAGGAGTGACCTCTCACCTCATTTGGACATTATTTACTCACACATTCTTCTCTCTCTCTTCATCAGATTGGTTTGTACAACTTGGGTATCCTCTCTCTCTCTCACACACGTGTGGCTGAAGGACGAATTTCTGGGACAGATTACAGGCCAAAAATTCAGACTATTGACCGAATTGTTCTTGACCTCGTTTGACTGTGTTTTGAAGGTCAAAATTTTGATTTTGAGAGGCCATATTGACTAGCACTAAAACCGAGAAATTATGGGCATGTTGACCAGCGTTGACTTCAGGGTTGACTGCAGTTTGTCCGCAAAAAATTGCAGCAGATTTCTCTCTCCTTTGACCGAGTTGTTTTGGGCTGCATTTGACCTCCTTATCGGGTTGAGTTTGACCAAGGAAGATCGAGCTGCATTGAGGAAGGTTTGCAGTTGATTTGACAAGCGTTGACTTTCTGGTTAGGGCTTAAGTTTGACTATAGTTGACTACAGAATTTGACCAGGCTGATTTGACTATATATTAGGAAAGTAAATTTGATTTTTGTACTCCCTCTTTGCTAAACTATTGAATAATAATAAGAAGAATTGATCAAAGGGTTTTCCCCACATTGGGTTTTTTCCCTGGCATCCGCTATACCCGATGTTCTCTTGTCTTGGCTTGTCTTATGCAATTGTTTTTATGTTCCATCTGCATTTACTATCAATGTGATTAATGGTTAATGCAATTGCTACTGGAAATAATTGGATATTATTTTTGGGCCGCTAAAGGAACGTTGAAGTAAATTGTGCTAAGCATAGAACATACCATTGTTATCTAAAATTAACACAACCACTACAACCCTTGATGTTGAGACTTTCCAAGACCAAAAATTCCCCTTCCTAGCTAATTCTCACTAAGCCCTAATTGGGCCGATTGGCATTAAGAGGGCTTATTTAGATAAAGAGAGAAAATAATAATTTATGGATAAAAGATGACTTGTTCACCAACTAGACAAGGCTAATGCCTAGTCCTTGGGTGGATGGAGTCTATGGATTCTTAAGATAAGCTACAACTTGTAAAGGAGTAAGGATGCTTGATGCCTTAGCGCAAACCCTAACTATTACCTTTGAGAGGGATCAAGGTCACCTGGGAGAGCTATAGTCAAGATTCACCAAGGGGATTGCCATTCACATATCATAGATGAGTAATACATAAAATAATGAGAACTAGTTTCTATTCAATTGATTTTCAACAAATCAGGGAACAATAGAAAAACCCTACATCAGCAATTTATTCTATACATTAGACATAAAATCAGAAATTTTCAATAAATAAAGCTCACTTACAAGACAATATACATGAACAATCCTTTATTGATCCAAGGCAACTCCTCCAAAGTCAAGAAAGTAGCTCCAATGAACAAGAATACTCCATAGATCACATCTTCGTCAAGAAACAAGAATGCCAAAATCCCTCTAAGGAGGGTCGAGACTCGAAATATTCCAAGAGATGATGATCAAATGGAAAAGTCCTCTCCTCTATGTATACGAGGAAGAGTTATAATATTAGCCTAAAAGCCCCTACTAACAAGTAAAATCACAATGAAACCCTTGGTTATAAGACAACCCAACTAGCTTTGACATAAATGCAAATTAAAGCCCACACGTTTGTGCCATGAGGCCTCTAGGGCTGATGTCATCCACTAAAGAAGCTTCAAATGGAAAGAATTAATGCTACAAGGTGCCAAGTGTGATGTAGTAGCATCTAAAAAGCATCATTTGGGGGTTGGCCCTCAAATCTCCATCAATTGCTCTCCATGGTCCCCAAAATCCTGTTGGGGCACCAAAAAGTGGTCTTCTAGGTCTCCAACTGTGAAAGGTGTCCATCTTTGCCACAACGTTGATGGCTTTCTAGGTACTACTAGCCCTTCCAAGTCTCTGAAGGTGAGACCACTCTCATTTGATCCCTGAATCAACTATCATCCCTCATAGGGTGCTAAGGCCGACCTAGGGGCATGCTGGATCCAGGTGTATATCTTGAAGAATCATCAAATGTAGTGCAAAGTGACAAAATGTCTTGGGTACAAGAGGTGCACAGGGGCATGTATGATGTGCTACTATTGCTCAAAGACCCAAGGTTGTCAACGCTTCACCTATGGATGCCAATATACTTCTTGAATGGCTTGGGTACTTGTGGGTAAGGTGTCCAGGACATGGGTTGTTGAACCACCTAACAATCACAACATTAAGTCTAGTGAAAGTAGCCAATCATAAAGGAAAACAATCATTATTGCATCTAAGTGAACCAAGCTTGAATGTAATGGGCTATTCAATACTTCAAATAGGGATTCCCTTCAAAAACTAGAGCGTTGAACTTGCAATAATGTTTCCTCCTTAGGTAGGAGTGGCTGAAGGACAACCCTATTAGGTGTTTCCAACCCCTAAGGGGAAGTGACATTTCCTCAGTCCACCTTTTAATTGATAAGTGTTAGTGAATAATAATGATGGTAACAGAGGGGAAAAGACTTCATGGCCAAATGCCACGGTCAAAGAGACCAACATGATGGGGATCCACATCTTGAGTGCATTGATGCAAGGAGGGAGAAATCGTGGATGCATGAGTTACCAACTCGGACTTTGTTTTTCCACCCCTCTTGCGCGCCTTTTACTTTTGCTTGATTTTTCTTTGTATTATTGCTCGTAGCTCAAAGGTTTAGAGCTTGCTTTGAATGATATCACATTTGTATTACCCCTTCAGGATGAGTCATTTCATTGGTCATCGGGGTTGGGACATGCAAGGGTTCTTTTTATGATGTAATAGACGAACATGTGCTCAGGAACCGAGTGATGGCCATAATAAGTGAGGTAGAGCTCATGCCAGTGTTTTTCCAATGCTAATGTGTATGTCATGGCCATCTTTTGCATTTTGATATTCTTTTTTATTTTTATTTTGTTTTATGGTCAAGATATGCTCTTTCTTTTTCTTTTAACTGTATCAACCTCCCAGGGCAAAGTTATGGGCCCTACCCAGGTATGAGGATGTATGGGTGCCATATCCCGGAGAACCAATGATTAGTTGAACCCAAAGAATGGATATGAGGTAAGGGTTTGTAATGTATAATGGAAAGTGGTAAGTATGGAATAGTTATAGATGGAACTACGCTATCTCAATCAATGCTTCCCATGGAGTTTCCCTCCTCTACCCATTGGGCCATTAGGGGAGGTCCCACTGGACTAGGATCAAAGATTAACCCTCCATTTAAGGTGAGGGAACACAATCATGGTCAAAACCTAGTTCACCCCATAATCCATATCAAATGCCCAAACACAAACAAGCATAAGCACTCGATTGCAAAATGAATAAAGTACCTTTTGATCGGAAGTCCAGCTTCGTCCATGTGCTCTTTCTGGATGGGTGAGCACTAAGAAGCATATGGCTGATGCAGGTGGCAGAGATATAATGACGCATCATCAGCTAGTGGTGGCTGTCAGGGCCTACATGGCTGGCCGGCTGAAGTGAAGAACGGGAGAAATTTTTTCTTCTATAGGGTTACCCATTTTGGTGGGTAGCACTACCCAAAGAGATGATGTCCTTTGTTGTGTAAAATTCTACTTGGTAAACTGACCTATAACTTAAATTGTCCCTAACCATGCATTTTCTTCCGTTAATTGTATTTTAGTTTCTCTATTTAGTTATAGGATATTCAGCTGTTTAGTATTTCGTTTCCTCTCTATATTCTAGCAAACACAGAAACTTGAGAGGGAGAATAGTTATTGTGATTTCTGGTAGTGTTCATTACCTTAATTAAGAATGCAAGGTCACTCGTGTTACAGGAACGGAAGGCAAGAGGAAAATTCCAGTGGTAGTGGTGCTGCAGTTGGGGAAAAGCTTTTGTCTACCTTACTAACTGAGATTGACGGGCTGGAGATCACAAAGGTATACTTGACACATGCACACTTCTATCTTCGTATCAATATTTGCAAGCAGAAAAAGAGAGATTTTCTTACACGGCATATTTTATCATGATTCATTACATTTTAAAGTCTCTGATATGGATGCTTATACTTCCACTTATTACGTCACATGTGACTTTATTCATAGTCTTTTATTTTTCTCTCATATTCAAGGATAGATAATTGTTCGTATCAAGTATTTACTTTTTACTGCTCGTAGTATTTTATGATTTTGGCATTTTAAGAATTAAATTATCTTAGTTTCTTAAGATTGTAAGAAAAACTAATGTATTGTGTTCACTTTCTGGTTTGCATACAGGGAGTTCTAGTGCTGGGAGCTACAAATCGTCCTGAAGCAATTGATGATGCACTTATGCGTCCTGGTCGCTTTGATTTGGTAAGAGTTACATTTTATACAAAAAATTGATCTTTTGATGGTTGTGCTACTCTTTGAACAATTTATTTACATCATTCAGTTCTATTAGCAAGCTTACTGGGATATGATGTAACTTGGGCCATGAAAAAATCCAAATGTAGGTACTTTATGTGCCACCACCTGATTTGGAAGGAAGAATTGAAGTGCTACGTGTACATACCCGTAATATGAAGCTGGAAAACGATGTTGATCTGCTACAAATTGCTAAGCAGACACAGTTTTTCACAGGAGCAGAGTTAGCGGGTCTATGCAGGGAAGCGGCTATAGTAGCTCTCAGGGAAGACATCTGTGCAGATACTGTTTGTAGTCGGCATTTTGAACTTGCAAGAAACTCTTTGCGACCATCATTAACGGAATTGCAGATTGCTAGCTATTCTTCTTTTATGAAACATAGAAGAACAAATGTTGTAAACACGTGAATGACATACTGGTAACACAAAGTTGGCGTTGAGTAGTGGTATTTTAAAGTATTTCATTAGAAAGCCCAAAAATATGGGGAATAGACAAGAACTGATTACTTGAGAACATTGCATGGCGTCAGTAGATTTAGAATTCTGGTGGTCTGGATGACCGTGATGCAGACACAAACCTTGGTGGTGGCTAGCTATATTCAAAATCTGATGTTTTAGCAGTGCAGAATTGGTGAAGATGATTGCCATATTATTGCACTGTTCAGATTTTTCATCTGCATATGTAAATTAGGAAAAATTCTTTTTGATGTTTAGTTGCAAATGATTACGTCAGGTTATGCAGCTTAGCTATTTGATGGCTGCGCAGGTGAGTGCTATTTAGTAACCAGATGTTAATCCTACTGTTATAATATTTGTATTAGCTTCATTTTTGTGCTTTTGCTGAAGAGTGTTGGAAACCAGATTGTTCGTCAGTCAACATCGAGAGTGAATCCTCCTGAAGTTATGGGTTTGGAATAAAAAAGAGAGAAATAATACATGCGAGCATGACTTGAATTAAAAAGAGAAAGGAAGAATAATCAGAATACTAATGAAGATCTAAGTTACATGGTTCAGGTTTGAGTTTGGGTTCGTAAATCATTAGGTCTGGTTTGCGTTCAAACTTTTTGATGAGGTTCGGATAAGGTGCGGCTATATTCATTTTCTATATATACATATATTAACAAAATGAAATATAGCATAAAATAGTATGAAATCTACATCAATAAACATAAAAAATGCTATCGTGTATTTGGTAATTGCGGGGATAGATTACAAGCTTGAGCTGTGATACGAGATTATGAGCTTGAGCTACGGAGTTAGTCAATGGCCATGAGGTTTGATGAAGTTTGCTGAATCTCAAGTTTTTCTGGATTCGGTGAATTTCGAACCTCAAGGTTGAAGTTCAAAGAACCTTTTGACATAGATGAAGATCATATTCCATATTCTAGTGAGCAGTCTATATGTCTGTATGTGTGTGTGCGTGTGTAAATACAATCAACAAAGATGATGTACAACTTGGTTTACATTGAGGAGACCTGCTCTCACGATGATGAGATAATTGAAGATAGGGGCCTTCATTCATGGGAGTGTGGTCTAGTGGTAATCAATAAGGTGATCAAGCTTGTGTTAATGGGGAGATCAAGTAAATTTTTTTTTGAGTTGGTGTAGTTGAGGCCACGTTTAAGTTTTAGATGATTTTGATTGCATAGATACACCCCTCATAGTGCAGCAACTTAGACAAGGGGAGCACTATTAGTTTCTATAAACAATGTTTCTTTAAAAAAAATAAGGGCCTCTATATATAAATGGAGGTTCATGTACACGATTATTGCCTGCAGCCTAACATGCTAGTTCATTCATTAATTAGGACTTTTGAATGACATTCCATGTAAAGTTCGTGACTGAGTTGTCAACCCACTATACATTGTTATCAATTAGAATGAACTTCACAAAGCTTCTGTTTGATTGATTTGACATCGTTGGTTCATGGATAAATTAGTTGTTGATTTGGCATTAGTGTTTCATGGATATATTGGTGATTGAATTGGCATCGATGGTTCGTGGGTTCACTCCATTGATGTTTGTGAGTGCTTCGCCTAGACTTAGCACAAAGCCTTTGATCTTTATTCTCAAGTTAAAGATTGAACAAGTTTCTTCTATGAGATCTTTAGAGTAGTTTTTGTCAAGGATTAGTGCGCTTTCACATTGATACAAAGTACGGGCATTTTCTTGATATCAATATCTTTTCCATGCTTGAATTTGAATGATAATACTTGGCACTTGTATGGGGCAGAGAGAGATTTGAAGTGGTATTTTTAGAGTTTCAAGATTTTTGTTATTTTGGGAAATTTTGTATTTTTAGCAAGCTCATATTTTTGTAAACTTCACATCTAAAGATACCCTTTATGGATATGTGCATGTGCTTGGATTTTGGTGATGATTGGAGAAAGTGCAAAGTTAGGTCAAAGTTAGGGTTTTTTTTTTTGAGAAAATCTTATACATGAATGGGTTTGTGTGGTGATGGAGAAGGAAACCCAAAAATTTCAAGTGATTTCTACAAAGTGCAAATGTAAGTAAAAAATGTAGTGTGTTTCTCAATTCTTAAAGTAATAGGTACCTTGGGATTGCTTTTCTTGTAGTGGAGATGACTTTTAGTTTTAAGGTTGTAAGCACTGTTATTTTTGGTTGTAGGCCTATTTTTGGCAAGAGGAGTGCCCTAGTCTATCGATTGGCATCTACTTTTCATGATAGTTTTATTTGGGTATTTTTGGAATCTTATCCAACGTGCTTATTTTGCATTTTATCTTGTTTGTTATGAGCTAGATGGAGTGTGCCTTGTTCCTTCTTGAAAAGGCATGGTTCATTTTGCATTTTCATGTCCCTATCTTCTCTCATTGAGCACAATTGAAGACCCTTGGAGTTTAGTAGCAATTGCAACTTGATAGATGATATGACTAAGAAAGAAGCCCTAGAACAAGAACACTCATTTTCTTGATATCAATATCTTTTCCATGCTTGAATTTGAATGATAATACTTGGCACTTGTATGGGGCAGAGAGAGATTTGAAGTGGTATTTTTAGAGTTTCAAGATTTTTGTTATTTTTGGAAATTTTGTATTTTTAGCAAGCTCATATTTTTGTAAACTTCACATCTAAAGATACCCTTTATGGATATGTGCATGTGCTTGGATTTTGGTGATGATTGGAGAAAGTGCAAAGTTAGGTCAAAGTTAGGGTTTTTTTTTTTGAGAAAATCTTATACATGAATGGGTTTGTGTGGTGATGGAGAAGGAAACCCAAAAATTTCAAGTGATTTCTACAAAGTGCAAATGTAAGTAAAAAATGTAGTGTGTTTATCAATTCTTAAAGTAATAGGTACCTTGGGATTGCTTTTCTTGTAGTGGAGATGACTTTTAGTTTTAAGGTTGTAAGCACTTTATTATTTTTGGTTGTAGGCCTATTTTTGGCAAGAGAGGAGTGCCCTAGTCTATCGTTGGCATCTACTTTTTCATGATAGTTTTATTTGGGTATTTTTGGAATCTTATCCAACGTGCTTATTTTTCATTTTATCTTGTTTGTTATGAGCTAGATGGAGTGTGCCTTGTTGCTTCTTGAAAAGGCATGGTTCATTTTGCATTTTCATGTCCCTATCTTCTCTCATTGAGCACAATTGAAGACCCTTGGAGTTTAGTAGCAATTGCAACTTGATAGATGATATGACTAAAGAAAAGAAGCCTAGAACAAGAGCACTCATTTTCTTGATATCAATATCTTTTCCATGCTTGAATTTTGAATGATAATACTTGGCACTTGTATGGGGCGAGAGAGAGATTTGAAGTGGTATTTTTAGAAGTTCAAGATTTTTGTTATTTGGGAAATTTTGTATTTTTAGCAAGCTCATATTTTTGTAAACTTCACATCTAAAGATACCCTTTATGGATATGTGCATGTGCTTGGATTTTGGTGATGATTGGAGAAAGTGCAAAGTTAGGTCAAAGTTAGGGTTTTTTTTTTTTGAGAAATTCTTATACATGAATCGGTTTGTGTGGTGATGGAGAAGGAAACCCAAAAATTTCAAGTGATTTCTACAAAGTGGAAATGTAAGTAAAAAATGTAGTGTGTTTATCAATTCTTAAAGTAATAGGTACCTTGGGATTGCTTTTCTTGTAGTGGAGATGACTTTTAGTTTTAAGGTTGTAAGCACTTTATTATTTTTGGTTGTAGGCCTATTTTTGGCAAGAGAGGAGTGCCCTAGTCTATCGTTGGCATCTACTTTTTCATGATAGTTTTATTTGGGTATTTTTGGAATCTTATCCAACGTGCTTATTTTGCATTTTATCTTGTTTGTTATGAGCTAGATGGAGTGTGCCTTGTTGCTTCTTGAAAAGGCATGGTTCATTTTGCATTTTCATGTCCCTATCTTCTCTCATTGAGCACAATTGAAGACCCTTGGAGTTTAGTAGCAATTGCAACTTGATAGATGATATGACTAAGAAAGAAGCCCTAGAACAAGAACACTCATTTTCTTGATATCAATATCTTTTCCATGCTTGAATTTGAATGATAATACTTGGCACTTGTATGGGGCAGAGAGAGATTTGAAGTGGTATTTTTAGAGTTTCAAGATTTTTGTTATTTTTGGAAATTTTGTATTTTTAGCAAGCTCATATTTTTGTAAACTTCACATCTAAAGATACCCTTTATGGATATGTGCATGTGCTTGGATTTTGGTGATGATTGGAGAAAGTGCAAAGTTAGGTCAAAGGATAGGGTTTTTTTTTTTTTTTTTGAGAAAATCTTATACATGAATGGGTTTTGTAAGGTGATGGAGAAGGAAACCAAAAATTTCAAAGTGATTTTGCCAAGGTGCAAATGTAAGTAAAGAATGTAGTGTGTTTATCAATTCTTAAAGTAATAGGTACCTTGGGATTGCTTTTCTTGTAGTGGAGATGACTTTTAGTTTAAGGTTGTATACTTTATTATTTATTTTTGGTTGTAAGGCCTATTTTTGGCAAGAGAGGAGTGCCCTAGTCTATAAAATTTGGCATCTACTTTTTCATGATGGTTTTATTTGGGTATTTTGGAATCTTATCCAACGTGCTTATTTTTCATTTTTATCTTGTTTGTTATGAGCTAGATGGGTGTGCCTTGTTGCTTCTTGAAAAGGCATGGTTCATTTTGCATTTTCATCTCCCTATCTTCTCTCATTGAGCACAATTGAAGACCCTTGGGTTGCATTAGCAATTGTAGCAGTAGATGATATGACTAAGAAAGAAGCCCTAGAACAAGAACACTCATTTTCTTGATATCAATATCTTTTCCATGCTTGAATTTGAATGATAATACTTGGCACTTGTATGGGGCAGAGAGAGATTTGAAGTGGTATTTTTAGAGTTTCAAGATTTTTGTTATTTTGGGAAATTTTGTATTTTTAGCAAGCTCATATTTTTGTAAACTTCACATCTAAAGATACCCTTTATGGATATGTGCATGTGCTTGGATTTTGGTGATGATTGGAGAAAGTGCGAAGTTAGGTCAAAGTTAGGGTTTTTATTTTGAGAAAATCTTATACATGAATGGGTTTGTGTGGTGATGGAGAAGGAAACCCAAAAATTTCAAGTGATTTCTACAAATTGCAAATGTAAGTAAAAAATGTAGTGTTTTTATCAATTCTTGAACTAATAGGTACCTTGGGATTGCTTTTCTTGTAGTGGAGATGACTTTTAGTTTTAAGGTTGTAAGCACTTTATTATTTTTGGTTGTAGGCCTATTTTTGGCAAGAGAGGAGTGCCCTAGTCTATCATTGGCATGTACTTTTTCATGATAGTTTTATTTGGGTATTTTTGGAATCTTATCCAACGTGCTTATTTTGCATTTTATCTTGTTTGTTATGAGCTAGATGGAGTGTGCCTTGTTCCTTCTTGAAAAGGTATGGTTCATTTTTCATTTTCATGTCCCTATCTTCTCTCATTGAGCACAATTGAAGACCCAAGTTTAGTAGCAATTGCAACTTGATAGATGATATGACTAAGAAAGAAGCCCTAGAACAAGAACACTCTACCTTAGTTGTTATGACCTGGATAGAGTATGCCTTGTTTCCCATTGAAAAGGCATAGTTCATTTTCCATTTTCATGGGCTTATCTTCTCTCATTGACCACAATAGAAGACCCTTGGAGTTTAGTAGTAGTTACTGTTGAGAAATGTAACTAGTATCGATCTTCATAATTGTACTTGAGTTATGATGTAATGTATTTGTCAAAAAGAAAAAAGAAAAATTATTATTAAGCATGGGTTTCATGCTTTATTTATTTTTTTTCTATGTGAAAGCACCCGTTGGGTGCTCTTAGGGTTTTTGTCATGAGTCATACCATTGCTATTATGATCTAGACCCTTCTCAGGCTTTGTGCATCAACAAATAAATTTATAATTGAGTCAAAATTATTAGTACAACCTTCACCAATTTGGCCTGCCCACTATTCATGTCAACCTAGTTAAATATGATTTGACCTCCAAAAAGACTATATATAAAAGAGCATTCAACCTATTGTGAAGATATCTTTCCATATATTCATGTGAACCTAGTTAAAGATGATTTGACCTCCAAAAAGACTATATATAAAAGAGCATTCGACCTATTGTGAAGATATCTATCCATATATTCGATCTACAATTTTTTGAGGAAGATAAGGAGTGTGAAGAAGCTAGAAGAGAGACCATAATTCTGCTCCTTATTGCCACACATGCGAATAATTCTGACGCTGAAGTGCGAAGGTGCGGAACAATATTTCAGTGTTGCAGAGAGGGTTGAGACCCTTGTTGACTTACCTTGAAGAGTTGACTTGATTTGAGAAGTTTTTCTAGACTTGATTTTGGAAGTTTGATTTGTCTTTATGGGAGGTTGGCTTGGTGGATGGAGGAAAGTTTTTGTCTTGGTCTAAGGGTCTTAGTTGTCTCATTTGATTTGGTTCTTAAGGAAGAGAAGATAATTTTGGGTTTTCCCATAGAAGAGGTGTTTTGCACTGTTTGAGAGCCTATATCATGTGTCCTTGATCTTCATGTTTATGTTTTGGTAATTGCTTGATGATAAGAAAATAAAAGAAGACAGAGATTAAAGAAGAGCTAAAAGATGATAACAAAATATCACAAGTAACCATCAAGTTAAGAAAATCTTTCCGCCTTTATGATTTTCCTACATGGAATCAGAGCTATTGTGAAGGACAAAAGGAAACTTGAACATCTTTGACTCTCATCATTGGTCATAATTCAATGGATCTTCTATGAAGAATTCAGAAACAATTTATGTTGGCTACCTTTGAGAAATTTGGGCTGCTTCAATGAAATGCAACGTGATACCAAGAGTATAAGGAAGATCGTTATATATTTTGAACTATCTTCTGTTGAGATTTTGTGTATTTGGGGTAGCATCAGTTGTGCTCTAGGTCCCAAATTTTGAGGAGGGACTAGAGTTCACCTGATCTACAAGACCCAGAAATGGATTTGGGAAATTTCATCTGGTTTAGGAGATATTAAATTAATTAATTATTTTAAGTGTATTTCCTAAGTTAAAACATAGGGAACTTAAATAATTAAAGTGAATTTAATTAAACATGTGATGAAATTGTCTCAAGTCACAAGGATCAAGCTTTCTTTTAATCTTAGCCATTGATTAAAGATTTAATCTTGGTCGTTGATTTGTCAACGTGAAAAGTATAAAGGAAAGGCTTGGGGTTATTTGTAAAGACACACAGAGGCAGAGCACTAAAGCTAAGCTATGATTCTAGGGCAGGGTTGGGAAAGAATACTCAGAAGTGCTTCAGCTGCAGAGAGGGGAATTTAGACCAAGGGGATGCTCTGATCCCAGAGTCTAGAATACACAAGAGGCAGAGAAGAGATCAACTCAAGGACAACGTAGAGGAAGGCAGCAGCAGCAGCAGCAGCAAGGACAATGCATTTTTCAGGAAACCCTTAAGGGGTTGCGCAGAGACCCTTAGGGGCAGTGCAGTGGTTGCGTCATCCATTCTGGGGTAACACAGTCTCTTCCAAGAGCAGCGCTGAGGGTTTGGACGCCATCCAAGGCTGACGCAGAAGCTTTCAGGGGCTTCAGAGGCTGATGCTATGCATTTCAGGGGCATCGCTAGGGTTTCTAGGCCTGGATCTGACTGAGTTCTGTAAATCCCATTTGAGGGTGTGGATCAGTTAGTATTTTTGGCCCTCGATCAGCCAGGAGCTGTAGATCTAGAGTTTTCTCTATCGAGTTTTCCAGATCTGGAACCCAGAGTTGCGTATTCAGAAATATTCTTAATAATAGAACCCTCCAACAGCGAAAGACCGGTTTTCCCACATTGGGTTTTTTCGGGGACAGTTTTTCTAGAAATCACTGTGTCACTTTGTCAATGTGTGCATGTGCTTATTCTAGATCTGAATTGTTAGAGATCTGTTATGTGTTTTGCTTCGATGTTAACTTGACTTTTTTCAATTGATAACTTATCTAAGTAGGAGGAGCTTAACCGGATTAACAACAATAATTTCTGCATAAGAATTAAGATTCAGAAAAATTCTACATGGTATCAAAGCAATTGTAGATCTAGAAGGGTCACCAGCTAAAGAATCTGAAGGATCTAGCTGTAGAAAGCAGCAGAGAAGCAAATCTGAATGGACAACGTAGTTTTCAGGAGCAGATTCACACAAAGGGAAGGGTGACGTTGTCCAACGCTGTGTCCTAGCAAGCCCACACAATTACTGTGCAGAGGCAGCTCAGAAACATCGTTGGTTGGGTCTGAAGCCAGCCAGTGTGATTCAGATTTGAATCTGTCAGATCCAGAAAAGACTGCAGAAAGGTTGCAGAAATTCAGAAGAGCTGGTGGGGTTAAATTTCTGAAGTTTTCAGATTTTTAGCCTTAGTACAAATGAAAAAAATTGGGAAGAGATCAGCTTCTCATAGAGTTTCTTGCCAAAGGAAACTTGCAGTTTGATCAGAGGATCAAAGAAGCAGCTGAATCATAGTTGATTTGGTAGATTTCCAAGGAGGGAAATCAAGTGTCAGAGGGAGCAGAGGGTGCCCAGTTCAAAAAGGACCCTAGATCCAGATCTCTAGTATAGAGAGGAGGAGCTTCGACGCATTCTGTGCAGATGGCTCCTCATGGACTGCGTGATCAGGATAGGCTAGAGGGCCTCTCAAACTTTTCGGTGTGGAAAGCAAGGATCCTGATTGTCCTTGAGGCATATGATCTAAGAGGCCATGCAGAGCAGACTTTGGCCACACCGACAGATGTGGATCTCCTACGGAAGCATAGGGAAGTTGTTGGGCATGCCAAGCGGCTGATAATGGACAGTATCAAGGACCATATTGTACCACACAGCTGAAAAGAGGACAACTAACGAAATGTGGAAAGCCTTGACTTCCCTGTATGAGGGAAAATCAATCCAAAGAAAGATGTTGTTGGAGGCCCAAATGAGGTCATTCATGATGACCAAGGGAGAAGACATCGAGCATTTCCTCTTCAGATTGCTGTCAATAAGGGATCAGTTGACTACAACAGGTGCAACCGTAGATGATGCAGTGATAGTCAGGACTGCCCTCAATGCAGTCACGGATGAGTGGGAAACCTTTGTCCAAAGTATCTTGGGCAGAGTGGACCTCCCAAATTGGGATATCTTGTGGTCAATTCTGTGGCAAGAAGAACTATGCAGATTCACCAAGAAGCAACACAGCCCTAGGTTGATAAAAGTAAAGAAGGAAGAGGAGGAGGATGTAGCCTTAGCATCAAAGAAGCAGCCAAAGAAGAAGAAGGATCCTTCAAAGATCAAGTGCTTCCAGTGTGGCAAAATGGTACATTTTGCCAACCGTTGTCCAGAAAAGAAGAAGGACAAGGAAGCATCTTCTTCCAAGGTAGCTGTGGCAGATGATGGGTCAGGAGATGATGTAGCCATTAGTGCTCATGAACCACGGAGGTGGGGTGACATGGACATGTAGAAGAGCTACATGGATGGAAGGCAGGATCCTTGAGCAACTCATCTGTTCGATCAACAAGCGAGCTACGACAGCCTTAAGACAGAAGCAAGAAAAGTGGAGTAGTGGGTGCATAGATCACAGATGAGGTAGAGGCAGAGGCAGATCTGGAGGCTAGGAGGAGCAGCGCAGAGCATAGCAGCAGCAACGTAGAAGCAGTAGCAGCGCAGAGGTTGATGTGACTTCAGCAGTGCAGAGCAGTGCTGCTTACGCCGTGCAGAGCTGCAGCAGTAGAGAGCTTCAGAGGGACAGCGCAGTGCAGCAGCAGCGTGATAGATTTCAGCACAAGGAGCTAATGTGACTTCAGTAGTGCAGAGGGAGTCTGATTACGCAGGCAGAGCTATAGTTGTGCATCGTTCTTTAGATGCCAGCACAGATATGTAACCTATGGAGCTTCAGTGATAAGGATGCAGCCCATTTGACTTGTTTGTCAAAGATTAGGCAGGAGATTCATATGTTTCTCTCAACAACTAAAGTTGCAGTGCAACAGATTAGCAGTGGCAGTGCTATGAGCAGCAAAGATGCAAGATATTGAGAGGGAGTTGCAGTACAGTGGTTGCAGTGGCAGTGGCAAAGTCATGGGAAGCAGTACAAAATGGAAACAACAGTGCAGAGTTGAGTGGCAGCAGGCCAAGCTTCAACAACACAGAACCAGTACTCAAAGTCATGTAATGCATAGTGTGATGTATTGCTAGAGCACACCCTTGATGCTAAGATGGAGTGTTGAGATTTTGTGTATTTGGGGTAGCATTAGTTGTGCTCTAGACCCAAAATTTTGAGGAGGGACTAGAGTTCACCTTATCTACAAGACTTAGAAATGGATTTGGGAAATTTCATCTGGTTTAGGAGATATTAAATTAATTAATTATTTGTATTTCCTAAGTTAAAACTTAGGGAACTTAAATAATTAAATTGAATTTAATTAAACATGTGATGAAATTGTCTTAAGTCACAAGGATCAAGCTTTCTTTTAATCTTAGCCATTGATTAAAGATTTAATCTTGGTCGTTGATTTGTCAACGTGAAAAGTATAAAGGAAAGGCTTGGGGTCATTTGTAAAGACACATAGAGGCAGAGAACTGAAGCTAAGCTAAGATTCTAGGGCAGGGTTGGCTAAGAATACTCAGAAGTGCTTCAGCTGCAGAGAGGGGAATTTAGACCAAGGGGATGATATGATCCCAGGGTCTAGAATACACAAGAAGCAGAGAAGAGATCAGCTCAAGCACAGCGCAAAGAAAGGCAGCAGCAGGGACAACACATCTTTTAGGAAACCCTCCAGGGGTTGCGCAGAGACCCTTAGGGGCAGCGCAATGGCTGTGTCACACATTCTGGGGTAACACAGTCTCTTCCAAGAGCAGCGCTGAGTGTTTGGAGGCCATCCAAGGCTGACGCGGAAGCTTTCAGGGGCTTCAGAGGCTGACATTGTGGATTTCAGGGGCAGTGCTGGGGTTTCTAGGCCTGGATCTGACTGAGTTCTGTAAATCCCATTTGAGGGTGTGGATCAGTTAGTATTTTTGGCCCTAGATTAGCCTGGAGCTGTAGATCTAGAGTTTTCTCTGTCATGTTTTCCAAATCTGGAACCCAGAGTTGTGTATTTAGAAATATTCTTAATAATTGAACCCTCCAACAGCGAAAGACTGGTTTTCCCACATTGGGTTTTTCCGGGGACAGTTTGTCTAGAAATAACTGTGTCACTTTGTCAATGTGTGCATGTGCTTATTCTAGATCTGAATTGGTAGAGATCTGTTATGTGTTTTGCTTCGATGTTAACTTGACTTTTTTCAATTGATAACTTATCTAAGTAGGAGGAGCTTAACCAGGTTAGCAACAATAATTTCTGCACAAGAATTAAGATTCAGAAAATTTCTACATGGTATCAGAGCAATTGCAGATCTAGAAGGGTCACCAGCTGAAGAATCTGAAGGATCTAGCTGCAGAAAGCAGCTAGAAAAGCAGCAGAGAAGCAGATCTGAAGGGACAACGCAGTTTTCAGGAGCAGATTCACGCAGAGGGAAGGGTGACGTTGTCGAGTGCTGTCCTAGCAAGCCCACGCAATTACTGCGCAGAGGAAGCTCAGAAACAACGTTGGTTGGGTCTGAAGCCAGCCAGTGTGATTCAGATCTGAATCTGTTAGATCCAGAAAAGACTGCAGAAATTCAGAAGAGCTGGTGGAGTTAAATTTCTGAAGTTTTCATATTTTTAGCCTTAGCACAAGTGACAAAGATTGGGAGGAGATCAGCTTCTTAGAGAGTTTCTTGCCAAAGGAAACTTGCAGTTTGATGAGAGGATCAAAGAAGACGCTGAATCATAGTTGATTTGGTAGATTTCCAAGGAGGGAAATCAAGTGTCAGAGGGAGCAGAGGGTGCCCAGTTCGTAAAGGACCTTAGATCTAGATCTCTAGTATAGACAGGAGGAGCTCTGACGCATTCTGCGCAGATGGCTCCTCATGGACTGCGTGATCAGGATAGGCTAGAGGGAAATAAAGGATCTTTTCCCTCTCAAACTTTTCGGTGTGGAAAGCAAGGATCTTGATTGTCCTTGAGGCATACGGTCTAAGAGACCATGCAGAGCAGACTCTGGCCACACCGACAGATGCAGATCTCCTACGGAAGCATAGGGAAGTTGTTGGGCATGCCAAGCGACTGATAATGAACAATATCAAGGACCATATTGTACCACACATAGTTGAAAAGAGGACAACTAACGAAATGTGGAAGGCCTTGACTTCCCTGTATGAGGGAAAATCAGTCCAAAGAAAGATGTTGTTGGAGGCCCAAATGAGGTCATTCATGATGACCAAGGGAGAAGTCATCGAGTATTTCCTCTTCAAATTGCAGTCAATCAGGGATCAGTTGACTGCAACGGGTGCAACCATAGATGATGCAGTGATAGTCAGGACTGCCCTCAATGCAGTCACGGATGAGTGGGAAACCTTTGTCCAAAGCATCTTGGGCAGAGTAGATACATTTGGTAGTACTTGTATACATTTGGTAGTGCTTGTATACATTTAAAGTCTCTAGTTTGTAATCATACTCTTGTACTTGTATACATTTGGTAGTACTTGTCAGTGAATGTTGCAGATACATATAGAAATAAGGATGTTGATGGTGAGCGGGAGCCCTTCCAAAGGGAGGTTCCACCTTCTCACAAAAGATAAGTATTATTTATTTATTTTTGCAGCGTGGTTATTATCCTTTCTCTTGTATTTTCCATGGAAGAACTAAGATTACATGTATATTCTAAAGAATAAGGATTGTGGCTAGATTCAAAGGGAGTCTTCAAAAGGAGACTTATAAGAAGCCTTGTTGTAGAGGGAGTCTTTCAATAAGAAACCCTACAAGGTTTGTTACAAGAGAAACTTAAGGTATGTAAAATTGCAAGATTTGTAGCAGATAAGAAGGTACGATCATTTTGAAAATTTTCTAGGGTTTTGCTATGGAATCATGAAATATTCTCATAGCGTTAGAGTGATTAATCTCTAGATTAAATCAACCCTTTTTTTACTATATTTTGTTCACCTTGGTAAAACCATAACTTTCAGGTTTCATTATAAAAACCTATCCTTTTAGGGTTTGTTGTTGATGTCTAGGATATATGATGAAACCCTAGATTTTTACGTTTGTTAAATTAGGGTTTATGATAAAACCCTTGTAATAGTTAATGTAAGTCCCTAGGAATAAAACCCTACATGTATGTGCTTTCGTATGATTGAAACTTGGTCGAGTTATATATCTAACATTACAATTTTGATGTTTGTATCTAGGGTTTATGACAAAACCCTAGCAAAGATTGATATAAGATTCTAGGGTATGATGATGAAACTCCAGATGTAATAATGCTTTCGATGTAATTGACATGCTAACTTGATGATGGAATCTAGGGTTTGCATAGGTTGTTGTAAGAGTCTAGGGCTTGAAAGTGAAACCCTTGTTTGTAAACCTAACTAGTTTCAGGTTTTGGATATCTAAAAGTTTGATTTCTTACTCAAAGTTTCGATAACCCTAGATGCTCCCATTATAATGACATGCTAACTCTATATTGATAAAGTGATCTTTATGCTCTAGTACATTTGTGCTTGGTTGTAGTTGCTGTTAAAAATTTGCAGGTACATAGTCTTCAAGATGTTGAAGATGTTTACCTACCTCATAATTGATGATGAGCATGATGAAAAGAGGGAGCTGTAAGAATGTTGATGATATTAAATATTGATAGATTCCCTTGTTACCATATGAAGATAAGGGATAATGTTCCTGAAGGAATGAAGTTTTGGAAGGTCAAAGTTCTCTGATGATATGATGATGGGAAAGAAAGAGCCTGTGTGGTTGTATTGTTGATGGATTTGTTCCCTAGTAGAAAAGAAGCTTGGATAAAGAAAAGTGTATATCTCCCCAACTAAGAGGGAGGACATATTGTAACAACTATAGTAAAGAAAGAATAAGGTCGGAGAAAGGCTAAAGCACTACAAATGGTTATTCGTGATTGATGAAATTATAATTAGATGTTTTGAAAAGTGATGCGGTTGAGTTTGTTGTTGCTGGAGAAGTTGGAGAAGGAAGCTTTCGTTGAGATGTGCTTGGATATTGCGATGACCTAAGCAACATCAGAATAGTTGAGGACCTCAGTGTTTGTGATAGCATATAAGAACATATATATTGAAGGTTTGATACCGGTTGGGGTTGTGAGGCTACTGGATGTTCTAATAGTTGAACAGGTAGCTGATGTATGGATCTCTCCTAGAGAAGTTTGAATATTTGATAAGTATGCTTGGATTAATGGAGAGGGAGAAATGAGTACCATAAATTGCCTGTATGATGGTACTTGGGAGGACATCTTGGTTGAATTTGATGATGTCCGAATCCCAGTGAGGGAGGGTATCATTGGTCTTGTGGAGCTACAATGTTGGATATGATACCTAGATCCCTGAGGGGTTGGTTTCAGGGCTGAAGCCTGATGGTACCTATAATGGTAGATGCCTAGATGACACCTTAGTCCTTGTTGCGAGGATACATTGTAAATTAGGGTATCCCTAACATTTTGTATGCTATTATACTCTTCTCGAACACTTCAAATTGAGGTCAACCTTGTACTGGTTAAACAAGTATGAATGCCTCCCTAGTTAAGAGGGAGTATTGAAAAATGTAACTAGTATCAGTCTTCCTAATTGTAATTGAGTCATGATGTAATGTATTTGTTAAAAAGAAAGAAAATAAAAGTTATTATAAAATAAATTTATTAAAAGCATGGATTTCATGCTTTATTTATTTTATTTCTAGGTCAAAGCACCCATTAAGTGATTACAGGGTTTTTGTCATGAGTCATAGTCCTTGTCATTATGATCTAGACCCTTCATGGGTGTTGTACATCAAGAAATAGATTTATAATTGAGTCAAATTTGTTAGTACAGTCTCCTCCACGAAGTCGGCCTGACCACTATTCATGTTAGCCTTGTTAAAGATTATTCGACCTCTAAAAAGACTATATATAAAAGATCATTTGACCTATTGTGAAGATATCTATCCATCTATTCGATTTGCAATTTTCTAAGGAAGATAAGGAGTGTGAAGAAGTCGGAAATGGAGGTCTTATACTTGCAAGAAAGAATGAGTCCAAGCAGAGAAGAGAGAGACCATAATTTTTCTCCTTACCACCACATGTGCAAATAATTCTAAAGCTGAAGTGTGAAGGCGCAGAACAAGATTTCAACATTGCAGAGAGGGTCGAGTCCCCTGTTGACTTACCTTGAAGAGCTGACTTGATTTGAGAAGTTCTTCTTGACTTGATTTTGGAAGTTTGATTTGTCTTCATGGGAGGTTGGCTTGGTGGATGGAGGAAAGTTTTTGTCTTGGTCTAAGGGTCTTGGTTGTCTCATTTGATTTGGTTCCTAAGCAAGAGAAGAGAATTTTTGGTTTTCCCCTAAAACAGGGATTTTTCCTTAGTCGAGAGGCTACATCTTGTGTCCTTGATCTTCATGCTTTTGTTTTGGTAATTTCTTGATGATAAGAAGATAAAAGGAAGACAAAATAAATTAACGAAGAGCTAAAAGAAGATAACAAAATATCACAAGTAACCATCAAGATAAGAAAATCTTCACGCCTTTATGATTTTCCAACAGTTACAACTTGATGGATAATATGAGTATTGGAAGGGAGCCCTAAGAGTTGAACTCGGAGTTTATTTGGGCTCCAAAGCATGAATTGAGGTAATCAATGCATTATTGAGGGTATTTCACCTTTTGAGGTATTCGTGATTAATGATATATTGTTGGAGACATATTCAACATATTTTGAGGCAAACTCTTTGAAAGAGGAGGTGCCAAGTGGTATTATAGACACTTTGCATGCATCCAAAAGCCAAAGGAACAAAACGTCGCACATGGAGGAACCCCATAACATGACATGTAGCAAAAGAAAAGGTGTTAATTTTGGACAACTAGGTCCAAACTCCATGTTGTGTTGCTCAGATGAAGATGCCAATATTTTTATTAGATTCCTCTTTCAGAGAGGTGCAAGATCGATCTAAAGATCATCTTGATCCGATGAGTAGAACATTTATTTTGAATTAATACCACTAATGTGCAAGGTCTGCTAGAATTGTAATGTAGGTTTGGAGCCCCAACAGATGTGTCACACACCCTCACTGATGGATCTATATAGGTCAACGTTGGAGGTCATTTTCACCATCACTCATCACACATTCTCTCTCTGCATTTGATTGGTTCGATCATCATCTTGGAGGCTTCTCTTCACTCACACGTGGGAAAAAGTAGTAGTTAGGGTTTCAGACTGTTCTAGGGTTTCCAACGTAGAATTGACCAGCATTGACTTTGGTCAACGCTTGGTCAAATTGACCCGAAACTCTCCCTAAACTTTGATCTCCTCAATTTGCATTTTTTGGCACAAAAACCAAGGCTAGACATTGACTTTGACTTGGCTGTGTTGACTTTTTGCTGTTGTTGTTTTGCATTGACCGTTGACTAGACAACGTTGACTTTGGGTTGACTGTTGTAGAGTTTTCTGAGAGGGTTGTGTGACACATTTTGGTTGGCTGATCGTGTAGAGACTTTGTTGGTTGAAGCATCTAGTTGACTGTCGTAACGCACCACAACACGCATATCTTGCTGATCACGTTAAGTGTATTTTTGGCTTGTCTTCCGTCGATCTATTGGTATGTTCTATCAACATTTTACTTTCTTGTTTATGTGATTGTAGTTTGATATTGGGTATAAAAGTAAAGTTGCATCAAGCATAGAACATATATGTAAATTTACTTGGAATCAGAGCTGAGGTGAAGACAAAGCCCAAGTTTGTATTAAGCGAAATCACCAAAGAAGGAGCATTGGTCAAGGACCCATGGGTACCTCAAACTATAATGGCTTCAAAGATGATGACAAGTTGACTGGGAAAGATGAATTCCATGCCTGGAAGATGTCTTTAGATTTAATGTTGGAATACCAAGATGTCATGGACTATGTGAAGGGTAAAATCCAAGAGCCTCCATCATCTGCATATGTTGCCACCAAGTCAAAGTATAAGAAGGGGGAAATCAAAGCCAAGCTGATCATTCGAGATTCTATCCATAAGATTTTGGTTGCCTACATATCTGAGCTACGCACATCCAAGGAGATGTATGATAAGTTGGCCAATATGTTCAAGGCCAACAATGCAAATAAAGTCCTTTTCTTTAAGAACCAATTGAAGAATCTTAAGAAATGCAGGGATGAATTCATTCAATCTTATTTTCTGAAGTTGACCGAAATCAAGAATAATCTTTTGGCCATTAGGGAGACAATAGCTGATCGAGAAATGGTTCTCACCGCACCTGGAGGTCTCTCCTCCGAATGGCATGTATTCAATACTACCATTCTCAATAATAATGTGATACCTGATTTTGATGAAGTATTGTTGAGATGCACTCAAGAAGAGACAAGAATGATGGAATATGAAAATGAAGGTAATGTTGCCTTCACCGCTCGTGCTAAGAAGAAGAACAATAGTGGTCCGAGGAACCATGGAAGAGCAAGGGCCCAAGGAAATAAAGGAAGATGTTACACATGTAACAAGACCGACCACTATGCTAGAGAATGCCCTAACAATAAGGATTCTCCCGAGGATGATGACAACAACAACAACAGGAAGAATGGCAATCAAAGAAACAACAGGTTCAAAGGAAAGAGGAAGGCTTCCTTTGGTCGCAATGGAAATGGGCAACCTTTCAAAAGGTCGAGAAATTCCAATTATGAGGAATATAATATTGTTGATGATAAAAGAAATGAATTCATTCTTGTATCTACCCTCTCTGCTGCATCTCCACCCGAGACTATGGATGTCTGGTTGATTGATAGTGGTGCTTCAAGGCACCTCACTAGGTTTAAGGAAGCACTTTCTGATTTGATTGAGAAGGATACTAATTTGAAAATTATCCTTGGAGATAATGCCGCCTATTCCGTGAAAGGGACTGGGACTGTGACCCTCCACTTATCTCAAGGTCAAGTCCTTCGCTTGCAAGATGTATTATATGTACATGATTTGAAGAAGAACCTTGTGTCTATTTCGGCCATGGAAGACAAAGGTTTCAAGGTGGCATTCGTTGATGGGAAGGTACGCATCTGGAAGAAGAGTTTCAAGGCGGCTATCACGATTGGGTTTAGAGTTGATACACTCTACCAGGTTGGAGGAAGTCCATTGGGGGCTATGACATGTGATATTATCCGTCAAACCGAACTATGGCACCGGAGGTTTGAACACCTTCATTACAAAGCCCTTCTCTAAGCAAGGAAGGTGGTGACAGGGATACTCGAATTCAAAAATGATCATGAAGGTGTATGTCAGGGTTATGCCGAAGGAAAGCATACAAGGGGACCTTTCCCCTCAAGTGTCACAAAGACATATGATGTCTTGCAATTGATACATTCTGATTTGTCTGGTATGCTGCCCATGATATCCTTGGGAGGATGCTCTTATTATATGACGTTTATAGATGACTTCTCTCGCAAGATATGGATATAATTCTTGAAGAAGAAGGATGAGGCTTTCATGTGGTATCGTACTTTCAAAGCCTTGGTGGAAAATCAAACAGGGTAGAAGATCGAGATTTTGAGGACCGATAATGGCACTGAATATGAGACGAATGAGTTCAATAAATTTTGCAGAAAAGCTGGCATAAAGAGGGAGACCACAACCATATATACTCCTGAGAAAAATGACATTGCTGAAAGAAAGAACAAGACCATTGTGGAAGTTGCCCGTGTCGTGCTATGTGACCAAGGTCTTCCAAATTTTATGTGGGGAGAAGCTGCGAACACTGTTATGTACATACAAAATCGATGCCTGCATTCCGCTCTGGACTCCAAAACTCCTGAAGAGGTTTTCTCTGGTAAGAAACCTGACATCTCACATTTTAGAGTTTTTGGTTGTCCCATTTATTTTCATGTTTCGAAAGAGAAGAGGAGCAAGTTGGATGCTTCTGGGAAGAAGGGAATGTTTGTGGGCTACAGTGAAACTTCGAAGGCTTATATAGTCTATGGGCCTGGTCAAAGAGAAGTGGAGATATGCCATGATGTTACCTTTGATGAAGATGCTTCCCTCAGGAAAGTAATCAATCTTCTGAGCTCTGAGGAAGATCATGAAGTAAGGTCTGGAAATCAAGAAGAACCAAAGGATGAGACGATGCTCGATGTTGAAGGACTGATGGACCCCATTGATCCACCTCCTTCGATGAAGAGAAGACCATCATGGCTCTAGGATACTCTCGAAGATGCTGAGAGACATATGGCCCCAAGGGGGACATTCCGTGAAAGTAAGAAGCCGAATAGATACCAAGGGTATCTAGTAGCCATGAGTACAATCGTACAATCTGAGCCTGGATCTTTTGAGGAAGCCACAAAGCATCAAGTTTGGAAGGATTCTATGCATGAAGAGTAAGAGTCCATTATGAAGAATGATGTCTGGGATGTGGTTATGAGACCGGAGGAAAAAGTAGTTGTCACCTCGAAATGGCTCTATAAGATCAAGCATGGATCTAATGGTAGTGCTGAAAAGTTGAAGGCAAGATTCGTTGCTCGAGGCTTCTCTCAAAAGGAAGGCATATACTATGATGATATATTTGCACCCGTGGCCCGATATACCCCCATCCAATCTATCATAGCCCTTGTTGCTACGCAAGGATGGAATTTTCATTAGATGATGTGAAGACTGCCTTTCTGCATGGTGCGATAAAGGAAGAGGTGTATGTGGAGCAACCTCTGGGATTCGAAGTCCAGGATAGAGACACCCATGTTTGCAAGTTGAAGAAAGCCCTCCATGGGTTGAAGCAAGCCCCCAGGGCTTGGTATGAGAGGATAGATAGCAACTTGATGAAGCTGGGCTTCATTCGCAGTAATGTTGATCCGAACCTTTACTTCAAGGTTGATAGAGAAAAGCCTCTCATTCTGGTGTTACAATAACGGACAACCTCTTTATGATAGGTGTTGACCTCTCATTCATCAGTGTGGAGAACTCGCCACGAGTTAAGATGATTTTCTGACATCCCATTACTTGACTGGCTGGAGATCGGCAAAGATACAGCTGTATTTTTTCCTTTCTCAGAAAATATATTGTGAAAACTGTTGGAAAGATTTGAATGGTGGGTATGATATGACATTATTAACAATCAGGCTCCTTTATAATAAGTTGAGAGGCGAGCGTTGTTGAGCCCTCGTAACAAATCTACTAGTATCATCAATTCGTAGGGGCCTAATGTTCTTAGTGAACACCCGTCCGGACGTATGTTTTACCAGGTGAACTACGCTGAGTCTTTCCATGGTTGATCATGTTGATATTTTATTGTAGAGTGTGTATCAACATTGCTCTGAATTCTAAGTTTGAGGAAGGACTAGAGTACACTTGATCTACAAGACCCAGAAATGCATTTGGGAAATTTCATCTAGTTTAGGAGATATTAAATTAATTATTTTAATGTATTTCCTAAGTTAAAACTTAGGGAACTTAAATAATTAAAGTGAATTTAATTAAACATGCGATGAATTGTCCTAAGTCACACAGATCAAGCTTTCTTTTAATCTTAGCCATTGATTCAAGATCCGATCATGGCCATTTGTTTTCCAGCAAGAAAAGTATAAAGGAAAGGCTTGGGGTCATTTGTAAAAACACACAGTGATAGAGCACTGAAGCCAAACTGAGATTTTAGGGCGGGTTTTCTAAGAATACTGAAGCTTTTCGAGTTGCGGAGGGAATACAGACCAAGGGGATGATGCGGTCCCCGGGGTCCGGAATACACAAGAGGCGAGATCGGCTCAAGGACGGCACGGAGAGGCGGCAGCAGCAGGGATGGCACTGGGGAAGCCTTTGAGGTTACGTAAAGACCCTTAGGGGCAGCGTAGTGACTGCGTCACCCATTCTGGGGTAATGCAGTCCCTTCCGGAGCAACGTTGAGGGTTTGGAGGCCATCCAGAGGGCGAGGCTTTCGGGGCTTGGGGAAGATTGGCCAGGCCTTTGGGCAGCTTCGTTTCTAGGCCCTAATCTTGGTTGAGTTCTGTAAATCTCGTTTGAGGGTGTGGATCAGTCATTATTTTGGCCCTAGATCAGCCAGTGAGTTGTAGATCTAGTATTATCTCTGTTGGGTTTTCCAGATCTGAAACCTGGATTTGTGTATTCAGAAATATTCTTAATAATAGAACCCTCCAGCAGCCAAAGACCGGTTTTCCCACCTTGGGTTTTTCCGGGCACTATTTGTCCAGAAATAACTATGTCACTTTGTCGGTGATGTGCATGTGCTTATTATAGATCTTGATTGGTAGAGATGCGGTATGTGATTTGATTCGATTTTAACTTGAATTTATTCGGTTAATAACTTATCTAAGTAAAGGAGCATCTTGGTCTGTATCATTCTGCATAAGATATAAGATTCAGAAATTCCACACATTCTCAGGCAATTGTAGATCTAGAGGTTACCCCGGCGGGGGAGAATATGAAGGATCTAGGCTTGCAAAAAGCGAGTGGAAAAGTAGCAGAGAATCGGATACGAGAGGGACAACACGATTTTCGGGGAGGAAGATTCACGCAGAGGGAAGGGTGATGCTGTCCAACACTGTGTCATAGAAAGCCCACACAATTACTGTGCAAAGGTAGCTAAAAAACAACGCTGGTTGGGTTTGAAGCCAGCCAATGTGATTCAAATCTGAATACGTCGGATCCGAGAAAACAACGCAAAAAGGCTGCGAAATTCGGAAAATTTGGTGGGGTTAAAATTCTTAAGTTTTTAGATTTTTAGCCTTAGCACAAGTGACAAAGATTGGGAAGAGATCAGCTTCTCAGAGAGTTTCTTGCCAAAGGAAACTTATAGTTTGATCAGAGGATCAAAGAAGAAGCTGAATCATAGTTGATTTGGTAGATTTCCAAGGAGGGAAATCAAGTGTCAGAGGGAGCAGAGGGTGCCCTGTTCGTAAAGGACCCTAGATCCAGATCTCTAGTATAGAGAGGAGGAGCTCTGACACATTCTGAGCAGATGACTCATCATGGATTGCGTGATTAGGATATGCTAGAGGGCCTCTCAAACTTTTAAGTGTGGAAAGCAAGGATCCTGATTGTCCTTGAGGCATACGGTCTAAGAGACCATGCAGAGCAAACTCTGGGCACACCGACAGAAGTGGATCTCCTACGGAAGCATAGGGAAGTTGTTGGGCATGCCAAGCGGCTGATAATGGATAGTATCAAGGACCATATTGTACCACACATAGTTGAAAAGAGGACAACTAACGAAATGTGGAAGGCCTTGACTTCCCTGTATGAGGGAAACTCAGTCCAAAGGAAGATGTTGTTGGAGGCCCAAATGAGGTCATTCATGATGACCAAGGGAGAAGACATCTAGCATTTCCTCTTCAGATTGCAGTCAATCAGGGATCAGCTGACTGCAACGGGTGCAACCATAGATGATGTAGTGATAGTCAGGACTGCCCTCAATGCAGTCACGGATGAGTGGGAAACTTTTGTCCAAAGTATCTTGGGCAGAGCAGACCTCCCAAATTGGGACAGCTTGTGGTCAATCCTGCGACAAGAAGAACAGTTCACGAGGCGGCTGAACCTGCATTGAGAAAATTAAAGAAGAGGAAGATGAGGAAGATGCGGCCTTGGCATTGAAGAAGCAATAAAGAAGAAAAGAAGGATCTTTCAAAGATCAAGTGCTTCCAATGTGGTGAAATGGGACATTTTTCTAGCCATTGTCCTCAGAAGAAGAAGGACAAGGAGGCATCTTCTTCCAAAGCAGTTGTGGCAGATGATGGGTCAGAAGATGATGCAGCCATGAGTGCTCTTGAACCACGGAGGTGGGGTGACATGGACATGTAGAACAGCTACATGGAGGAGAGGCGAGATCCTTGAGCAACTCATCTCTTGGATCACATGCTAGCTACGACAACCTTAAGATAGTAGCAAGACAAATGGAGCAGTGGGTGCATAGATCACAAATGAGGCAGAATCAAAGGCGAAGTCCCCGAGAGGAACCGGGAGGAGCGAGCGCGGAGCAAACGCTTCAACGTAGAAGCGGTAAACGGTGCAACGGGCGAGTGAGACTGTGCTTCGGAGATCGGTGTTGTATGCAATGCGGGGCGCAATGCGGGGAAGCTTCATAGGGACAACACGGTGCATCGGCGGCATGATAGATTTCAGCGAAGGAGTTGATGTGACTTCAATAGTGCGAAGGGAGTCTATTACGTAGCGGAGTTTTATTTGTGCATCGTTCTTTAGATACCAACACGGATACGGCAGCCTATGGGCTTAGGTGATGAGGATGTAGCGCCAGACTTGTTTGTCAAAGATTGAGAGCGGGAGATTCGATTGTTTCTCTCAACAGGCGGAAGTTGCGTATATTGATCCATACTGCAGCGTGCTATGAGCAGCACAGATGCAACATATTGAGAGGGAGCTGCAGTGCAGTGTTTGCAGTGACAGTGGTAGAGTCATGGGCAGCAGTACAGAATAGCAGCAACAGTGCAAAGTTGAGTGGCTGGAGGCCAAGCTTCATCAGCACAAAACCAACACCCAAAGTCATGTAATGCATAGTGTGATGTATTGCTATAGCACACCCTTGATGCTAAGAGGGAGTGTTGAGATTTTGTGTATTTGGGGTAGCATCAGTTGTGCTCTAGCTCCCAAATGTTTTGGAGGGACTAGAGTTCACCTGATCTACAAGACCCAGAAATGGATTTGGGAACTTTCATCTGGTTTAGGAGATATTAAATTAATTAATTATTTTAATGTATTTCCTAAGTTAAAACTTAGGGAACTTAAATAATTAAAGTGAATTTAAATAAACATGTGATGAAATTGTCTTAAGTCACTCGGATCAAGCTTTCTTTTAATCTTAGCCATTGATCCAAGATCTAATCATGACTGTTGATTTTTCAACGAGAAAAGTATAAAGGAAAGGCTTGGGGTCATCTGTAAATAAACACAGAGGCAAAGCACTGAAGCTAAGCTGAGATTCTAGGGCAGGGTTTGCTAAGAATACTTAGAAGTGTTTCAACTGCAGAGAGGGGAATTTAGACCAAGGGGATGATCTGATCCCAGGGTCTAGAATACATAAGAGGTAGAGATCAGCTCAAGGACAGCGTAGAGGAAGGCAATAGCAACAATAGCAACAAGGATAGTGTAATTTTCAGGAAACCCTTCAGGGGTTACGCAGAGACCCTTAGGGGTAGTGTAGTGACCGCGTCACCCAGTCTAGGGTAACGCAGTCCCTTCCGGAGCAGCATTGAGGGTTTGGAGGACTTCCAATGCTGACGCAGAGCCTTTCAAGGGCTTCAGAGGTTGACGCAGAGCCTTTCAAGGGCAGCGTTGGGGTTTCTAGGCCCTAATCTTGGCTGAGTTCTGTAAATCCCATTTGAGGGTGTGGATTAGTCATTATTTTGGCCCTAGATCAGCTAGTGAGCTATATATCTAGTATTATCTCTATCAGATTTTCCAGATCTGGAACCCAGATTTGTGTATGCATAAATATTCTTAATAATAGAACCCTCCAGTAGCCAGAGACTGGTTTTCCCACCTTGGGTTTTTTCGGGGACTATTTGTCTAGAAATAACTGTGTCACTTTGTCAATGTGTACATGTGCTTATTCTAGATTTGGATTGGTAGAGATCTTTAATGTGTTTTGCTTCAATTTTAAATTGAATTTATTCAGTTAATAACTTATCTAAGTGGGAGGAGCATAACTGGATTAACAGTAATAATTTTTGCATAAGATATAAAATTCATAAATTTCTACAGATCCTCATCACATTCACTGGGTTGGTGCCAAGAATCTGTTGAGATATCTTCGGGGCACGATAAACCATGGGCTGAGATACATTGCTGGGAGCATGACACTCCATGGATATACTAATGTTGATTGGGCTGGCAGTGTGGTGGATCGCAAGAGCGCATCTGGATGCTACTTCACACTTGGGTCTGCTTCGATATCTTGGATGAGCAGGAAGCAAAATTCAGTGGCTTTGAGCACTGCTGAGGCCGAATACATTGCAGCGAGTATGGCCTATTGTGAAGCAATTTGGTTGCAAAAGCTCTTCAATGAGTTGTTCGGGCATGTGTTAGATACCACCGTTATCCTTTGTGATAACTAGAGTGGGATTCGTTTGTCAAATAATCCCGTGTTCCATGATCGATCCAAGCATATTGATGTCAAGTACCACTTTATCTGGGATATGGTACAGCGAGGCACCATAAGGCTCGATCACATAGGAACTGATGAGCAGGTCGCGGATATTATCACAAAGCCCTTGGGGAAGGTCAAGTTGCTAACTTTCCGTGAGAATTTTGGTATCGTGGAACAACCCTATTTTGAGGGTATTGTTAGACGATAAGCTCTGGGAGCTCCAGGGGGCTTTGGAGATAGCTTCTTGGAGCTATAAGCAACCATAGGGCTAGGCTTGCCGAACCTTGTTGGTGTACTTCTGCCCCACCATTATGCTATTGAGTTGGTTCACCTCTCTTTGATCTATGCCCCATATGCATCCTACCCATGGAGTCTCGAACTCATGGGAAGTACCTCTCATCTGGCCAATGAGGTGGGAAAAGCTAGAGACCAGTAGCAAAGACCGATGGACGAATTGGAGATTGTCGTACTCTCTATGTCTAGGATGGCACGTGTCCAACCACTTGATCTGGGATCAAGTTTAGTGAGGTTTCGGACCTCCAACTGACTTCGGATCAATTAAACCAACTTTGGGTTGGTATGTGACTCCTTTGAGTCCTATAGAGGTTTTAGACCTTTGAGCTGAATTTGTCAGTCGGGATTGATGTCTTTGTGACTCACCTTTTTGTTTTGAAATAAAGAAGCCAGCAAAGCAAGTTATGGTAGGATGACGCACGATGTTTGGATGGCATTGGATCGAGTTCTCCCTAGTTGAGAGGGAATGTTAATTTTGGAAAACTAGGTCAAAACTCCATGTTGTGATGCTCAGATGAAGATGTCAATATTTTTATTGGATTCCTCTTTCAGAGAGGTGCAAGATCGATCTAAAGATCATCTTGATCCGATGAGCATAACATTTATTTTGAATTAATTCCACTTATGTGAAAGGTCGGCTAGAATTGTAAAGTAGGCTTGAAGCCCCAACAGATGTGTCACACACCCTCACTGATGGATATATATAGGTCAACATTGGAGGTCATTTTCACCATCACTCATCACACATTCTGTCTCTGCATCTAATTAGTTTGATCATCATCTTGGAGGCTCTTCTTCTCTCACACGTGGGAAAACACAGCAAGGGTTTTTCTGTTCTGTCCTAGGGTTTCATCGCAGCTTTGACCAATGTTGACTTTGGTCAACGCATGGTCAACTTGACCTCAAACTATCCATAAATTCTGATTTCTGCAGTCCGCATTTTCAAGCACAGAATTTGAGGCTGGACATTGACTTTGACTTGGCTATGTTTACTTTTTGCTGCTGTTGTTTTGCGTTGACCGTTGACTAGACAACGTTGACTTTTGTTGACTTTGGGTTGACTGTTGTAGAGTTGTCCGAGAGGGTTGTGTGACACATTCTGGTTGGCTAATCATGTAGAGACTTTTCTGGTTGAAGCATCCAGTTGACCGTCGTAACGCACCACAACACATATATTTTGTTGATCAAGTTAAGTGTATTTTTGGCTTGTCTTCCGTCGATCTATTGGTATGTTCTATCAGCATTTTACTTTCTTGTTTATTTGATTGCAGTTTGATATTGGGTATAAAAGTGAAGTTGCATTAAGCATAGAACATCTACGTAAATTTACAAAAGGTAAGTAGTGTAATTCCTTAACTCAAAGTGGTGTAGTGTAGTGATAGAAGTCCTTGAATGGTTGAGGAACCACTTAAAAGAAGAGCACTCCACTGCAAGGGTAAAAATGAGGAATTCTTTGGCTACTTAACCATAGATTTATCCCTTAAAAGTGGGATGTCTTACTGAATAAGGCATTTAAAGGGTTATCATGGTTTGAGGCATAATTCACACATTTGGAGAACATAAATCAAATGAGAAAGTGACACGTGTTATTTCATGGTGGAGCTAAACCCTACAAAGCATTGTAAACAAAAGTGCCCTATTTCTATGGTTTTAGCTCTAATTTATTGTTATTTTATTCATTAGGGTTTGATATGAAAGCGATAAATAGATGATTGATTATTTTCAAAAGGAAAAAAAATATAACACATACCCAACATAAGGCAATGCTTCTTTTCGTACTTGTAAATTTCTATACAATTTCATAATCAACATGCAAACATCAAGCTATCATTAAACAAACAGGTCCAACAAGCTCGAGTGTTGTAGTTGGCTTTGATACGATACACACTGATATAATACCACTTCAAATAGGTCTAATGGAAATATTGAAATGACATCATTACAAAAGTAACGAAAATGCTAAAAACATTATGTTATTGTTGAATATTCTTAAATGAAGCTCTTGATTGCAACAATGTCTCTAATTTTCATAGAATCTCTAGAAGGAAAAAAACAACTAGCTTACAACAATCTTTATAAAAAAAATAAAAAGTAAAAGAACTTTCCACACCTAATTTAGTTTGGTGGCTTTTTTTTTTTACTTCTTAGAAGTAAAAAACCAACTAGCTTTCAACAATATTTCAAAAAAAAGAAGAGGACTTTCCATATTTCAACTAGTTTAGTTGTTTTTTTTGTTTATACCTAGGTAACTCGACCCTCTAAAAGTCTTTGGTATTGAGGCTTTATTCATTCTTTTCATTGTTTGAATTTGCTTTTGGGTAATGTTTGATTCAATCAGAGAACTCATTCATGTGTAGTATGGTTTTCATTTTTTTATTCTCCAAGTACTATTGGTAATACCTCTCCTAACCAGTGATAAAACCTTAAAAAACAACATAGCTTCAAGAATCCATTCTTGGAAAAAATATATTACAGGTGTCATTATTCAAATATCTACCTAACTAAAATATAGTTCAAACTTCCTACTTTGCAAAAAGTACATATGAATTATTTCCATGAGTTTGCAAAATGTTTATTTGCAAAATCCTATGTGTGGATCAAGAAGATATTTCTCATCATAACTGTAATTGCAGAAGTCTTAGATCTGAGATACTATAGTACTAGTTAAATTGAAGCCAATTGATCTTGTTAGGATGCTTTAACCAGGGCACAAAAGGTTATAATAGTAACATTTTAGAAGGGCTAGAGAGGGAAGTATTAACCCGATGATGTATCTCTCACATCATGAGAATTTAGACTAAAAATATCCACTCGTATTATGCTAGTGTGGTAGCCTAAGGAATTCTCAATGGTGGGAAATTAATTTCAATGTTTTCTAGTTGCTTATTGTGTTTACATGGTTATTATTTTTTATATGGTTTAGTTTTTCTATGGGAATTTGGCATAGGAAACATTGTGGGTATTGATTCCATTTCCTCGGCATATAGAGTGATGGTATCAGAAATGAGTCTCTTTGGAATTTGGAGTTATTCCTAAACTAATAAGGCATTTATGCACACAACACAAGTGAGAAGGGTTGTATACAAATGTTTGGATGAAGGATACATGGAAAAATCTTAGTTAAACGTGATAAATACACATGGAAACCCAAATCCCAGGGTTTCCATTCACATACATTCAAGAATTAACTTGAGGCATAACTTTTACTGCAATTGATTTCAATGAGTTTGATAACAATGCACTTAATGAATCCTCTACTTCATTCAATAGAAAGTATGAGGGCATGGTAGGGCTATCGTTTCTATTGTTTCAATTAATTTTCTAATACATACATCATAGGTCTAAGGATCAAAACTCATTCCTTATATTTTATTGTCTTTATTTTGTTTTTCCATTTCTCTTGTGGTAGAGTTTCGAATACTAGTGTACAATAATTGTATACTTACATAGTATTAAGATTTTCTATGTCATATCCAAAAAAAATTCTAGTCATACCTTATTATGAATTTCGTGGATACTTTTGATACCACATCAAGCCAATCCCATGATTGTCCTAGATAATTTCAATTGAAAACTATGTCGATTGAAGTTTGATGGTATTCAAATTGGCTATGGAAATATTGTTTATCTCAAACCTAAACACTTACACACATCTTAACAAATGTATCTTACCCTTAGAGAGAGACAACAAAACATCATGTCTAAATTATAGGTGTTCTAGAAGAAGTTGACTTCTAATATCATCACTTCATTGATCATATATAAAAACCAATCACAATAGGGGCTTGATTCCATGGGTTAGTAATTCACATAAAATCACATAAACAAAGCATATATAGTTTTTTGCAAAGTAGGATGTTTGAACTATCATAGGTGATAAATATGTTCCCTCTCAAGGGAGTGTTATAAGTATGTATTCATGTCAAACAATAATACATAATATATTTATCAAGTGAACTTGAATTGGTTCTTTTGCTAGTTAGTCTATTTGAGTGTTATTTCATTCTCTTTTCTCTTTTTTCTTGCAATAGCTAGGGTAGCCAATAAGAAAGATGATCCAAAAAACAATCCACTAACTCCCGTGTAAAAACAAATTTTTGCGCTAACTTTAGTACTCGTTTTGGAATACGCTGCAACTATTTCAGAATGCAATGCCTTCAATTCATGTGACTGAATTTTTGTTTTGAGGGCTGAAAATTTAGCAAACCACTTCCTGATTTCAAGAAAATTCATTGCAAAAGAGTTGGCCCTAACTAGGGCTGAACCACACCATAAGAAATACGAATTTGAGTGCTTAGAAGTCTGTTGTATTCCAATGAGATCAGTCAAAAGATGACTGCAAGCCTAATTCTAGTGTCTTAGTTGTTGCCTTGGAATAGTCACTTTGTGAGTTTCAATGTTTTATTCCAATGTGAATTCACCTGCAAGATAAGACAATTCTATCATGCCCTTTAAGCCCAGACACATAGCCACACACCCAAAAAACTCGTTGTTCTTTAGAGCTAAGGTGCACAAAATCATGGCCTAACAGACAGTCAAAAGAAACTTCCAAACTAACCTTGTCTGATTTAGCAATATTCCACAAGATTGAGAAATTTTAGAGTAGGAACTTGATTGATATTCGTTGAAAATGCATCGATAAGGAGGTGAGATGAGGTGCCATTTTATATTTTTTGGAGACATTCACAAGAGCAAGCCAAAAGCCAAAGAGGAGGGAATTATTTGAATTTTGGAGGGTTATTTTGAATTAAAAATTCAAAATATTTTGGAGCCAAAACTTCCCTCAACAAACAAATTTGAATTTTGCTTCACATAATCCATTCCTTTTCTTATGAATTTTGCCATGATTTACTTAGCCAAATTTTCCCAATAGAAATTTTCCACATCATCTTCCATTTGGGGCTTTTGCCCACTAGATGGGGTGCACCAATGTAAACTGTACATATCTCTCAAACTGTAGGGAATCTCGTGGGGTGCCATATAACGTTGGAATTAGCTTGATGACCATCATCAACTAACGATGGTCAGAAATGAAAATTCACCGATCCTCATCCTAAAAAATCTTCAACAAGTACGAGGCTATTTGGAGCTTCAAGGGATTTTATGGTTTTCCAGTCATTTGGAGCTTTAATTAATGCAAACGAGACAAATATTAAGAGAGATCAAGACCCAAAGTTGGTATCAATGACAACACCATTCAACAATAACCCCTTTTATCGTTGATGGTAACACATACTCCCCCTGCGATCACTGCTTCTCCTAAATCCATGACTCTGATCTTCTTTTCCTATTTTCTCTCCCCTTTTGACATCAATGGAAAAGGGTGACTCCCCCTGAAAATATACCTGTTGTTGTTTACCTGTAACATATTGTTGCTCCCCTTGATGAAATGTCTTCCTTTCTCTTCCTGTAAGATGCATGTCTTACTTTAATTAATTCTCTTCCTTAATGCTTGATGCAATAAATAACCTATCTCCCCTTGACATGCTATTATTCACACATATTGCCATATCCGATTCTACTTGTCGATATGTATCAATGACATGGGTCCTTTTGCGATTCTATCCTTAACTTTGCCTTCCAAAACTACTACTCCACTGAAACTGCCATAATGTTGAATTTCATTTTAAAGATGTTAGGTCCCTATAATATTAGTGTATCCCCTTATTCTTATTGTTAGTGTAGCCCCCTTATTGTTAGTTTGATATTATGGCACTTTCCAGAGCAATTTATAGTTCCTCCATTTGCAACCATCACTTGACATTCTGGTGTTGGATATAGGAAGCAATTCAATTCCATGGATATCTTAAAATGAATAAAATTATGTGTACTACCCGAATCAATCAGCACTAACACCTTTTTTTTCTTGATATATCCTTCTATATTGAGAGTTTGAGGAGTGGTAATTCCTGCCAATGCATTACAAGATATGGTTGAATTCATTTCTTCCTTCTCTGGGGTTGGTTCTTGGTTTATATCCTCCTATTTTGATGTTTCTTGTTCCTTTTCTTCCTCCTCTTCACAATCTATGTAAAATAATTTCTTCTCCACGCACTTATGACCTTTAGTGTATTTGCTATCACAACTATAACAAAGCCCTTTTCCTCTTTTTTCCTCCAATTGTTGCGGTGTCAATATTTTAGGTTGTGGATGGCTAGGAGCAGCAACATTTCCATCTTTATAGTTGTGATTGGTAGACTTCCTTGTTGCCATAATTTTGCTTTCAACTTTTCTTACTATTGTAGCTCCTAGAGACAACCTAGAGTTGTGATAGACCAGTGCCTAGGACATCTTAGCATAGCAAGGAGCGTATAATGTATTGTATGAAGTTGTCAGCTTCAGCTCACATGCTATCTCCTGTATAACAGGTAAATGAAATAAAATGGGACCAAACTCTCAGAAACTGACACAGGAAAAGAGATACTGCAGAGGCAAGATGCAAAACTCCAATACGAAAGCAACAAACAATTCAGAGACAGTTTACTGCAAAGTGGGCCGATTCAGAAATACCTCACAGACATAAATTATCAGAAGATGTATGTAGTGAAAGAAATAATGAGAAGATATTAGTTAACATTGAGCTGATACCCAGATATACAATACCACCATGCATGGGCTTACCAATCTAAGAATCCATACATGATAATAGCATTTTAAAATCATCCTCCCAAAGCAACTAATATAGCAGAAACACGGTCTAGATGAGTAATGGAATAGAATATCATGCATGAGCCATATTTAAAGCGCTTGACTGATCCGAGTATGGGCATCAACTAGGATGAATCCTTACCAGAAATCAGTGAGACACACGCATTCCAAAACATGATACAGGAAAGATGGATGAGATGAAATGGTATATTAAATAACATATAAAAGAGAGTTACAGACTGTGAAATACCAAAGACCAGAATCCTCTTTGACAGATAGAACTCCTCCTCACTGAGACCCTATGGGCTCTGAGCCTTCATACAAGAGTTTTACAAACTATATACAAAAAGCCTTTCACTACATAATTTTCTGATAAAAATCTGGAACCCTTACAATGCGTTTCTTCATGGTTTTTATAGGAGAAACTAAAACCTAGTAAAAGAGGTAGGTGATGAACATTTAATTTACATAATTAAGGCAAAATGGCGGAAAAATTCGTGCCCATACTGTTGAATGACTGTGCTGTGTTGTTTGTACTCTATGGCTTGCTCTTTGAAATAAATGCACTGGGTAGAAATCCCTCCAGGGACACGGCAAAGCAGTGAAATCACACAAATATCCAACCTTTCCTGGAAAGAAAACTCTGTTGAAATAAAGCCTCGAGGACATTGTTTTCTGTGTATAGATCTTTCGAATAATGTGCAAGATCTTCAAGTTGGTACTTTGCTTCAAGAGGCTAGAGCAAGGTCCCCAAAATCTTCAGCTACCCGTCCTTTCATGGAGAAAAACACTCTGCTGATGTAGCTGCTCTGTTGACTTAGTTTTCCGTGCATTGAACTCTTTGCCGCTTCATTTATAGCTCTGTCTGCGAAATCCTGTCGTTGTAATAAGCACCGTGTGCTCATGGCGGCGTCTCACCTTTGTAACCTCTAATGAACCACACTGTGTGAGAAATATCAATGCAATGAGAGGGTGGTGGAGCAGACGACGAAAAATATAATAGCGCGGTGGTGATGGAATGGTGGTCTTTCACGAAATGATAGAGACAAAATGCAATGAAACGATGAAGACTTACGAATAATAGGGTTTGATGGTTGAATGCAGTGCAGACCGTTAGATCATGGTCTGGGGCGAAGATCAACGGTGGAGATCGAGCAGAGGGACGACCTTTAATGGGAAACATGAAACTTTGGCTAAAAACCAAAATACAAAGGAATCAGACGAAAATGCTATGAAAATGCGCGGAACAGATTGTGCCTGGTGGGACCTGACAGAGGTGGAGGGTGACGTGGTGGAGGGAAGGTTTGCGCGATCGATAGATCGCATCGCAAATATCTGCGATGGGTGATCTGAGCGTTCCATATAACATGTGATTTTGCGATGGATGCGATTGGGATGATCGCAAATCGCAAAGGCGGAAAGTGCGATGGCAGAAAGTGGCACCAAACAGAAACCTTGCGCTATGCGATTAGCGCCTTAAGGGTTAGTGCTCGGTTTCATGAGGAAAAAGGGGAAAATGTCCTAACAAAGGATGTGTGTGGAGATTAAAGAGGGTTTTGGGGTATGATTTTGAGGGTAAAGGAGGACTTTGACAGGGGGGGAAAAGGGGGAAAAATTGACATTCTGCAGGGATGCCAAGGGCAAATAAAGGCCTTTGGAGCACGTATTTTTAGTAATCAGTGAGGCTTATTGACTCCAGAACAGCAGAGGGAAAGGGATAAAAGAGCAGGGAATCACGAAAAGCTTCAAGGATGATGTCTTTTCAGGAGGAAGCCATTACTTGAACACTCAAAGACAGCTTGACCCCCCTGTTTATTTTTCAAAAATTAGGTAGGAGCTAAGATGATCAACACTTACCACCCTGAATTCCTTTTACAATGAATCAGGTTCCCAAAGGCGAACCTCATGTTGGATGTTATCTTTTAAAGTCCCTATGAAGACATCAATCCTATGTTCATCTGGAATATTATTTACCCTTGTATTCAATTTTTGGAAGTCCTCAATGTGCTCCATCATTGAACCCTTTTGTTTGATATTTATAAATTGGCTAAAGAAGGTGTTGCTCTTTGTATCCTTGTAATGTGCTATCATTTCCTCCGTAAAAATTGACCAAGTAACAAGTGGTTTATGAGAAAAAGTCATCGATACCATACAAACTGATTTTTCTCTAAATATAAAGTTGTAATGCGTACCGTTTGTGTGTGTTGCACATTATGGAGCTCAAAGTATTACTCCATTTGTAGTATCCATGTTATCAGATCCTTTCCATCAAACCTCCTCATATCAATCTTTGGAATATGGTGGGTCTTAAATAGGATAGTAGGAAACGTCCCCCCCCTCCAAGGATCCAAACCAAGAACAATGTCGCGGACGGGGTCTATGGGGTATCCTCCGTCGGATTTGTGGTTCGTAATTTCGGAACCGCGGACCAGTTCTGTAAAGACGGTTCCTAGAAATTCGGAACCATACTGGCTAGATCCGCGGTTCCAAATTTTTGAATTATGGATCTGCGACAGATCCTCTGCGGATTGGGAACGGATCCTAAGGGAGACAAGCGGTTCCATAGGGTTCCACAAAGTTCTAAATATTTTATTTTATTTTTTATTTGATTGAAGTTGGGTTGGGGCTTCTCGGTCACTCCCAAGGTACCCCCGTGATGCTCCTTAGATGCTTCCTATATGCTTCTCCTTTATTTTTCATTTTCATCCTTTTACTTAAATTTTTAACATTACCATGAAATGACTCAAGATTTTTGAGAGTGGTTCTAGCCTGATCGACTTCATATGGAGAAAATAAAATTTCATATCCTATTCAAAATTCAGTAGACTTAACAATTTTTAGGAATTCAGGATCAATGGTATTGTGAAATTTCATTAGATTATATCATGTATGAGGGTATGTGATTAGCATTTAATCAAGAGCACCAAGCCCTATATGTACCCTAGTGTTGGTGGTGTTAATTTTTGAACTCCTTTGTCATGTTTTTAGCAAACAAATTACATTTCAATCAAGTCAAAATCATCGATCAAGCATGCTAAGTTCTTTCTACCATATTTTAAGGCTTGTATTAGGTAGTTTGATCAAAATTGGGCAATTTTGACTAATGTCCCTAGATAATCGAGGTGGAGGCAAAGGCTAGACAAGAGGAGAAGAATCTAGATTCTAGATGGTTGATGCATCTAAATGGTTGATGTTAGAATAATTAATTATTAATGTCCAATGGATGTCATATCTATCTTGATTTATGTAAAAATATGCATGCTTCCATATCTTCTACAATTAATTTGGTATTTTGGATGTATTTTTAATATAAATGCAAAAAAATAAAAATAATATATATATATATATATATAGTAGACACTTTTGAGACTCTTCGCTTTTTAGATTTTTTTGGAAATGATGCTTTCGCGTCCCCGCTTCATGCAACATTGGTCTTAAATCCAACATTAGAGTCTATGAAATCATGATTAACATTTCTTTTGTTCTCATCATGAGTTTCATCTACTACCTTTTCGCCATTAGGAATAATTTCTTGTAGCAACTTTGTCAAACCTTCCTTCAAACCTTCCATGTCTGCTTTTAGAACATTCTTTATATCTTCCATGTTGCATTTCAGTTTTTCTTCTATACCATCGATCTTAGCTTCCATGTCATCCATGCCATTCTTCAAACCGTCCATCTTAGCTTCCATGCCTTTGTTCAAACCATCCATCTTAGCTTCCATTTCATTTTTTGTTACTTTTTGTGAGAGCGAAATTTGTTGCACTTGGTCTCATAATTTTGATACATCATGTTGCACTTCTTCCTCTTCATGCGTCATAGTAGAGCTTTCCGAGGGCTTAATGGGTGTGGAATTATTTTTGGGAGGAATTATAGAACCTAATACTGATATCAATGCTTCAATATGCCCTTTGAAATCACTTCAAATTGAATTTTTTAAACAAAAGTTATACAATTAAAAAAAACACACCTTTTTCTTGTTTTTGAGGAGTTCGATATTGAAATTGATGTATCTCAGTGATTTCAGATCCCCAAGATTTGAACTTCAGTCTATGAAAAAACCTAGATTTGGATTCGTACTGCAACAAATCTGAATTACTTCTTCTATTATATTACATAATTATTTCATTACTGTGAAATATCAAAGTAATTTCTGAAGCAGTCTACACAAATAATGCTGCGGAAATAAATCTAAGTGCTGAAACAATCTGAACAAAAGCAATGAAAATCATCCACATGTGACACAGTTGTTTTTGGACTAAGTCCCCATAAAAACGAAACTTGGGAAAACCGGTGCAACAGATCTGAGGGTTTGTATTATTAAGCAACAAAATCTTGAATGCAACTAGGGTGCCAACATTCGGCAAACCCTTCAGATAAATCTAGACAGCAAAACTGACTGTGAGATATACCTCACTCAGAAATTCTTTCGCTGATCAAAACCAGCGCTGGTGAAGCCCTCACTGCCCCAGCGTGATTGCCTACGCTGGATCTGCGTAAGCTTGCGTGGGAAAGATTTAGGAACTGCGTCACCCTTGTCTGCGGCTGATCTGAAGCTAGATTTTGGCCCTCCTGGCTCAAAACCCCAACCTCTAGCTTTCTCTGCATTGACTCCAAGAGACACTACACTAGTTTTGCGTGATTCTCTGCAAGAACTGCATCACCTTTGCAGAAAAATGCACTGTCTCTCTTCTACGTAAATTTTTCTCACTCTAAAATATATTCTTGGTCCACCGAACCAATCTCTACTTCTGCCCCTCTTTGGATCTGATCACTGAATCACAATCACTTAACAAACCCTGCCTTAGTGATTTGATCCTTGATCAAAAGTTGTGTCTCCTCACACAAATCAAAAATGCTAAATGGCTCAAGTGTCACAATGTGTTTTTCATAGGTCCCTCACCCTCCTTCTCATATTCTTCTGTTGAACCTTCAACGGCCAATATTAAAACATAATCAAGGGCTAAGAATAACTTGGAGGTGATCCATGAATTTATCTAGAATATTCACACTTAGTTTAATTAATACCCTTTAATTAATCAGTTTCCCTAAGTTTAGACTTAGGAAAATATTAAAAAACGATTAATTAATTTAATTAAACCATCTCTAAGTGGAATTTTCCAAAACCATTTCTGGGTTTTATGGAATACATGTGTCCTAGCCTATATACAAATTTACAAGGCTAGAGCACATCTGATGCTACCATAAATCAACACTCCCTCTTAGCGAGGAAAGTGCTCTAGCAAAACAACTCAATGTGTTGCTTCTGACTTATGGAACATCTGCTGCTGTGTTTTTGATGTTGCTCACCAACATTGCACAAGAAATTGTTGCAACTGCACTGCTACTGACTCTGTATGATGCTGCCAACCTCCATTGTATTGCAACTCTCTCTGAATTCTGCAACCAAGCTATTGCACTGTGTGAGCACTGATCTGCACTGCGTGAGCACTACTCTGCATTGCACTGCCCCTTTGTGCACTGCGCTATTGTTGCTCATCTGCTACCACTGCTGCTACTGCTGCTCATCTCTGTTGTTGCTGCATTGTTGCACTGTTGCTAATTGCAATAGAAAAACATCTGAAATTAGACAAGAAACCTGTAACTGAAGAATAAGACTGACTGCTGCTAGTTTCTGCACTAGCTCTCTGAAAATACTGCGTTGTTGTTTCTCTGCACTGTGCTGCACCAGTGTGCAATGCGCTGCTTCTGCTCAACTGCTGATGCTGCTGCCCCCTTTTTGCCTTGATCAGTCTCTAGTACTGCTACCCACTACACTGTATTCTCATCTTCCACTGCAATTGTCCATCCTGCTATTGTTTTTAGGCTATTGTAGCTCACATGTGATCCAAGAGTTTATAAATACTCAAGGATCCCGCCTCCTTGTAGGTTCTAGATCTAAAAATCCAAGTCAACCCATTTCTCTCCTTTCGGAATATGAGATAACATGGCACAATATTTTTCTACCTCAATCTTGGCAGCTCCTGCTTGTGGATCTTCCTTCTCCTCTTTATCCTTTTTCTTAAGAGGACACTGTGTGGCAGAATGACTCATTTCCCCACATCGAAATCACTTGATCTTGGATAGATCTTTATTTTCTGCTTTTGTTACCCTTTTGATGCAAGGGAAGTGTTACCTTCTTCCTCCTTCTTGACCTTTGAACTGCTACTGCCATCCTCCATGTGGATTTTTAGGAGATCTCTCCTCAAATCTTCTTGTTGTAAGGCTGCCCACATTGCTTCCCATCATGGAAGTCTTTCTCTGCCCAATATGCATGAGCCTTACTAGCTCTGAGTCTCTAGGAGTAGATCCTACTGCAGACAATTGATCTCGGTTTTATTGAATCCGAGACAAGAAGGAGTCAAAACGCTCTCCCTTCTTCATCTCAATATTTTTCATCTTCTCTTCAAGGTACATCTTTCGCTGCTCAAAAGATCCTTGGTATAGCTTTTCCAGCCCTACCCACATTTCTCTAGCCGTGGTCTTCGCAGCTATGTGGGTACGATATGATCCTTTACTCCATTTAGGATCAACCACTTTCCTCTAGCCATATTCTTCTTGAATTGCCTCAGGTGTTCTACATCAAGAGGTTCTGCAACTGCACTTTCTATGAGGGCTTTAAAATCATGCTCATCAAGAAGAAACTCTATCCTTGATTTCCAAATAACATAGTTGGAGGCACCCTCCAATCTATCTTGGTCACGCAGTCCATTGCTGGCCATCTCTTCAACTTTATCAAAATATTCCTCTAACCCTCTGCTCAGCTAGACTTACGCACTCCTTGAGGAGTAAGTCACTGCTTCTACTGCTGCACGAGAAAAATTTTATTTCTTTGAGTAAGAAAACCCTTATGAGGTCAAGAAATCCCCAACTGTGGTTTTCAAAATTTCCTGACGCTTATGCACCAGCTCTTACTGTTGTGTAGTGACTACGTCCTTCAGCTACGCTGATCTGCTACATTGCCTCTTTTGCAACTGAAAAAGCTTACCCTTCTGTCAACTCTCTCAGAGGGAGCCTTTTCTGCACTGAAATGCCCTCCTGGCCTGGACAACGTAATTTTCTAGGAGGGTCTACTGCTGATTACGCAAATCCCAGACTCTTCAGCATTGATCTGCAGGTTCACTTGTGTTTCACTTGCACTTCAACTTGAATAAGCTCTGATACCATGTGAAAAATCCTAGATATGGATTCTTATTGCAACAAATCTGAATTATTCTTCTATTATATTACATAATTATTTCATTACTGTGAAATATCAAAGTAATTTCTGAAGCAGTCTACACAAATAATGTTGCGGAAATAAATCTAAGTGCTGAAACAATATGAACAAAAGCAATGAAAAACATCCACATGTGATAGTTTTTTTTGGACTAAGTCCCCGGAAAAACCCAACTTGGGAAAACCGGTGCAGCAGATCTGAGTGTTTGTATTATTAAGCAACAGAATCTTGAATACAACTAGGGTGCCAACATCTGGTGAATTCTTCAGAGAAATCTAGACAACAAAACTGATTGTGAGATATGCCTCACTCAGCAAGTCTCTGGCTGATCAAAAACAGCGCTGGTGAAGCCCTCATTGCCCCTGCATGATTGCCTATGCTAAATTTGCGTAAGCCTGCGTGTGCAAGCTTGAGGAACTGCGTCACCCTTGTCTGCAGTTGATCTGGCTTATCTGAAGCTGAATTTTAGCCCTCCTGGCTCAAAACCCCAGCCTCTAGCTTTCTCCAGACTAACTCCAAGAGCACTGTGCTGATTCTGCGTGATTCTCTGCAGGAACTGCGTCACCTCTGCAGAAAACTGCGTTGTCTCTCTTCTGCGTAAACGCTGCCTCACTCTGAAATGTATTCTTGGTCCACCTGACTAATCTCTGCTTCTACCCCTCTCTGGATCTGATCACTGAATCACAATCACTTAGAAAACCCTTCCCTAGTGATTTGATCCTTGATCAAAAGCCGTGTCTCCTCACACAAATCGAAAATGCTCAATGGCTCAAGTGTCACAATGTGTTTTCCATAGGCCCCTCACCCTCCTTCTTATATTCTTTTGTTGAACCTTCAAAGACCAAGATTAAAACATAAGCAAGGGCTAAGATTAACTTGGAGTTGATCCATTAATTTGTCTAGAAGATTCACACTTAGTTTAACTAATACCCTTTAATTAATCAATTTCCCTACGTTTAGACTTAGGAAAATATTAAAAAACAATTAATTAATTTAATTAAACAATCTCTAAGAGGAATTTTCCAAAACCATTTTTGGGTTTTATGGAATACATGTGTCCAAGCCTATATACAAAGTTACAAGGCTAGAGCACATCCAATGCTACCATAAATCAACACAATATCATAGTAGTCGTCTGAGTCTTCTTTCCAATGCCACAAGTTAGACCTAATTTGGATTCTTCAAGACAAAGTTATACCCAATCTCCCATAATGACCTAATTATAGACTGGTTTAGTAGAGCGAACTTGTACGGTGTGCCACATGTTACTATTTCTACCTTCGGCCCTAAAATCGATATACAAGAAAATACTGTCCGTGCAATTTCTACCACTTTTCACAAAATTCCAATCCGATGCTGGAAACGAAAGTTATGATGATTTTACCTCGGTCATTTGTTTGAGATGAAATTATGGAGCTTGCAAAAACCCTAATTTCTAAAGATCATATTTCCGAAAATATTGCGAACCAAGGTCTGAAATTTTTACACGAAGTTCATTGAGATTTCGGTTCCACGTGGTAAACATTTCAACTTCTGAAGTCTCATACAAAAAACGTTATAGCAAAAATTCCAAGATGGTCTGTTTAAAGAAGCAAAACCCTAGAATCTGAAGCTCTGATACCAAATGTTATGCATCCAGCTCACAAAATAGAAGAAAAGATAGATCAACGACTTAGAAGTCAACCTCTTCAAGGCGGAAACCTCCCTTAAATTACATAAATGAACAATTCTTGGATCATTCAAATGATAAAAACCTACTTTCTATATATAGGAGTCTAGTAGGTCCTAATATAATGAGAGCCTACATAACAATAATAATGTAAGGGCACAATAATAACAATAGTGCGCTTCTATGGGGCACAATGATAACACTATGGGGGCTACATGGACACAAAAATAACAATAAGGGGATACGCTACTATTATAAGGACCTAATAAAAGATTTATTCATATCTATCGACTGTCAACCTATCAAAAGGATAGATCTTTAAAAGTACGATTGTTGCTATGTAGACTCCCCCTCTTCAATGTTTTGGACGATTCAACATGTTGGATTCTTCAAAATAATGTTTGAACTAGCTCTTCGACCAGACCATCTTGAACCTTGACCTCTTCTAATGTACCCATTGATTCATCATGACCTTTTTCCTTTACAAAATCTAAAAACATGACTGTATAATTTTCCATTCACTTGATCTTCTTACATTTTCTTTCTTCTCCAGACCTTCTTGTAATTATTGTTAGGGATGGAAGATTCCAGATTGTGTTAATTTTCCACAGGTTTGTGTTGTTCTTTGCTCTGATAATTGCATTTCTTCTTTAACCCATTAAGTTCACTCCATGGCATCATAACGTTACTCATATTTACATCATTATTCATCATCATATGCAATTATGTAGAAAGAACAATATTATCATCATCAATGTAGTGGAACATAAAGGAATAATAGAAGAAAAACATGCACACAAAGACACCAGGATTGGTCGGAGACCAGGGAAAAACCCACTATGGGGAAAAACCTTGCAAATTCTTCTTCTTAGATTGTCATCAAATGATTCAGCAAAAGAGAGTACAATGATCCATATCTTCATCTATGAAACTAATCAAAAAAATTACTACAACATCCATGAAATGAATCCAATAATGTATACACTATGAAATATGATTTTGAAGACTGTGTTGAACTCTCACTGACCGAAGTCAACTTCCGAACCCTGCGGTCACTGAGAGAAATCTTCAGAATACTGAAACTTCATCTTCTAGTCAATGTTTGCATCAAGGAGTTAAGCTACACAAGTGTGCGAATGGGGGTCAAAACAAGCCTGCGATAACCCTAATCTCCCGGTCACATACATAAAGGGGTATCCTTGCGACTAGAAGGATGCAGTCACACTCATTAGCCAAGGAGGGAGATACCAGCGTCAAAATATTATATTTTTGTGCCTGCGACTGAGGCCCAAAACCATAAATCAAAGATGCGAGCCTCAGACCCTACAATTGCACCTCTGATCAAACCCATTCTTCCACGAACGAGCCTCAGAACTGTGCGAGCCAAAAACCAAGAGAGAAGAGTGTCTCATCACTGTGTCTAAATGAGTTAGAGGTAACTTGTATTTATACCCTTCCAATGGGTCCACTTTATTTTGGGTCGAACTAATCCAATATGCACATGTGTGTAGGGGCAACTTAATCCAATGTACGTGAGTGGGTTCATAAATTCAAAAAGCAACTTCTGCTTGTCCAAATGAGGTGATCTTTAGGTAGATTTTGGTCCTCTCGAAAGGAGGAATTCAGTGCAATAATTATCTTTGTCATATGAGCTATCCAAGGTGGAATTTGATTGTAGTTGCATAATTTCAACACTCCCTCTCAACTAGGGATAATTCCACCTGCTAATATATGTCTGTCGATCATCACATCATCTTGTCATGTTGTCATCATTCCGTGACCATCTCAATTATCTCATCATCTCAAACCATCAATGTTCATCTCGATCCATCCCTTGTTTATTTCTGATTATCTCTTGATTGTACTCCTCATATGTTGAATATTCTCGAATCTAGAAGAAGAATTTTCCATCAGAGGTGAGCCTAAGCTACCCCCTCTATTCATCGGGCTACTACCCGAAATATTTCTCAACGGGCTACTACCCGGAATCACATCAATGGAGAACTAATGATCATCATCGAAGAGCATATCATTAGGGAGCAAATCTCAACTTGGAACCACATCAGGGAGTTATTACTCAACCTCGAATCTCATGGAGGATCTACTACTACGAACCCATATAGATAAATAGGATATCTAAACACATGGGGGAGCATATCTCAACCCTGGTATCACATCAGGGAGCTCATTCCCAACCCAAAATCGCATAGGGTTATCTCAACCCAATTATATTGCCTAATGATATTTCCATTGATGACTCTAAGTAGTCATGTGGTAGAACACCTGCATCATAATCCATCTTGGATGAGATACCCGACTTACCAAGAGGTAAGAATCACACTCCTCCAAGCCTCCTCAACCTGTTGGATAGATGGGGAGGGATAATCCCAACAAGCCCAACTTGTGGGTATGATTTCAACTGGGGCCTAATCTACAAATACAAATATAGGGTGAGCTACTACTCAAATCCAATGGGTAACATATAGGGGTGATACCCTATTTTTTAGAGTTACCTCAACCCCAATAGCCCTCTATCTCAATTCCACATGCTGGGAGCTCAGAAAGGGGAGGAAGAGCTGGCTCAATGTCCTCGATCAAATATGCTCTCATCATACTCATATTTGGTATGAAATTGATCATCATGTAGAAATAGAAATTGTCTCATGTTCATACAGGTCAACAATTCAAATATCATGTCGGAACATAAATAATCAAATAAATCAAAAAAGGATACCATATTGATCGTCCCTCTCAAGGAGGTGCCAATCACAAGGCTATGCTTGTCTCATAAAACTGCACTGTCTCGACTCAATATATAAGAGTATCATGATCCCAACTATATATGGGATTTTATACCAAACATATACCATTCTTTGACATCACAGTGTATCCATGTCATATCCAGATCATGCTCAAACAACTCTCTAAGTAGCTTCTTCATCCTGCCTCACCGCTAGCCATGCTAGTAACACTGTACTCAACCTCGGTCGTGCTATGGACCTTGTTGTCTCCCTAATTGTACATGAACCACAACAACATTATGGATGGGGGTTGCCACTCTGATCCCTGCCCACACCATTTTGGTTGTCTCCCAACATCAAGCTATGGGGGTAGTCCCTATGAGATGAAGTGAAGGAAAGAAAACTGATAATAAACTTACTTGGGAGACACGGATGAGTGGTCTAGCCACTTGGTTGAAATCAAGCAAGGTTATGATTATATTATATTTTCTATTATGAGACCAATGCCTTAATGGAGACAGAAATTATTGCTTCTTACGAACAGGAACCAAATAATCGAATGGACACTCGTTGCTTGAATGATTGACTAACCTATATGATGTGAAAATTTCAACAATATACCAAGATACCCAATGCTAACAGTATCCAATCAAGATGCTAATTACAAATTTATGACAATTTATATCAACACCACTACTTCATAAAATTCAGATTTACCAATGTATAACAACAATGTATAAACTGCTCCAAATAATGAAAATTTCTCAACTCATTGAAGCATAAGATTTCCAATTCAAGGTGAACACTAATGTGACCCAAATTTGCGGGCATAAAATGGCATAAGATGCCTAAAAAGGTGAACGCTTGACCTCAAAAGGCTGGACGCTGGCCTCTCAAGGCTATGGCCTTCCATAAAAGAGAAGAAAAAGTGACGCAAAGGGAAAGAAGGGATGATGCAGGCCAAGATAGAGAGACGTTGGGCTTGGAGGAGGTAGATCTGGTCCTGAGAAAGCCAAAAACTGAAAAACCCTTGCTCCAATTTTTTTTTATGCTTTGGCTCTTTGATTTTCTGAAAATTTTATCATGGGAAGCCTGCAAAAAATTCCAAGAGACTAGATCTTACACTAAGGGCCTAGATCTAACTCTTCTTCCACTTAACTCCTTTATATAACCTGCAAAAATTAAAATAGAAACAAATAAACCCAAAATATATACAAAATAGATCTAAAACCCCAACCTAATTTAGAAAAAATAAATTACAATTTTACAATTTTACTTACAAAATATACATGAGTTTTCAAAGGATTATGAGAAAATAATTATTATAATATTTTTCTTTTTTACTTGAAAGAATGACTAAAAGTACTTCATAAAAATTAATGATTCACTAATACTATAGCCCAAGCTAAGATTAAATCCACCATATAAAAGCTAGAAACCCAAGCAACAATGATTCTTGCCCAAGTTGGTGAATTTGGAGGCCAAGGATTGAAGTACCTGCAAACACTATTTACTTTTCTCAAAATATGATCTGTTAGATCACATGGGGAATCAAACCACCTATGATTAACCCAAAACTATCAACAGTATGATTTTATCTCCATCTAATGAAAAAACAGGTCTTACCAATATTCAGCATGACATAGAGATGCCCGTAGTCAGCACATACCACAAATCAATAAGCAAGAACACCTTGAATTGCACCCAAAAGTCTTTTATTATGATAGAAAAAATGGTTCCCAGTGGGACAATAGTTTACACATTGCTTCTGCAACAATTCTAGCCAGAGATCAAGTTTTTTTTTTTTTTTTTTTTTGTCATTTTCATCATGATTAGAGACTCAAATGACTCTCTAATTTATAGATAAATCCTCCATGTGGAAAAATAATGGCTAGTTTCCTTGATCCTTGTCAAAATAATATTGACCATTGATAAACACTTCAAGATCTTTTAATCTTGGCCCTTTATTTTTATTTTTTGAGGAAATTCTGAAATTATCATTTAAATCCAAATTAATTAGCTCAAAATTAATTATTTTGAGCAAATTTCCTCAAAATGTTTACTTTGACTTAACCACCAAGGCTCAAGGGTCTATTTTTTCTTGAAATATACAATATTCCATTGGTAGAGGGCCTTTAAAAATTGATTCCTTCAGGAACCACAAATTTTTCCACTTGGAGAATTAATTTCGTAAGACACACTAACTTGAGACCAATTAATTAATTTTATGGCTTATGATTTTATTTTATTTTGCCAGAGAAATTAATTAATTTACACATGAGGGTATTTGATTATTTTTCCAACCCTCATTTACATAATATTTTACATTTTACACCCATGAATGGGAAACACACATTTGTATAGACACTCAATAGACATTACGCATCTGCGACACATTATGATCTAGTAGACCAAGCGATTTGTAATAAAATAACTAAGACAAATAACTTAAATGATTCCAAAACCACTTTTACATGAGATTCAACTAAAACACTAGGGCTCATCTAGGATCTTGGTAATAAATTTCACTCTAGATTTGGGGTTATACGCTAGAGGGGAAAAAATCCTCTGATTAACCGTGTCTAGAAAATTCGTTGCCAAAATCATAGACTTACCCAGGTTGTTACATGGATTCAAGGTCTTACTAGGATCATTTACATCATAAAACTTGCAGAATGGGTTACCTGACACATAGACTATTGATATGTGATCCGATATGTTGAAAAAAAGGCTGGCACTTCAGCTTCCTTGGAAATTTGATATTTTGAGTGCAACATATGGCTCTATGTGGGGACACGTTGCTTTCATGAAGTATTGTGAGAACCCAAAAATGTTGGATCGAAGAAAACAAAAGCCCATCAAATAGATATCCATTCAAAATCAAAATCAACATGCATACATAGAAAATATTGCTGGAATAAAAAATCTATTCTAATAAACTGAAATATAAATGACATAATATAAATGTGAAAAGTAAAATTGCCTACTGATATGAAATAAAATGGAATAGGGTTAGAGATATGTTAGAAATACTGAGAGGCGGGGTGAATCAATATTTCTTTTCAATTGTTATTTTTACCAGTTAGATCATTTATATTTAGAACACAAATTTTAATAATAAATATTTTTATTAATTGAATCAAGTAAAAATGAATGAATACAATAAATGATGAATGTTTGCAAGCACCAACTTGGGATTTGATGAGGCTCCGACCCTATCTTATCCAAGGCACCAACCTTGAGTTTAGGAGCACCAACTCCAAGGACACCAATCTTGTATTCGGGAAGCACCAACTTGGACTTTCCAAGGCACCAACCCCAAGGGCTCGAACCCTATAGATTCACTTTTTCAAGGTATGTTTGGGTGTACTTCAGGGCTCCCAAGGTATTCTTCATCGAGCCCTGTCAATATTCAGTTATCCCTTCTTAATCTTCACGTCACATTATCAATGACAACTTTGATCTCTTAGAAGGTGTCACCACTGCACTTCATGTCATCCAAATAAGACATCCAAGGTCACTTCATGATGACTAATGCATCATGGTCTCAAATATTAACTCCAAGGAAATCTAGGGCTTCTCAACAATGTGTATACAATAAAATGCATTAAGCCTCAAAGTCTGCACCAAATAATTCTTCTACGGATTCTTTAATGTACCTCAACACTGCTGCTTCAAGGATCCTTCAATATGTCTCCAAAAGTTCCACTGTCCAAAGCTTCACTTGTCAAAATCTCCAAATACCTTTGTTTTTTGTCTTGAGGTTCCAAACGCTGTCAAGGTTCAGAATCTTCACTTCAAGGTTGATTGCATATGCCCTCACAGTAAGCTTGATGATGTCAAAGGTATTTTCAAATCATTGCTACAATAATCTTCTCCCCAAACTATTCTTAATGGTGACTGTCACATACAAGACCGAGAATGTGAACACAAAGCTTCAAGCTTCAAGCCTTGCTGCTATAGATCCGAGCTCCATAGGTATGCCTTCAAAGTGCTGCTTTCTGAGCTTCTGAAAGTGCTATCATTGGTCTGAGTATAACGCTCTTCAGGTTCGAAATTTTACAAACAATTCATACCTGAGGTAATGAAAGATATATTATGTTGTCCTATAGTTTCTTCATCGATCTGCAGTTTGTCCAAGCTTCCAAATATTGTTTACTTGGTCCGAGTTGTAGAAGGAATGCTCCAAGTCCAAGTTAATGTAGCTTCACAGGTGACTATAAACACAGATCCGATATTGTTATTCCTTCCACAGGTGAAGTCTTCTGTCAGAGTTTGAGAAGGATAGCCCAAAAATATTCCTTGGTCTCCTAGGTTCACTAGATGTGAACACCTCCTTGTTTTTTTTTTTACTTTTGCGATAATATTCACTGAAATTCCTTGCTTCAAATGAGGTGTTGGACGTCATATATATATATATATATAGGATTTTATTTATGACGAATAGACATGTCCTTCTGGAGTGAAGCCGACATGTATGAGTAGGCTAGCACATGTCGGCTCAAGGACAAATTTATTTCCTTAACTTGAAAAACTAATATCTCCCAAATCACTTGGAGTTTTGGGCCAAGTAATAGCTCATTGGAAAGGAATAAGTATGCTCTAAAATATGGCATAGGTATAAAATTCAGAAGTTGCTTCTAGGGCAGTGAAAATTAATTTTTAATGAGACTGACCTTGAAATTTAGTGCATAAAATATTTGGGACATAATGAGGAGTGTTTGGGACAACATGTGGTATTAATGGCTTCTCCATTTTTTGCACCAATAATATTATTATGAGTGTCATCATGAGAGTGTCCAACACAAGTCATCATGATAGTGAATCCATAATTTTCCATTTGGAGAGCTTCAAAGAGTCTTCCAACCACCATCTAGATCATTAAATGAGAACTTCCAACAATGTCATCATATGCCATCAAGTGTTCTTCAAGTCCTTCATGTCATGTCCCCAATCAGTGTCCATGTCATCAAATGGTCATCCAAGTCATCATATAGTTTCAAACCATGTCATCAAATGGTCATTCAAGTCATCATATAGTTTCAAACCATTTCATCAAGACCTTCATCGAATGACATTATCAAGTGTAGTATTCTAGGTTACCAAACAAGGTACATGATTGACACTTGACACCTTAAGGATATTTTCCATCTTAACATCATGTTGGTTCAATGCTTCTCCATCAAGAGTAAGCACATCATCATTAGTGGAATCCTTATTAACCAAGAGGGACTTTTCATCATGAGCAAGGGCTTCTTCATACGAGGTCTACATGATATCACTGCAAGGGTTTGCCATTAGGGTTTTTAGGTATTTACAAGAATATTGATCCTCATATTGACATTAATGACAACCTTAGACCTAAAATATCCCCCTTTGTAATTGATGGCAATATTCTTGTCCTTCCAACATTTTCTCCACCTTTGACATCAATGGAAAATGGGGTGCCCAAGTGCTCCCCCTATCATGTTGCTTCATGCTTATCCCCCTATCATGGTACTCTTTCTTATAGAAATGTGGTCCATGATGAATGTGTTTGCATCTCTTCATGTGATGAACCATCTCCCCCTTCCTATATAAACTCCTCTAGCTCATGAAGGATTGCTCGCCTTATGTGATCAAGTAGAATACATCATCATAATATCAAGATTTTTTCAATGGAGTTACTTTCGAGGGATAATCTATCAAGACTATCCATGTGTAACTCATGAAGGATTTCACAGGGCCCATTCATGGATAACTTCTACAAGAATGCTCATGAATCACAAAACTCCCCCAAATTGTATGCATAGTCTTCCTTTAGGCAGGCTCTTGTCATCAAATTCCTGGAATATCAAGGACGAATTTATCAAGTCAACAGCATGTGTTTTTGGTTGGAGTTTTCAAGAGACTTCTAGATTCAACTTGATTCCTTCTCCATACTTGTGTAACTTTCTTCTCTGGCTTGTTTGTCATGGTTTTAGCTTGTTTAGGAACCCAATTCAAGTTACAATCACGTGCCATATTTCCAATGTTATGGCAATTGAAGCACTCTATATTGTTCATGAATAAGAAATCGTGACTTCTTCTTGAAAAAATTCTTTTAGGAGACTGTCGGGGACCATTATATTTGTCTTTGTGATAAGCCCTACAATATTTTTCCATGTTCCCAAGTTTGTACAAGAATAGCAATATCCAAGAAATATACTTTGGTACCTGGGAGATTAAGAGTTCCTTGAAGTACTTCTGAAGCCTTTTTTGTTGATTTTTGTAGCATACGGAAATGTTCCAAGTCTCATATTTTGCAAGGAGGCTTAGACATCAACATTCCAAAGAACCCATAAACCATTTGTGAAAATTCCACTCAGTTCATGACTTATTAAAATAATTAATTATTTTAATGAAGACCCTAAGTCTAAAATTAGGGAAATGAAATAATTAAAGGGTATTAATAAGTCAGAGTGTGAATCTTCTAGAAAACAAAGATCAAGTCAAGTTTTAATCTTAGCCATTGATTAAACTTCTAATCTGGGTCGTTGGTTCTCCAACAAGAATATTATAAAAGAAGGCTTGAGGGTCATTTGGAAAATAAGCCGAGCATACACTTAGTACTCGAAGGAGATCGATTCTGAAGGAAGAAAATTTGATTTCAGTGGGAGAGTTGCAGGGTGAGGATTTTGTAGAAGCAGAAGGAGGAGGGAGTCAACTAGTGATCGAGGTCAGTGATAGAGGGAAGCAATGGGACATTATAGGCGGCTTTAGGCTACAACGCAGAGAACCCACACAGACTTATGCAATCCAGCCCTAGGACCTTGTAGAGAAACACACAGACAACACATGATATAGCAGAGGCTGATCAGGGTGTCATAGATTTGTCGGAAGGAGTCGAGAAACCTATCTCAGGTGTTTCAGTTTTATCTGCCAGTATTTTTCCTTGTAAAGAATGTTGATTTATGGTAGCATAGGATGTACTCTAGCCTTGTAACTTTGTATATAGGCTAGGACACATGTTGTCCATAAAACTCAGAAATGGTTTTGGAAAATTCCACTTAGATATGGTTTAATTAAAATAATTAATCGTTTTTTAATGTTTTCCTAAGTCTAAACTTAGGAAAACTAATTAATTAAATGGTATTAATTAAACCAAGTGAGAATCTTCTAGATAAAGTCATGGATCACCTCCAAGTTAATCTTAGCCCTTGATTATGATTTAATCTTAGCCGTTGAAGGTTCAACAGAATAAATATAAGGAGGATGAGGGACCTATGGAAGACACATAAGACAGAGAAAAAATCAAGAGTTCAATTTCTTCAGTGAGAGGAAGAATCGAAGTGATTCTAATTTTTCAGAGAGGGGAAGGTGAAATCTCCAAGAGGGAGAATTCTGAAGCATAGAGAGTACAAGAAGAGAAGTAAGAAAGGAGTCAGAGCTTCAGCGCGGAATTAACCTAGCAGCAATTATGATGGGACAACACAAAGAAGCAGAGGGAGTTTTCATTTTCTATTGAAGAAGTAGTTGAGGATTTATCCAGTGTTAGGAGGACATATTGGGAAGGAAGTAGCACTTGAGTCGCATTCAACAACAAGCACAGAAGCAGCCACGACAAGCAACAGAAGCAGTGACACAGTGACAGCGTGAGTGACACAGTCACTGCGTAGAAATCACGCAGAGCCAATCAGAGTGGGTGTAAGTCAGTGCTGGAACTCAAAAGGTGATGTGAGAAGAATCTCACTCAGTCTTTTCCCATCAGGATTCTTCAAGTGATTGATTAACATTTACAATCACACATTTTTACTCAAAATTTCTGCATAATAAAGAAACCCTCATATATGCTCCACCAGTTTTCCCAAGTTGGGTTATTCCGAGGACAATTGTCCAAAAATAACGGTGTCTATGTGTGATTACTTGTGCTACTTTTACATGTGATTTGTTAATTGTGAAGTTTGCAGCATATGTTATTTTGTTATTTAACACAAGATAAATGTAAAACAATTATGTTTGAAAATGCAATAGAAAAAATTTAATAAGTAGCTGCAGTAGGGTTCTTCATTATAGAATTTTCACAAAGAAATCAATTGCTCAAGAATTAATAAAACCCTCATCTGTTGCACCGGTTTTCCTACATTGGGTTTTTCCAGGGACAATTTTCCAAAAATAATTGTGTACATGTGATTGATTCTTGTGATTATGTCCTTTACTATTCATTTCTCTGCATATGTATTTGTGAATGTTGCAGTAATATTTATTTCGATATTTGCCGAAATATTTCTGAAAATAACTTATTGAAATAATAAGTAGGAGGAATAAATATATCACTGCAACTGTATAGTTTTCATATTAAAAATTTCACATTTTTTCCTTGGGATTCTTTGATGATATTCATTTCCTTTTGTATTCTTGACATCACTTGTACATCTCCTTGGAGTAGGGTTTCTTCTCGTGTCATCTTGACTCTTGCCTTTGCTGGAAATAGGAGTATCATTTCTCCTGACTTCTTGACATCCTTGTTGTTTGAAGCATTATCATTCTTTCTTGAGGGTTCACCTGCATAGCCAAGACCTGATTTATCAAGAGGAGATATTTGATGACTTATGTCAGCTAGGGTTTGAGAGTTTTTCAAGTTCTTTTTCAGCGAGACAACTTCCTTTTTAAGAGTGACAATTTCTCCTTTCAATTTTTCACAATCTTCATCTTTCATGACTAGTTTCTTCTTCATTTCTTCCATCATCCTTGTTGCTTCGCGTGCTTTGATTTTAAGGGAGATGATATTTGATTTCATTATGAAGATTGATTCGTTCTCTTTTGCTAGAATTCTCTCCATTTCTTCTTTTATTCTTGTAGCTTCACATGTTTCAGTCTTGAGAAGATTGATATATGATTTTAGTTTGAAGATTTCTTCATCCTTTTCTTCTAGTTGCCATATCATGGTGTTTCTCTCTCCTTTTCTGCTTCATCAACTTGTCCTTTTATGAATGCCAAAGTTTCCATCACCCTCTTTGCTCCTTGCGCTTGTTTCCTTGCTTCTTCTAGTTGAGATGTAAGAGAGGAGACATCTTCCTTGTATTGACCAATCCCTGCTTCAAGATTGTTCAAGCTCTTAAGTCTTTGTTCAAGGTGGCTTGAAAAAGTTTCTTCTCTTTTCTTTGCCTTATCGAATTGATTTGTCATAGATATGACTTCTTCATGATGCTTTCTTTTGTTTTGATGAAATTCCTCCTTAAGTTTGGCAAGATCCTCATCTCTTTCTTGTGCTTGAAGCTTGATAAAGTCAACTTCCTTCCTTGCCTTGTCTTCGTTACCAACTTGCGCTTTATTTTTAAGTTAATCATTTTTTTTTCAACTTGTTAATCTCTTCCATGGAATCCATAAGTTTAGTTAGGAGATCTTCTTCAAAGTATTATTTTTTCTCTTCATTTTCTAGGTCTTATTTATCGTTGTTGTCATTTCTCTTATCTTCAGTTTCCTTGATGGGTTCTGGATTTTTGTTTTGTTTTCCATCATCCTCTTGAATAGAGATCATTTTTAATGCCCCTTTTGAGTGAAGATCATGAAGTTTGTCCCATATGACTTTTGCTGACGAACATTTGTAAAAAATGGTCTTCATAGAGTTTGGTAGCCCATCCAAAATTGCCTTTGTTTCTCTTGTATTGTACTCCTTGGATTCTTCATCCATCGTGATATCAGTAATCAACGATTTCCATACTTGAATGCCTTGAGTCTTTAAGAAATTCCTCATTCTTGCCTCCCATATATCAAAGTTTCCATTGAACAATGGAGCCTTCACAAATAGATTGACTTCAATTTCAATGGTTGAGGAAGACACATCTTTAGGAGGATTGGATACTTTCTTCCTTGGCTTTTCCATTTTTTTTCTAAGGATCAACCTTCAAGATATTACGCTTTGAGTGAAGGTACTAGCTCTGATTCCAATTGTTGGAAATACTGAGAGGGCGGTTGAATCAATATTTATTTTCAATTGTTATTTTTACCAGTTAGATCACTTATATTTAGAACACAAATTATAAGAATGAATTATTTTATTAATTGAATCAAGTACAAATGAATGAATACAATAAATGATGAATGTTTCAAAGCACCAACTTGGGATTTGATGAGGCTCTGACCTCTAGGACTTCGACCCTATCTTATCCAAGGCACCAACCTTGAGTTTAGAAGCACCAAATCCAAGGACACCAATATTGTATTTTCCAAGCACCAAATTTGACTTTCTAAGGCACCAAACTTGTCAATTCTGAGGCACCAAACCCAAGGGCTCCAACCCTATAGCTTCACTTTATCAAGATATTTTTTTTTGTACTTCAAGGCTCCCAAGATCTTCTTCACGGAGCCCTGCCAATCTTCAACTATCCCTTCTTAAAATTCACATCACATTATCAATTACAACCTTGATCTCTTAAATGTGTCACCACTACACTTCATGTCATCCAAATTAGATCTCCAAGGTCGCTTCATGATGACTAATGCATCATTGTCTCCAATATTACTCCAAGGACAACTAGGGCTTCTCAACAATGTTTCTACAATAAAATGCACTAAGCCTCAAATTTTGCACCAAATAATTCTTCTAAGGATTTTTTAATGTACCTCAACACTACTTCTTCAAGGATGCTTCAATATGTCTCCAAAATTTCCACTGTCCAAAGATTCACTTGTCAAAATATCCAAATACCTTTGTTTTTTTTCTTGAGGTTCCAAATGTTGTCAAGGTTCGAAATATTCACTTCAAGGTTGATTGCATATGCCCTCATAGTAAGCTTGATGATGCCACAAGTATCTTCAAATCATTTCTACAATAATCTACTCCCAAAATTGTTCTTAATGGTGACTGTGAACACAAAGCTTCAAGCTTCAAGCATTGCTGCTATAGATCCGGGCTTCACAGGTATGCCTTCAAAGTGCTGCTTTTCGAGCTTCTGAAAGTGCTGCCACAGGTCCGAGTATAACCCTCTTTAGGTCTGATATTTTACAAACAATTTAGATTTGAGGTAATGAAAGATATCATCTGTTGTCCTGTAGTTTCTTCACCAATCTGCAGTTTGTCCAATATTCCAAATATTGTTTACTTGGTTCGAGATGTAGAAGGAATTCTCCAAGTCCGAGTTAATGTAGCTTCACAGAAGACTATAAACATAGATGCGATATTAGTATTCCTTCCATAAGTGAAGTCTGTTGTCTAAGTTTGAGAAGGATAGCCCAAAAATATTCCTCGGTCTCCTTGTTGTTCTGTATTTCTGTGATAATATTCACCGAAATTCCTTGCTTCAAATGAGGCATTGGACGTTATATATATATATATATAGGATTTGATTTATGATGAATAGAAATTTCCTTTTGGTGTGAATCTGACATGTATGAGTAGGCTAGCACAGGTCAGGTCACGGATAGATTTATTTCCTTAACTTGAAAAATTCATATCTCCCATACCACTCAGTGTTTTGGGCCAATTAATAGCTCATTGGAAAGGAAAAATTATGCTCTAAAATATCGCGTAGGTATCAAATTGAGAATCTTCCTATAGGGTAGTGAAAACTATTTTTTAATGAGACTGACCTTGAAATTTAGTGCAAAAAATATTTGGGACATAATGAGGAGTGTTTGGGACAACGTGTGGTTATTAATGGCTTCTACATTTTTTTCACCAATAATATTATTATGAGTTTCATCATGAGAGTATCCAACACAATTCATCATTATAGTGAATCCATAATTTTCCATTTGGAGAGCTTCAAAGAGTATTCCAACCACCATCTAGATCATTAAATGAGATCTTCCAACAATGTCATCATATGCCATCATGTGTTCTTAAATTCATTCATGTCATGTCCCCAATAATTGTCCATGTCATCATGTGGTCCTCCATGTCATCATATAGTTCCAACCATGTCATCAAGACCTTCATTGAATGACATTATCAAGTGTAGTCTTCTAGGTTACCAAACAAGGTACATGATTGACACTTGGCACCTTAAGAATATTTTCCATCTTAACATCATGTTGGTTCCAAGCTTCTCCATCAAGAGTAAGCACATCATCATTAGTGGCATCCTTATTAACCAAGAGGGATTTTTCATCATGATCAAGGACTTCTTCATATGAGGTCTACATGATATCATTGCAAGGGTTTTGTTGGGTACCGGATTTGTATACTTTCCTCTCCCATTTTACCCTTTTTTTCTATCTCTTTATACCATTATTATTCTTAAAACGCACGAGGTAAAACCCTTCTTCCTATCTTTCATGGGATATTTGATTAATGAAGTATTTGTCATGGAGGTTTTACCTTTCTACATATTAACTCCGATATTTCTTTAGATCTGGTTAAAACAAGAGCATTACGGCCGCGAGTCAAGGCACAACCCATCATCTCCAGCGTCTTCCTTATTTGTTGTTACAGCGTGATAGATTTGGGTGCATCAGTACTATCTTAGACCTTTTCACGGTTTCTTTCTAGGAAATCTAGTTGTCGTTGTAACGAGATGTATTTTTGTAACAATGAAGTTGTTGAGAGGGATCGGGGGTTTCAGGATAATTGTATAAAGAATCCTGCGGGCTGTGAATCGGGGTTAAGCCTTTGGAAATACAGATTTTGTAATGAATTTATTTTATCATTAATTGAATGCACAACAGCCTGATGTTTCTCCTGTAATTCGTGAGTTCACCACTCCCCTGATCAGAGATTTGGGCCCACTCTTCTGATCAGGTGTTGCATTCTCTTTTTTTTCCTTGCAGTGTTGTGTTTTAGTGTGATTTCTTTACTGATGTTATAGTCACATTTAATTGTTGTGGATGCCTTTTATTTTTGTAGTTAATTTCATTATTGTTACAATGACTTGTGTGTTATAGATTAAACTTGTGATTTACAGCAGACCATGTGCTTGTATCTGCATATAACTTGCCGTTAGTCTTGAAATAACTAATGTCCCCAGTTGATAATTTATGTGGAGGAAAAGGTTGAATTCTATTCATATCCGGACACCAATATTTTGGAACCGTTTTCGGGGAAGGCTAACAGGTGCAAGTACAGGATCTGCAACAGATCTCAGGGTTAATCCCTCGTCTTGGGAAAGGTGTTTTGTAAACCTTGCCCTAAGTCCTAGGCATAGTCTAGTCTTTCTGTTTTTATTTCCTGTTGTTTTATTCTAGTGGCCAATTTCGCGTCCTGGGGAGGGTATGTTATTACTCTGCTTTAGGTCCTAAACTTAAATTTTTCTTTTTCTTTTTGTTTTGTTTCTTTTGAATCTTTTCTCTCGTCCCGGGGAGGAAGTTATCTGTCCTACTTCGGGTCCTGAGCGATTGAATGATTTTCTTTGATGAACCCCCTTCACAATTTGTATGAACAAAGATCCGAATAAGAGGGGCAGAGGAAGATCCCCAAAGAAAGGGAATCATCTGGGAAGGAAGACATATATTCGAGAAATTATTGAAAAATCTAGATCTGAGGCATCGTCTCGTGCTGCTGTTAGGGTTAGGGTTCAGACGAATTCCAAAGGGCAGTCTGTGGAGAAACCAGTGCCATCCACGGTACCAGAAGGTGTTATTTCTACAGCAAAAGATTTAATAAACAGGGTACCAGTGGAGGAGATATCCTTATCAACAGAAAAAGTGGAAGAAGTGGCAAGCAAGGGATCAAAAGAATTGAGCAACTCTAACTGGGAAGAAGAACCTCAAAAAGGGTTTTTGTCCCCAAGAGACCAAGGCAGCGCTGTAAAAATTCCCGTCGTTGAATTAAGTGATTCTGATCCGGTAAAGGAATGTTTGAAGGACTTTGAGTCACAAAGGGACCAGGGGAGTGCAGTGTGACCTTCTTCGGTTGAATCACTCCGGGTACCGGCTACGAAACCAATCGAAATTCCAAGTGAGTATTGGAAAGTATTTATGGAACCTGTAAGTTCCTCCATTGATTTTCCCATAGGAAACGTTACAGGTGATGCACCAATGAGACCCATACCTTTGACAACCTTGCTTAGTTTTCATGGGATCTCTTCTAAAGACCCTGATATATTCCTTTTTTAGTTTGATATTGTTTTCCGCGGATATGACTATATCGCTGACGCCCAAAAATTGAAGATATTTCCTGCTACCCTAAAGGTAACAACCTTAAGGTGGTTTATGGGTCTAGGAGGCAATACGATTATCTCATGGGAAGGAATGAAAGAAGCTTTCTTGGAGAAATACCAAGATTATTGTAAGTCCCGTGACATTAAGGAAGAAATTTTTAAATTTGCACAGAAAGAGGATGAAAATATGGAGGACTGTGTAGAGCGATTTAAATACATATTGCAGAGTTTTGGACATAGTGACCTGGACAAGGACATTTTAAAGATCATTCTTCTCAGAGCACTCAGGGAAGACTCTCTACAACTCCTGAATATAGTGGGAAAAGGGGATATTTCAAAATAAAACTTCAAAACTATATGTGATTACTGTATCGAGTGTTCACGGGGGGCTGCAAGAAGTGGACAGAGGATTCGGTCATCGAAGACTTCCGGTGGAGGGGTCACAAAAGCAGAGATTGGAAATCTAAGGGAAAATCTGAGGACCGATATTCTGAGCACGCCATCAGCCCAAATGGACACTCTATAGGAAAAACAGAAGCAAATGGAGTTGGAAAAAACCATGGCCATATTCTGCCCTCAATGTAGAAAGAAACACCCTTTGAAGGAGTGCCCGCTGAACACGGTGGAAGCTTGCGCGATCTGCGAACAAACTCACATGACCAGTGCATGTCCTTCCTTTCCCAGGCTTAAAGAAGTTTTCCAAGGAGCAAGTGAAGAAAGCACGGTGGACCAGCCTTACTTTATGGGGCAGAGGAAGCCATGGCAACCTCGACCACTAGCAGTGAATCTAGGTATGTTTCAGGACCCATCCCAGTACTTTAACAATTTTATTATGGGCCCCCAGTCTGCACCATTTTCAGCCATGTGGCCTCAATATCAGTATCCCCCTTGGCAACAATGGGTTCCTCAAGCCAGTGTGAATCCTTCATGGAATCAGACCTGGTGTGGACCCCCTCCCACAAGGCATTTTCCTTAGCCTATTCCTCAACAGCAACTTCAGTACCCCCAGGAAACCTAGCCATTAGACCTCAGCTTCCTATTCAGCCTAACCCAAACTCGAATAAAAAAGGGGTCCAGCAAACAAACACCCTGAACCTGCCATCTTACAACATTTCTACCGCGAGGCTCAATGAGATAAATTTATGGTATGGCCGGATAGTAAATGCACCTACTTCACCCATTATCACAGAACAATTTGATGGTGGAGATACAGAACAAGAACAAGAAATAGTTAGGGAGAATTTAGAACAAAACATAATCAATCAGACACCTTCCCAAGCTGTCCCTAATCAAGTTCATTTAACTTCCCCTCCATATCCTAAAAGATTGGCCTTGATCAAACCAAACCCTCAAGCAGAATTTGACTTCCTAGGGAAATTGCAGAATCTCTTTGTTAAAATACCCTTGTTGCAAGCTATGAGGGATGCACCTATATACGCAAAAACTCTGAAAGAATATTGCTCAAAGAAACTAGGGAGGAAACCTAAGGATCAATTGACCATTCATGTGGTGGGCAGACTATCTGATATTATGTTAGGAAAAATCAAGCTTGTAAAATACGAAGCCCCGGGGAACCCGATTCTAACAGTACAGATTAATGGGGTGGAAATCCCAAACATGTTGATGGATTTAGGAGCTGCCATTAACATTATTACTGTTGAAACAATGAACACATTAGGACTTGCAAACATTAAACCAGCCCCTACTATCATGGAACTTGCAGACAGATCCACAATTAAACCAATAGGGAAATTAGAAGACGTGATCATTTCAGTAGACTCATGGCCCTACCCTGTGGACCTCCTTATATTGCAGACTCGATCTTCAATAGGTGGTCACCCATTGATCCTAGGAAGACCCTAGCTGGCAACTGCAGATGCCTACATAGGATGTCGATCTGGCATATGATCATATAAAATGGGACAGTTACGAAGAATCTCAAGCTTTATCCTCCTGCGGAACATAGCCCATCTGAAAAATCATTACCCTATCAGAAACCTCTACCTGTAGAAGAGCCCGAACCTGAAAACGAAGATGTTAGACTAGTTCTCACTATTGGACAGGCCCTTCAACTTAAAACAGAAACTGAAGATGACGCCATTAACGCTTTCATTAATGATTCCAGTTCTTTTTCCGATTCAACTCGACATATTCTAGAATCTGCCATGAGCTGTGAGACACAGGAAAACATTAAACCAAAAGATGACATTGAAGAAATTCTTGTAACCTCATCTCACGATAGTACTCCAATAGAGATTGAACCAGGGAAAACACTTAATGTCAACCCGAACATGTCTGAATCTCAGACCAAACAGCTTTTGAAAGTCCTTCAAGATCATCAAGAAGCTTTTTCCTGGGATTATACCGACATGAAGGGTATCCCTACCAGCCTATGCAATCATCATATTTATATTAAGGAATATTGCCGCCCTGTAAGACAATCTCAACGGAGAATGAATCTTGCTCTCAAAAACATTGTTAAAGAAGAATTACAAAAATTGTTGGATGTAGGGTTCATTTATCCCATCTCAAATAGCCAATGGGTATCCCCGCTAGTTATCGTTCCAAAAAAGAATGGTAAATTGCGGATCTGCATAGATTACAGGGAACTAAATAAGGTAACTCAAAAAGACCATTTTTCTTTGCCATTCATTGACCAAGTCCTGGACAACTTGGCTAGGAAGAAGTTCTTTTCCTTCCTAGACGGATTCAACGGATATAACTAGATACAGATAGCCCCGAAAGACTACGATAAAAGAACTTTCACGTGTCCTTGGGGAACCTTGCATACAGGGTCCTCCCATTTGGCATGTGTAATGCTCCTGCTACCTTCCAGAGGGCAGTCTTGGGAATTTTTTCTGATTTGGTCGATGATAGCATTGAAATATATATAGATTATTTTACTTCATATGGAAACTCATTTGAGGAAGGATTGGAAAATTTAGAGAAAGTAATCAAAAAAGATGTAAACATGCCCATGTATCTTTGAGTACAGTCAAATGCCATATAATGAGGGAAGAAGGGGTAGTATTGGGACATTTTCTCTCAGCCACTAGAATTCAAGTTGATCCAGCTAAAGTAGAGGTAATATTACATTTCCCGGTACCCAAAACATCCACACAGGTACGTAGCTTTATTGGTTGTGCTGGTTATTACAGGCGCTTTATATAAAAATTTGCTAAAATAGCACACCCACTATTTCAATTGCTGACAAAAGATGAAGAATTCTTGTGGACTAAATACTGTGAGATAGATTTCACGAAAATTAAGGGGCTGGTGTGCACGACCCCAATCCTCCGAGGACCTGCTTGGGCATTACCGTTTCACATACATACGGATGCTTCTTAGACAACAGTACAGGCTGTTCTAGGACAGTAGGTAGACAAAACACCGTATGCAATCTATTATGTCAACAAGAATTCAATACCTACTAAATTAAACTATACGATGACAGAAAAATAATTCTTAGTTGTCATTTATGATGTCAATAAGTTCTGGCACTACATCACCGGATATTCTATGTTCATACTGATCACGCAGCAATTAGGTATTTGATGAATAAACCTATTACTCCTGTCCATATTACGAGATGGCTACTTTTGCTTCAAGAATTTGATATTACAATAGTAGATAAGCCGAGATAAGATAATGTAGTAGCTGATTTCCTATCTATAATGAATAACAATGATGAATGCACACCTGTAGAAGACAATTTTCCCAATGAACATCTTTTTGTAGTATCTACTAAACCTCTGTGGTATGCAGATATTGCTAACTATCTTGCTACATGGAAAGTGCCTCCTCATTTGTCATACAAGGAACAGCAGAAGATTATTCATCATAGTGCCCGATATTCTTGGATGGAAGGGTACCTTTTTCACACAGGAGCAGAAAAGCAAATCCGGTGATGTGTGTCTGAAGAGGATATTTATGAGGTATCAAAAGCTGCCCATGATGGCCCTTGTGGAGGGAATTTTGTGGACAAAAGAACGGGCCATAAGGTGCTACAAATGGGATATTACTGGCCTTCCATTTTTTCGTGATGCTCAGAATTATGTTAGGAGGTGTGATAGTTGCCAACGTATGGGGCAGCCCGGTAAAGCTGATGAAATGCCTTTGCAGGCACAAGTAGTCCTCGAGCCTTTTGAGAAATGGGCTATTGACTTCGTTGGACCCTTTAACCCACCCTCCCAGTAGAAGGTCCACATATTGGTCTATACTAATTACGTGAATAAGTGGGTGGAAGCCAAAGCTATCATGAAAGCAACAGAGCAGGTAGTCTCAGACTTTCTATTTGAAGAAATTTTTGCTCGTTACGGTACTCGAAGAGAGAATGTTTTAGATGGAGAAGCACAATTCACATCACACAAGATAGCAAATCTCATGCAAAAATACAGGGTCAAGCACAAAGTGACATCCCCATGCCATCCCCAGGCGAATGGACAAGTGGAAAGCAAAAAAAAGACATTGGAAAACATTTTGAAAAAAAGTGTGGCATACATCGTCGAGATTGGGCACAGAAACTCCCAGAAGCTCTCTGGGTTTACAGAACAACATGGCGGAATACAACTGGGTTTTCACCATTCGAGTTGGTTTATGGAAAATCCTCGTTGTTTCCAACAGAATTTGAAATAAGTACACTCAAAACAGCACTGGAATTTGGGTTAGATCTATCAGATGCTCAGAAACACCGATTGGCTCATATTAATGAACTTGATGAAATCTGTTCAATGGTTGTCTAGCAAACTAATGTTATCTAGCAGTAGAGAATGAAATGGCACGATAAGTTTATTAAAAATAAGGTGTTTCAAAGTGGAGATTGAGCACTGCTTTATGACTCCCGTTTTAAGGATTTTAAGGGGAAGCTTTGCACTCATTGGATGGGACCTTATGAGGTGGACGTTGTATTTGATAATGGAATAGTGAGGCTAGTCACAATTGATGATATATGTGCTTCATTTATATTCAATGGACATCTCCTAAGACTATACCACTGGCCAACCTCTAAGGATGCTTTTATTAAACAACTCTCTGAGAAATCTGGTTTGAAGGTCATCAGTGCAGAGAATCCTTCCTCTGCACCCTTGATGTAAAAAATAAAAATAAAAAATAACATGTAAAAAAAAAATAAGTAAAAAATAAATAAAGAATAAAGAATTATGTTTCATTTTCTTGTCTTTTTGCAGGAGCTACTACTAAGGAGTAAAAAGCATAGAAAGACTTTTCAAAGCACCGATTGTTGCTACTCATGGTGTTTTTACTCAGTTGTTGCTACTCATGGTGTTGTTACTCAGTTGCTGCTACTCACGGTGTTGTTACTCTATTGCTGCTACTCATGGTGTCGTTACTTGGTTGTTGTTACTCGCATTGTTGTTACTCTGGATGCTGCTACTCGTGTTGATGTTACTCCAATGTTGTTACACCAATGTTGTTACTCCGATGTTGTTACACCGATGTTGTTACACCGATGCTCTTACTCCGATGCTATTACACCAATGTTGTTACATCGCTGCTATTACACCATCCACATCATTACTACGTTTTCATCCCACCAAACGTCACATCGTCCAGGTAGGCCGTCAGGTACACCTCCATGTGACTTTTACTGATTTAATTAAATTTCCCATGTGGAGATTTTAATGCCGCGGACGGCAAAAATTTAAGTTGGGGGGGGGGGGGGGGGGTTGCCGTCATGACAAGGACAGCGTAATAATTACCTCATAAATTAAGTATGACAACCCTCTCATGGTACACCTTATGATTCCTATCAATATGTGGTATCATCTTTTAAAACATATTGGGATCTGTAAAATGTCTCGTCCACCCTATACGAACAATTATTATTTCTATTTTACCACGCTTACCATATTTCTTCATGATTTTTCTTAGCTTTCAAGAGTTACCGGTCGTATTTACCATTATCACCTTTCCATTTTCACTATGTTGTTCCTGCAAATTTGGTACCCACCACCTTGCTCAACGATCTACTGTTACAGGAAGTGTTGCTACAAGTCTCCACAGTATGGGCGGGCTGATTGTGCGGCATGAGCCTGAAAACACAGTTTCAGTTTGCAGCAATCCACAGGTTTGGTAAGTCTTTGTCAACGCAGGGTGGGATGCCTACTTTAACAGATTGCAGGGGTTTGATGGAGGTATCACAATGGAATTCACACTCAATTTAGAGGAAAATTATTCACGGATTAGGGGTCTAGAAGTTCCTGTTACAGAAGAGGCAATCGCAGACGTTAGTAGACTGAGGCAGTAGGTGCAGCAACGGTTTTCTCGGAAAGTTTCTCTTCCGGAATTCCCCGAATTGTTCTTACAAGCAGGAGAAAGTGTCGTTCAAATGGGTAGAGGATACGATCGTCAAACGGTACTGTATCCTTGGAATGAATTTGCAGGCTTCGTACGCAATAAATAGGCTTCGGGTCTCCTGGGCACAATTTTGTGGGTCCTTAGAAGAAGAGGTAGCAGCAATGATTGCTGCTAGAGAAGAAGAACCAACCTCTCCGGCTGGTCAGGAAGAAGAAGAACATTCAGAAGAAATTGATGAAGAGGAACTCGAGGAAATGGAAATGGAAATTGATCAAGAGGAACCCGAGGAAGAAGAGATGATGGTTGATCAGGGGGGACCTGAGGAAATGAAAATGGAGGAGGTAATCGGTGACATGGCCAAGGCTGCCACAAAAGAACTAGCCTCACTTGAAAAACCCACAGAAGAAGAAATTAGAATGGAGGAGGTAAGGGGTGACATGGTCGAGGTTGCCACACAAGAACCAACCTTGCTTGAAGAACCCATAGAGAAGGAAATGATGGACATTGTGCAGGAAGTCAATACTGTTATACAGTTGTCGAATTTTGTTAATAAAGAGCAAAGGAGTGAAATTATGGATAGGGAAATGGCAAGTGATGCTGTTTGTAAAAAACAACATCACCTGCCCATATAAATATGAATACTGATACAGGTGGGGGTGTTACACAAGAACCACCCCCAATTCGGCTAGAACAGGAAAATTTAGCCTATGGAATTGACATTGGACCTCAAGAATCGGTACCAATTGTGAAAACAAAGGTGATTCATGAGGAATAGGGAGGTAAAGAAGAAATGAACCAGGAGGTTGATACTGTTCCACAAGAACCAGTATCGACCCTGGTTGAAGTAGTCGTGCACGAAGTCCCGGTCCAAACCGGAAATGAAGGTGATGATTCTGTTCCCCGTTCTCCGTTCCAGTCCCTGATGCCTAGAGGGGCGAGGGGATTTCGCTCACCCAAACGGTTAATGGAAGAACTAGTTGTTGCCCCAGTACTAAATTTTTTGACATGGCCAAGATTGGCCCAGTCACCACCGAACCAGAACACTTAGAGGCTCACAAGGAAGACAGTGCTCCTGTGGAAACCTCGGAACATAGGAGGATCAATGAATTTACCGACCAGACAATGGAAGTTCTAGGGGGGAACATAGAAGAAGAAGCCCCTGGAGATAGAGAGCCCAGCCAGAAGGGATTGACAAGAGAATCCATAGAAAATGTCGGCAGCATCCCACCGCCTTCTGAGCCTGTCATAGGCCTAGAAACTGAATTCATTGTTAAACATGAATGGGTTGAACAGTGCGAGAAAAGAAGGATACCTCTCAAGCAGAAGTATCAGCTTCAGTTCAGTGAAACCATGAGACTAAAAAGGGAGGTTCGGGATTTTAAGAAGCAAGTTTCACGTTTGAAAAGGAAGGTAAAAATCTATAAATGGAGGGCAATAAAGCCGAATATTGAAGTCTCCACGGAAGCTACCCAGACTAGCCCGATCGAAGAGTTTTTTGAAGGTCGAGAATTTGTATTGGCCACTGAAATTCAAAAGTGGCAGTCTACAGAGAGCGACCATAAGAAGGAAACATCTAGGGTTCAAGAACAGGCCGCCAGAGTCATCACAGGGTACATGGATCAGTTATATAAGGCACGGCTGAAGCAGGCTAAATAGAAGGCTAGAATAGAGGAATTGGAAGAACAAGTTCAGTTGCTAAAGATAGATAAGGAGAAAATGTTCTCCTTGGCACAACAGGTAATGGCCTGCAGACCTCCTGCACATATCTATGCCTTATTCCTTCATGAACAATTTATTTCCTTTTGTCTCGAAAGTATATATAAGGAGATTTGGTACGAAATTGAGGACCCCATTTAATTTCTCCGTATTTTAAAAATTCATGACATTATCGGACAACACTTAATGTGCGAGCTCTATATGCATGGGTATTACTTAAAGCATGATCAGTCATTTAACCATGTTCCATTCGTGGGGGACATCCATTTAAGGGCTTTCACCTCCTATACCATCAATCAGATTAAATGGAGAAAGGCCTGGGATAAATTTGAAGAAAATCAAGCCGGAAAGTCGTTAATGATAATAAGAGAGCATGATCAGTGCTCAAACATTTATAACAAGCATTATAAATTTTTACAGATTGAGGGCCTTAAGGAACGCATGATGGAAACCCAGAAATGGTGCGCTGACCTATGTGTCAGCCAGATTATGACGTTTCGCAAGGAAGCACTGGATAGTTGTCAAAAGAGATGGATGTTTTCCTCCTCAGCCGTCAGGGAAAGAGAACCATTTGGAGCACCTAAATTTGCACGTGCTTTAGAGAGAATGCCACGTTACGTGGCATGCATTCATACCTATGGGTTCAGATGGATAGGATTAAGGTTTCAATTTCCCCTTCTATAGTTGCTAACTGAGCAGTATTCTCCTACATATAACGTTGACCCAGACTGGTGGAAGGATGTTGTTTTGACATAAGGAACAGAAATGGCTACAGAATATGACCACAGGAACAGAAATGGCTGCATAATATGACCTCGCACAGCTTCATGCCAATCAGAGTCGGTCCAACCCGGACCTGAGGAGATGATGAGCTGCATGAGGACACGTAGATAGATCAGTTGGGGGGAGATGTTGGGCATCGGATTTATATACTTTCCTCTCCCATTTTACCTTTTTTTTCTATCTCTTTCTACCATTATTATTCTTAAAACGCATGAGGTAAAACCCTTCTTCCTATATTTCATGGGATATTTGATTAATGAAGTATTTTTCATGGAGGTTTTACCTTTCTACATATTAACTCTGATATTTCTTCAGATCTGGCTAAAACAGGAGTGTTGCGGCCGCAATTCAAGGCACAACCCATCACCTCCAGCGTCTTCCTTATTTTTTGATACAGCGTGACAGACTTGGATGTATCAGTGCTATCTTAGGCCTTTTCACGGTTTCTTGCTGGGAAATCTGGTTGCCGTTGTAACAAGATGTATTTTTGTAACAATGAAGTTGTTGAGAGGGATCGGGGGTTTCAAGATAATTGTATAAAGAAGTCTGCGGGCTGTGAATCGGGGTTAAGCCCTTGGACATATAGATTTTGTAATGAATTTCTCTTATCATTAATTGAAAGCATAGCAGCATATTATTTCTCCTGTAATTCGTGAGTTCACCGCAGCCCTAATCAGAGAGTTGGGCCTACTCTTCTAATCAAGTGTTGCGTTCTCCTTTTTTTCCTTGCAGTGTTGTGTTTTAGTGTGATTTCTTTACTGCTGTTACAGTCATGTTTTATTGTTTTGGATGCCTTTTATTTCTGCATTTCATTTCACTGTTGTTACAATGACTTGTGTGTTATAGATTAAACCTATGATTTAGAGTAGACCATGTGCTTGTACCTGCATATACCTTGCCGTTAGTCTTGAAATAACTAACGTCCCGGGTTGATAATTTATGTGGAGGAAAGGGTTGAATTTTGTTCATATCCGGACACCAAAAAGTTTTCCATTAGGTTTTTTAGGTCTTTACAAGAATATTGATCCTCATTTTGAAATCAATGACAACCTTAGACCAACAAGATACTATAAAAAACAATGCCCTATGGCATTAGATGTAATCAACATGGTGCATACTAAGTATCTGTCGACTCTCCAGAAAGTCTGTGTGCTGCTTCTTAGATGTGCCATTCTAAATTGTGAATTTTCTAAGACCACAACTCATCCGAATATTGAGCTACTCTCAGCGATCAGATGCATCTAAATTCTTCATTTTTCGTCTCTTCTTCATTTTAATTTTCTTCCCGGTGGTTGTGATTGCAATATTGTGACCACTGTAGATTTCTTGTCCTGATTATGAGAATGCCTGGATGAAGGATCTGAAGAATCTGAAGTATACTCAATCTTATTTTCTATGTAGTCTATCAAAGGTGACATAAAATCATGACCATTCTTAGCCTCTTTTTCAATTTTGGTACTTCTAGCTGACCTATATTGAGTGGGGCAAGTAACCTCCAAGAAATGAGATGAAAACTACTCTGGCGGACCAGAAGGCCTATGATTTGTCGTAGGCTCTTTGTTTCTTTCATTATTTGATCCATGCTAAAGTTCATGTATCTGCGTCTTTTCCATTATTTTTAATTTATTCTTAAGAGTGATATTTTCAATTCTCATGGCACCCATCTTATCTAAGTGTTCAAGCTTCATAACACTGATTTCTTTGGCATGGATTTCCTCCATGGTCAACAACTTATTCTGGAGAGACATCTGACTCACTTCACTATTTTTTATTACTTGGTCATTATCCGCTTTCATGGAAATCAAATAATTTTGCATATTGGACATCCCTTGAGCACACTTTTTCTAAATGATGGCTACCTGATTGGAGTGATTAATTTTCATGACCTTTATCTTATCATCATGTTTTTCTTCCATGGCTGAGAACCTACTTTGAAAAAAGATTTTCATGTCCTTTATTACTTTATTATGCTTTTCTTGAATAGAATAAATTTCTTCCTTATGATTTGTTTCCATAGTAATCAAATGATTTTGTATGGTGGATATATTATTATAATTTTTATCCTTTATAACATTGATTTCCCTGGAGTGATTCTCCTCCATTGATTTTAACCTATTCTTGAGGTCACTTATCTCCTTGTCATGAGCAATAAATAAATTTCCTTGATTAAGATCCACGTTCTTTAGTTCCTCAACATGTTGTTCTTCTATGGTTAATAATATGTTCTGAATATTGACCTCCCTGTGATGAATAGAGTTGATTTATTTCTTATGACTTTCCTTTATGGAGCTTAGCTCTTCAACATGCCTTTTCTTAGTAGCCACCCACCTAATGTGTAAGGATTTCATTTCCTTGGAGTGATCTGCTACTAATTTCTCTTAATTAAGTTCCATAGTTTTCATCAATTGATCTTGACTAAATTGCATGTCTCTAAGCCTTTGAGTTAATTCCCTGATGAGATCCCCTTGATCACTTGTTCCTGTCTTTCCACTATCTCGGATTCTGATCACAAAGGCACATGTGGATTCATCATGAAAGGGGCCACAAGGTCTATAATATGGTACTTCTTGATTATTATTATGCTGCAACTCATTCTCTTGGTACCTTTCTATGATATTTGGATCCTTCAAATGAACACTTTACTTTTTTTCTCAACACTAGAGGCACAAGGTGAGCCCATTTGACTTTCATATTTATCTTTAAAATCATCGATGATATTTTGTAAAGAATCAAAGGATTCATCAGGAAACTTGCAAAACCAATATCTAGCATCATCTTCCAAAGATAGGACAAAAGGTCGCATATTAATGTCTTTATGATAATAGCATGAAGATCTACAATACATTATCATACAACGAGTAAACCTTAAGATACGTTTTGCAGCAGTGATTTCATCATTACCCGTGAACAAAGGAAATTTATTAATGACATTTTCTGGAATATCATGAAGAATGTTAGTAAAATTCCATGGGGCAAACAAGTCATCCATGATGATCTGCTTTAGGGTAAAGGGGGCTAATGGATGTCAGAGATAAATCCTTGTTCAAGAAAAACAAGAGATCCACAAGTAGCGAGCTTCTAGCAGAAATTATTGTAAGAAATGAAAGAAATGGAGTCTCCACTTGAACATGAATCTATCTCCAAGATCCAAAAGGAAAAAACCCAAAAATTTAGTCAAGGATTAAGCAGATGGATATCAAGGAGAGATTCCTACCTGAGAAAAATGGATAAATAAGTGGAGTTGCCATCCAAACAGGAAACCAACCTAAATGTCTCGGTGTTAAATATGAGGATGAAAAAGATGAGAAGATTAGTCACAGGAATAATGATAAGGTGATGAGAAGATGGAAACTGATGGATATTGTCGTAAAACCAAGGTCCAAAAATAGGTCCCCAATGTTGAGATTTTGGGGTGTTGGGGTAGCATCAGATGTGCTATATCTCCAAAACTTTGTGGAGGGACTAGAGTACATAAGGTCTCCAAGCCTCAGAAAGCGTTTTGGGAAATTCCATCCGGTTTAAGAGATATTTAATTAATTAATATTTTTAATTAAGGACCCTAATTCTAACTTAGGAAAATTAAAAGATTAAAGTTAATTAAATTAAACATGTGATGAGAATGACTTAAGTGACGGGGATTAGATATCTTCTAATCTTAGTTGTTGATTCAAGATTAGATCATGGTCGTTGAAGTCTCAACGAGAAAAGTATAAGAAGAGGGTTTGGGGTCAACTGGAGAACACACACACTGGTAGAGCACTGAAGCTAAGTTGGAATTCTAGGGTGTGGTTTGCTAAGAATTTCAGAAGTGTTTGAACTGTAGCGAAGGGAATTATTGGCAAGGGGGATGGTCTAGTCCCAGACCAAGTTTACAATGAGGGTAGAGAAGGAGCATACCAGGGCAGCGCGGAGGCAAAAATTACGCAGAGTAGCTGAGAGCCCAGAAGGGGCAACGCAGAGGCAGCAGGAGGCCAGGAGGGCTGACACAGGCCCAACTAGGGCAGTACAGGGGCAACGTAACCTAGTCTAGGTTTACGCATGCCCTTCCTGAGCAGTGCAGAGGCTAACATAGGCCAGGCAGGATGATGCAGAGGGCTTCAAAACAACGTTGGGGTTTCCAAAGGCCAGAAAAGGACTGAGTTCTTGAAATCACGTTTGAGGGTGTGAATCAGTCAAATTTTCAGTATCCGGGATAGAGGTATTGCTGCTTTATATTTCTCTGTTGGGTTAACTAGTTTGGTGCCCTAATTTGTTTTACTTAGAATATTCTTAATAATAAAAACCCTCTAGAAGCTAGTAGCACCGGTTTTACCGCATTGGGTTTTTCCGGGGACATTTGTCAAGAAAATCCTTGTGTCACTTTGTCATTGAGCATGTTATTTAGTATTGATCTGTATGTGTAGGTTTTTAAATGTATTTACTTCGATGTTACTGCTGAATTTTTCAGATTAATAACTTATGTAAGTAGGAGAAGTAAATCAAGAATTAAAAGTAGGGTTTATGTTTAGTGAATTCATAAATTTTCACATGGTATCAGAGCAATTGCAGATCAAGTTAGATCTCCAACAAGAGGGATATGAAAAATCTATGTTGCAAAAAGAAGCAGAGAAAGCAGCACCAACAACAAATAAACCAGAGAGGGCAGCGTAGCAGTAGAAGGACGCAGAGGCAGCAAGAGCCACTCAGGTGCTGACATAGTCCCAGCTAGGCGACACAGAGACATCTCAATCCCTTCTACAGGGACGCAAGGGTAGTCTGCATAGCGCAGTTGCTACGCAGAGGTTGTGCTAAGTCAGTCTGCTCATGCATAGGCCAGCCAGGGTGACGCATTCCATATTTTTGTGCAAAGTGCCATAAACTAAAAGCTGAGCTGCAGACCTTCAACAGTTGCTGGTGGGGTGAAGATTTTGTCGGTGCAAAATTTAGCCTAAGCTAAGTTGACAAAGAGTGGAGGAGAACAACTTCTCAATTGATTTCCTGCCAAAGAAATCTGAATATCGATTATAGGGTGATCAAAGAGAGATGATTCATTGTGTTTGGAAGACTTCCAAGGGAGGGAGTTAGTTGTCATAGGTAGCAGAGGGTGCCTTTCTCGTCAAGGACCCTAGATCTAAGTCTCTAACATAGAGAGGAGGATTCGTTCCGACAAATATCTGAGCAGATGGCACCACACAGATTGCATGATCTAGATAGGTTGGAAGGCATGTCCAAATTTTCTATCTGGAAGGCCAAAATCTTGGTCATCCTAGAGGCCTACGATATACGGGAGCATGCAAAGAAACTCTTGGCTACACCAACCGATGCAAAACTCCTGGAGAAGCACAATGAAGCAGCAACACATGCCAAGCACTTCATTATGGACAGGGTCAAAGATCATGTGGTACAACATATAGCCAAGAAAGCGATGATTCATGATATGTGGGAAGCCCTAACCCCATTGTATCAAGGAAGGTCCGTCCAGAGAAATATGCTTCTGGAGAACCAGCTGAGGTTATTCATGATGTCGAAGGGAGAGGAAATCGATCCTTTCCTATCCAGACTACAATCTATCTGGGATCAGCTTACTGGCATGGGGGTGAAGATGGATGATGATTTCATGGTGAGGACCACTCTCAATGCTGTCGGAGAGGACTGGAAAACTTTTGGCCAAAGTCTCTTGGGCAGAGTGAACCTTCCCAACTCGAACAACATGTGGGCTATCGTCAGACAAGAGGAGATCCGACGAATGACCAAAAGACAGTACAACACTAGTTTGAGCAAGGTGAAGAAGGAGGAAGAGGAAGATGCAGCCCTGGCATCAAAGAGGCAGCACGGGAAAAAGAAGCGTGATCTATCAAATATCAAATGTTTTCAATGCAGCGAACTTGGACATTTTTCCAGCAATTGTCCTCAAAAGAAGAGGGACAAGGAACCTTCTAGTTCCAAGGTTGTTGTAGCAGGCGATGTCTCTAAAGATGACGTAGCCATGAGCGCTCATGAACCATGAAAGTGGGGTGATATTGATCTATAGACAAACTACAAAGTGGTGGCAGGATCCTTGAGTAGCCCAACTCTTGGATCACATCCATGCTATGGGAGCCTTAAGAAAATAGAAAGGAATGAATGGAGCAGTGGGTGGAAAGATCACAGATGAAGCAAAGACAGAGGCTGACATGTTGAAGAAGGGATCAACGCAGTACAATATCAGCGCAGTGCAGTGTTGTAGCAGCGCAGAGGCTTCAGGAGAAGCATAGTGAAGATGCATCAACAGTGTAGAGGCATCAACGCAGAGGAGGTCTGCATACACAGTGCCTAGTTGTAACAGCGTAGAGGCATCAGAAGGACAACACAGGCATCGATCTGTAGAAATTTAGTGATGAGATGCAACCCGACTGACTTGTCTATCATTTGGACAGGAGTCCTTCAGTTGCTTACTCTCAGCAACTGAGTTTCAATGAGAAGTTACCAGTGGCAGTGCTATGAGTAGCACGATGGAACAATTTGAGAGGGAGTTGCAGTATGAATGTAGCAGTTAAATGTCATGGGCAACAGTACAGAAGAGAAGAAATAGTGCAGTGATGAAGGGCAACAGGCCAAAAATCAGCGCAGATACCCACACCAGAGATCAGTGCAGAACTTCGGGGTGAAGTGTTTTGCTAGAGCACATTCCTCGCTAAGAGGGAGTGTTGAGATTTTTTGGTGTTGGGGTAATCGAGTGTGCTCTAGCTCCTAAAATTTGTGGAGGGACTAGAGTACATAAGATCTCCAAGACACAGAAAGCATTTTGGGAAATTCCATCAAGTTTAAGAGATGTTTAATTAATTAATATTTTTAATTAAGGACACTAATTCTAACTTAGGAAAATTAAAAGATTAAAATTAATTAAATTAAACATGTGATGAGAATGATTTAAGTGATGCAGATCAAGAATCTTCTAATCTTAGCCATTGATTCAAGATTATATCACGACCGTTGAATTTTCAACGAGAAAATTATCAGAAGAGGGCTTGGGGTCAGTTGGAGAACACACACACTAGCAGAGCACTGAAGCTAAGCTGGAATTCTAGGGCGTGCTTTGCTAAGAATTTCAGAAGTGTTTCCGCTGTAGCCAGGGGCAGTATTGGCAAGGGGGTCATCTATTCCCAAGCCAAGATTACAACGAGGGTAGAGAAGAAGCATACCAAGGCAGTGCAGAGGCAGCAGCTACGCAGAGCACCTGAGAGCCCAACAGGGGCAACGCATAGGCAATAGGAGGTCAGGAGGGTTGACGCAGGCCCAGCTAGGGCAGCGCAGGGGCAGTGTAGCCCAGTCTAGGGTGACGCAAGACCTTCCTGAGCAGCGTAGAGGCTGACGCAGGCCAGGCAGGCTAACGTCGAGGGCTTCAAAACAACGTTGGGGTTTCTAGAGGCCAAAAAAGGGCTGACTGTAAATCCCATTTGAGGGTGTGAATCAGTCAAATTTTTTGTCTTCAGGATAGAGGTATTGTTTCCATTTATATTTCTTTGTCGGATTAACCAGTTTGGTGCCTAGATTTGTTGTACTCAAGATCTGCTTAATAATAAAAACCCTCCAGAATCTAGCAACACTGGTTTTCCCGCATTGGGTTATTCTGGGGACATTTGTATAGAAAACCCTTGTGTGTCACTTTGTCATTGAGCATGTTATTCAGTATTGATCTGTACGTGTAGGTTGTTAAATTTATTTAATTAGATGTTGATGCTGAATTTTTCAGATTAATAACTTATGTAAGTAGGGAGATTTAAATCAAGAACTAACAGTAGGGTTTCTGTTTAGTAAATTCAGAAATTTTCACACACGAAAAATGATGCCAAAAAATGTTGTGCCACTTGACAGGCTAATGAATGGAAAAAAAATTATGAATATTATGATAGGATGTCGTAAACCCTAACAACAAAGCCAAAAAATGTTATGACCTGAATTGTACAGGCACTGCGACAATGCCCAGGACGGGAGATGTCACTCTGATCCCCTCCCATTATGTTCTAGCTATCTCCCAACAATAGGATATGGGGGGTAGTCCCTATGAGATGAAGTGAAGTAAAGAAAGTTGATAATCAACTTAATTAGGAGACATGGATGAGTGGACTAGCCACTTGGTTGAAATCAAGCAAGGTTATGATTATATTAGATCTTCTATTAAGTGCCTTAATGGAGTCACAAATTCTTGCTTCTTATGAATTGAAACCAAATGACCAGATGGACACTCGCTGCTTGAATGATTGACTAACCCATAAGATGTGAAAATTTCAACAATATACCAAGATATCCAATGCTAACAGTGGCGAATCAAGAGTCTGTTTACAAATTTATGATAGTTTATATCAACACTACTACTTCATAAAATTCAGATTTACCAATGTATAACATCAATGCATAAATTACTCCAAATAATGAAAATTACTCAACTCATTGAAGCATAAGATTTTCAATTCTACTGGTACTATGAATTAGCTTATTTAGCACACTTTATGATGGAGTATTCAACAATATTTCAGATTTGATTTTAAGAAAACAACAGTAAGTAAAGACATATCAACAAGATAAAAACTGCCCAAAATAGATATCCAATATGCCCAAAAAAAACAAGATGCACATGAACTTGAGAATTTCAAATTTAGGGTGCTAGGTGAGTTTACCTTAGGAATTTTTAGATCTGATATGATTATTACAGCAGTGAATTAACCACATATCAATAGATTTACCCAGTAAAACATAGTTTCTTAATACTTCTAAAATAGAAACTTTTCACCAAAATTGTTTTTTTTTTTTTGAATTTTTAGAGAATACGATTCTGAACATTCATAACTGATAAAATAATTACAACAGTAAGTTTGTTACAGATCAACAAGCCAAAAATACTAAATATGTTGCCCCATATGTCTAAAAATAGTATTTTTTTCTGGGGAACTCAAAATTCAAAATTTTGGTCCTAATTAAGAGTATTCAGAAATATTTTAGACTTGAATTTCACAGTTATGCAGTAAATTCTAACAAGCTTAAATGTTAGATCTAGGTCAAATTAGAGATGCTCAAGTAGCCAAAACTTGTGAAAACTTAGATTTTGCAATTTAAATCGATTTTGACGAATTAGAATATGATTTAGAGCCTAGAAATTAATGATTTTACTACTGTAATGAAACTGAATCAAAATATGGGTTTGGAGGTCAAGCCCTAGGCCTAGGGCCTTGAAGATCCCACCGTTGAAAATCATTGAAAATTTGGGACCACTTTGCCGCTTTCTAGATATGAATTTTGAGACCTTGATCTTGCAAAATCGCAGAGTATTTAGCATTAAATCTCAAGATCAGGGTTTCAGGTCAATTTTGGGGGAAAATAAGCCAAAATTTGGAGAACAAGGACAAGGCAAGTGAATTTGTGGGGACAAAAGGGCTAGGATGATAGATCGGGTCACATGGAGGCTAGAAAAGGCTCAAAAAGGTGAACGCTTGGCCTCAAAAGGCTAGAATCTGGCCTCTCAGAGCTATGGCATTCCCTAAAAGAGAAAAAAAGGTGACACAAAGGGAAAGGAGGGATGACACAGGCCAAGAGAGAGAGAGACATTGAGCTTGGAGGATGTAGATCTGGTCCTCAGAAAGCTAAAAACTGCAAATCCTTGCTCTAGATTTTTTTTTGATACTTCAACTCTTTGATTTTCTGAAAATTATATCATGGGAAACCTGCAAAAAATTCCAAGAGACTAGATCTTACCGTCAAAGGCCTAGATCTAGCTCTTCTTCCTCTTAAATCCTTGATCTAACCTGTAAAAATGAAAATAGAAACACCCAAACCCCAAATATATAAAAAATAGTTTTAAAACCCCAACCCAAGTTAGAAAAAATAAATTACAAATTACAAATTTACAATTTACAATTTTATTTACAAAATAAACATGGGTTTTCAAATGGATTTTGAGAAAATAATTTTTTTTTAATATTTTTTGTTTTACCTGAAAGAATGACTAAAAATAATTCATAAAAATTAATGATTTACTATAACCCAAGTGAAGATTAAATCCACCATATAAAAACTAGAGATCTAAGCAACAATGATTCTTTCCCAAGTTTGTGAACTTGGAGGCCAAGGATTGAAGTACCTGCAAACATTATGTATTTATCTCAAAAGATGACCTGTTAGATCACATGAGGAATGAAACCACCTAATATTAGACCAAAACTATCAATAGTATGATTTTATCTCTATCCAATGAAAAACATATCTTACCAATATTCAGCACGACATCGAGATGCCTGCACTCAGCACATACCACAAATCAATAAGCAAGAACACCTTGAATTGCACCCCAAAGTATTTTATTATGATAGAAAAAATAGTTCCCAGCGGGACAATAGTTTACACAATGCTTCCACAACAATTCTATCCAGAGATAAAGTTTTTTTTATTTCTATCATTTTCATCATGGCTAGAGACTCAAATGACTCTCTAATTTATAGATAAATCCTCCAAGTGGAAAAATAACAGCTATTTTCCTTGATCCTTGTCAAAATAATATTGGCCATTCATAAACACATCAAAATATTTTAATGTTGGCCCTTGATTTTTTATTTTTGAGGAAATTCCAAAATTATCATTTAAATCCAAATTAATTAGCTCAAAATTAATTATTTTGAGCTAATTTCCTCAAAATTTTAACTTTAACTTAACCACCAAGGCCCAAGGGTCAAATTTTTCTTGAAATATACAATATTCTCTTAGTGTAGGGCCTTTAAAAATTGACTCCTTCAAGACCCACAAATTTTTACACTTAGGAGAATTAATTTTTCTAAGACACACTAACTTGAGGTCAATTAATTAATTTTATGGCTTAGGATTTTATTTTATTTTTCCAGAGAAATTAATTAATTTACACATTAGGGGATTTAATTATTTTTCCAACCCTCATTTATATAATATTTTACATTTTACACCCATTAAGGGGAAACACACATTTGTATAGACCCTCAATAGACATAACCCATCTGCGACACATTATGATCTAGTAGACCAAGCAATTTGTAATAAAATAACTAAGCCAAATAGTTTAAATTATTCCCAAACAAATTTTACACCAGACTCAACTAAAACGATATGAATCATCTAGGATATTTGTAATAAATTTCACTCTAACTTTGGGGTTATAAGTTGGAGGGGAAAAACTCATTTGATTAATTGTGTTTAGAAACACATGTAATCACTGAGGTTAAAAAACATCCTAGGATGAAATTCGTCGCCAAAATTATAAACTTTTCTAGGTTTTTATATGGACTCAAGGTCTTACTAGGATCATTTACATCATATAACTTGCAGAATGGGTGACCAGGACACATAGACTTTTGATATGTGATCTGATATGTTGAAAACAAATGTTGGCACGTCAACATCCTTGGAACTTTGATATTTTGAGTGAAACATCTAGCTCCTTATGGGGACATGCTGCTTGCATGAAGTAATGTGAGAACCCAAGAATCACACATCTAAGAAAAAAAAACCCCATCAAATAGATATCCATTCAACAACGAAATCAACATGCATACATAGAAAATATCGCTAAAATAAAAAAAGTATTCTAATAAACTGAAATATAAATGACATAATATAAATGCGAAAAGTAAAACTACTTACTAACATTAAATAAAAGGAGATAGGGTTAGAGATATTATACAAAACGATGCCCTATGGCATCAGATGTCATCAACATGGTGCATACTGAGCATTTGTCGACTCTTTAACAATTATGTGGGTTGCTTCTCGGATGTGTCGTGCTGAATTCTGAAAATGTTAGGACTGTTATGTAGAAATTTCCTGTTTTCCCACCCCGGTTTTCAGTTTCACCTTATTTCTCATTTTAGTTAAATGTCCTTTCCCATATCCTTACATTCAACAACAGAAAAAATATTTTTTGCTGAAAACACAAATTTTGGAAAATTTACAGAATGCTGGAAAATGCAGAAATAAAAATCAACAAGCTCAAAACAGCCATTCAACACATTTTAACACAGAGATATTTGGTCAAGGTGACCCTGGAAAAACCCCCTACAACTCTTGGGGAAAACTAGTTTGAGAGCTCCTTATTATTTCTGAAAAATGCTTTTTACAGAGAGGTGAAATATACAGGAAAATTTCCAGCAAATTAAATACAGACTTATCTTGTTTTCCGTGGTTGCCACCGCCTTGGAAAATGTGTCGGAACAGCAATAAACTCAAAACAGAAAATTTTTACAGCAAATGACAGTTTAGAAATTCGTGCCCAGAACTTAGTTGAACAGTCGTACGGACTGTACGGAATTTTCCAGCAAGCTGCCTTTCTCAAAAATAGTGCTGGCTACCTCGAAAAATGTGCCCAGCCACCTAGAAAATTGAGCCCCCTTTCTGTTGTACTTTTACTCGAAAAATGTGCTACCTTTCCCCTTGAAAACCGTGCCTCAATGCCGTTGTACGGACTACTGTACGGATGGATGTCTTGGTTACTGTGCTATTGTACGACCAAGCTGCCTCGGTATCCGTGCAGCCTCTTGCTGCCTTGGAAATCGTTCCCTCCTTGTTGTTGTACTGATTTGCTGAGTGTGCCCTCTCCTTCACCTTCTCAAGCTCTCTTCAGAAAATGTCTCCAGCTCTCCTTCTCTTCCTCTCTCAATCTGCTCATGAAAGAATGAATGACCTTTTCCTCCTTTCCCTCCTTTAACCTAACCCTAAGTGACTTTTGGGGAATCCTTAAATCCAATGGTTGAAATAGATTGAGATCTAGGGCTGAGATTAAATGCTCATTTAAATCTCACTTTCTATTTTTTAATTCACCCCACTTTAATAAAGACCCACTTAGTCATTTATTTCCAAAGTCACTTTTCCTTTCTAATTTACATTGACTTTATTAAAGTCACTTTAAAATTAGACTTTAGTGACTTTATCACTTAAAGTCACTTTTAAATTAGATTTGACTTTATAACTTTATAAAGTCACTTTAGGAGAAAAATTAAATTCTTTTGGACACTTTTCCCTAGGAAAAAGATCAAAGCCTTAGGGAACCACCTGTCCTCCGGTAACCAAATTTTAACACTCCCTCTTATCGAGGAAGGTGTTCCTCACCACACCCATCTTGTCTCTAAAGTAGACATGCTTGCCCCATGGTAAGGCTTTGGTAAGAATATCTGCAACTTGCTCATCAGTGGGAATATACTCAAGCTTCACAGCTCCTTTCTGAACATAGTCTTTGATGAAATGATATTTGATCCCGATATGCTTTGACCTGTCATGAAATATTGGATTCTCCGTGAGTTTAATGCAACTCTGATTATCACAGTAAATCACTGAAGGTCTCAACGGCTGACCAAATAAGCCAAACAACATCTTGCGAAGCCAGATGGCCTCACAACTAGCTAGACTGGCTGCCATATACTCTTCTTCCGCTGAACTCAATGCCACTGACTGTTGCTTACGACTGAACCATGACACCACTACTGAACCCAACCCAAAACAACACCCTGAATTTCTATTCCTATCAGAAGCACAACCTACCCAATCAGAATCAGTGTAACCTGCCAATCTCACTCCATCCCCTTGCCTGTAGTCCAAACCATAATCCACTGTCCCCTGCAAGTACCGCAAAATGTGTTTTGCAACCACCCAGTGAACCTTCCTAGGCTCACACATAAACTGACTCATCGTGTTGACTGCAAAACAAATATTTGGCCTAGTGTTGACCAAATACATCAAGGAACCAATCAGCTGTCTGTACAATGTGGGATCCACCAACTCGGAATCCGAAGCATGAAGCTTCTTCAAGTTGGTGATCATCGGTGTCGACATGGGTCTACAATCCTCCATGTGGAATCTGCCAAGGATGTCCACAATATACTTCCCCTGCCCCAGGAATAAATGCCCCTCCTCCTGCCACACCTCCAAACCCAAAAAGCAATGCATCAAGCCGATGTCCTTCATCTCAAACTCCGCTGCAAGATCTCTCTTACAGTGCTCTATGAGACTCTCTGCACCTGTAATGACCAAGTCATCCACATACAACACCAAAATGAGAGGCTCCTCACCTATCACAATATAGTAAAGGTTCAGATCTGCCTCACTCTTTGTGAAACCCATCTCCTGCAAGTATGTATCTATCCTGGAGTACCAAGCTCTGGGAGCTTGCTTCAGGCCATAAAGGGCCTTCTTCAGTCTGCACGCATGGGACTCCTTCCCATGCACCTCAAAGCCCTGTGGCTGCTCAATGTACACCTCCTCCTGTATGAAGCCATTGAGAAATGCGGTCTTCACATCCATCTCGTGGATCTTCCAACCCATCTCTGCTGCTATCGATATAATGGAGCAGATCGAAGTATATCGAGCCACGGGAGCGAAGGTCTCCTCATAATCAACTCCCTCTACCTGGGAGAACCCTCTAGCCACAAACCTCGCTTTGAATTTCTCAATGCTGCCATCTCAGCATGCTTTACCTTGTAAAGCCATCTGGAAGTAACCACGGATTTGCCCTCAGGCCTCGGCACCACCTCCCAAACATCATTCTTCATGATAAAAGAATACTCCTCCTGCATGGCCTCTCTCCAGACCTGCTGGCTAGCTGCCTCCTCATAGCTAGAAGGCTTAGAGTCAAGGATGTTGGCAGCCATTTCCATGTAGCTACAAAACCTCTTAGGTGGTCTGCTCTCTCTGACCAGCTTCTTAGGTAGTTGGAATGCATGTGGCCCTTCCTTTCACTGTCCCCGTCATCAGCTTCTCTTCGAGCATGCTTCTCCTCTACTTGGAGAATGAAACTTCCTCCTCATCATCACTACCTGTGAGCCCGAACTCCTCGATCGTCCGTTCGTTGTCCTCCGCCCGCACCCTCGAACTCGTAGAAGCCGAGGCATCGTGGGAAATGTCCGTTAGTGACTTTCAGTGAACCCAAGCAGGTGGACTACTTCCGCATGTCGCCTGGCACCACCCCTCTCGACTTATGAGCCACTACTCATCGACTCGACTCCGACATCGTCATAGATGTACCCCATCCTCCCGATCCTTGCCCACTGGATCCCCGTGACCGACTCAACTGCTGTTGGAGGGTCCGGGCCGATCCAGATACTCTAACTCCCGTGACCTCCTAAAGGCCCTCTCCTCCTCGAACTTCACATCCCGCCTGACAACAACTTTCCTCTGTGCAGGAATGTAAATCCGAAAGGCCTTGGAGGTCTCACTGTAGCCCACAAAGATACCCTTCTCTGCGGTGGGCTCCAGTTTGGTCCTCTTCTCCTTGGGTATGTAGGAGTATGTCATGCACCCAAAGATACGAAGATGACCCATATCAAGCTTCTTCCCAGAAAAAGCCTCCTCCGGAGTCATGTGCCCCAAGGCACGATGCGGACTCCTGTTCTGCAAGTAAACAGCTGTGTTGCAGGCCTCTGCCCACAAAAACAATGGCAACCCCTGATCATGTAACATGGCTTTGGCAGCCCCTCCGATGGATCCGTTCTTCCTCTCCGCAACCCCGTTCTGCTGGGGGTTGTAAGGAACAGTGAGCTCCCTCCTAATGCCTGCCTCCGCACAATAGTCAACAAACTCTCCAAGGGTGTACTCTCCTCCATTGTCCGACCTCAGGGACTTGATCTTCCGACCTGTCTGTGTCTCCACAAGAGCTCTAAACTCCTAAAACCGCTTGAAGACCTCACTCTTGGTCTTCAAGAAATAAATCCAAGTCCTCCTGGAGTGATCATCAATGAATAAAACATAGTACTCATATCCACTCAAGGAAACATGAGACATACAACCGCTCACATCGGAATGAATCAAATCAAGTATCCCAGTCGCTCTGCTGTCACTGCTGGGAAAAGGGGATTTGGCAAACTTGCCCATCGCACATCCTCTGCAAGTATCAAAGTGATTAGTACTGAAATCTGGCACACCTGTAGTGATCTCCCGCAAAGTCCTCAAGGCTCCATGATACATATGCCCCATTCTGTGGTGCCAAATCTCACACAGCTCAGAACTGCTAGCTCTGCTGTCGGTACTACTGCTCAATGCCAAAAGGGGCTGAAATGCAAACTTGTACACCTTTGCATGGCGTACACCTAACACTCTAGTTGAATCAGCTGGAGCGCCCCTGGGATATATCAGCACCTGTCCTCCCCTGAACAGTATCTCATATCCTCTATCCTCCAAAGCTGAGATGGATATGAGGTTCTTCCTCATCCCTGGCACATAAAGAACATCTGACACCTTCAAGGGAGGTTTGGGTTCCCTATGAAATGTCATTGTTCCCACACTGACTGCTCTAACAACTCTGTCATCACCGAGTACTACCTCTATATCAGTGCCATTCTCTTAAAGCTCTGAGAAGTACTCACAGACTCCTGTCATATGACGTGAAGCCCCACTGTCCACATACCAGATACCTGAAGATGCTCCGCTAGTCGAGGGAAATGCATGCTCCCTTTGAACCTCTGTGGCAGGTAATCCTTCACTACAGGACTCACACGCAATGAACCCAAACTCTCGGTCAAAGCGATCTGCAAAGTCCTCAACCTCTGTTGATGCTGCCATGCTCTGGTTCTTCCCCTTCTTCTTCTTCTTCTCTGGACACACAACTGCATAGTGTCCCATCTTCTGACAATTCCAACACTTCACCTTGGAATAGTCCTTCTGTGTGTTACCATGTTTACCTTTACCTTTGCCTTTGCCCCCACCATTGCTTGTGGAAGCCTGCTTCTTCCCTTTGCCTTTCTTGCCTCCTACCAACAGTGCTACATCCTCATCCTGCTCAACTGGCTTAGCTGCCCCAAGCTGACCTTTCCTGATCTCTGTCTGAATGTAATCATCCCAAAACCTCTCCCATGTGGGAAGGGTCTCATGTGCACAAACCCCATCAGCAAATTTCATCCATGAACTGGGGAGGTCATTCACTGCAATCCGCACCAACTTAGTGGGTGGAATGACCTCTCCAACTGCTGCCAACTCATCTCTCACATTAGTAATATTTGTGAGATATCCAGCTGCACTATCAGTCTTACCCATCTTAATGGTTTTCAGCTTCTCCTTCAGGACCATTTTCCGATTCTCATTGGTACTCTGGTAGAGATTTGAAAATGTTGTCCACATCTCATGAGCATTTCTCTTTCCTCTCACATGAGGAATGCAATGGTCTTTGATTCCATATAGAATCAGTCTCTTACCCTTGTTGTTATTTCTATTATATACTGCCAACTGAACAGCATCAGTAGGCACAACAACAGGGTTCTGTGTGGTATGCACCATGATGTCCCAGACTTCTGCCTCCTCAAAGATACTCTGCATTATCTCATTCCAAACGTTGTAATTGGTATGCCCATCCAACCTATCCTCCACCCTTAGTCCCAATGACATCCTGCTGTCCTAAAAACTGAAAAATAGCACTGCTGTAGTAAAGATAAAAAAAATTGTGTGTGAAAAATCAGCGTGCTGGAATTTTCTGAGTGAAAAATCAGCAGACTGTATTTTTCTTCTTGCTGTCCCAAATTGCACTTTCAGCACCCAATCTCTGATACCATGTAGAAATTTATTGTTTTCCCACCCCAGTTTTCAGTTTCACCTTATTTCTCCTTTTAGTTAAATGCCCTTTCCCATATCCTTACATTCAACAACAGAAAAAAATATTTTTTGCTAAAAACACAAATTCTGGAAAATTTACAGAATGCTGGAAAATGCAGAAATAAAAATCAACAAGCTCAAAACAGCCATTCAACACATTTTAACACAGAGATTTTTGGTCAAGGTGACCCTGGAAAAACCCCCTACAACTCTTGGGGAAAACCAGTTTGAGAGCTCCTTCTTATTTCTAAAAAATGCTTTTTAAAGAGAGGTGAAATATACAGGAAAATTTCCAGCAAATTAAATACAGACTTATCTTGTTTTCCGTGGTTTCCACTGCCTTGGAAAATGTGTCGGAACAGCAATAAACTCAAAACAGAAAATTTTTACAGCAAATGACAGTTTAGAAATTTGTGCCCAGAACTTAGCTAAACAGTTGTACGGACTGTACGAAATTTTCCAACAAGCTGCCTTTCTCGAAAACAGTGTTGGATGCCTCAAAAAATATGCCCAACCACCTAGAAAATCGAGCCCCCTTGCTGCTGTACTTTTCCTCGAAAAATGTGCTGCCTTTCCCCTTGAAAATTGTGCCTCAATGCCGCTGTACGGACTACTGTACGGATGGTTGTCTTGGTTTCTGTGATACTATACGGCCAAGTTGCCTCGGTATCTGTGCAGCCTCTTGCTGCCTTGGAAATCATGCCCTCCTTGCTGTTGTATTGATTTGCTGAGTGTGCCATCTCCTTCACCTTCTCAAGCTCTCTTCAGAAAATTTCTCCAGCTCTCCTTCTCTTCCTCTCTCAATCTGCTCATGAAATAATGAATGACCTTTTCCTCCTTTCCCTCCTTTAACCTAACCCTAAGTGACTTTTGGGGAATCCTTAAATCCAATGGCTGAAACAGATTTAGATCTAGGGCTGAGATTAAAGGCTCATTTAAATCTCACTTTCTATTTTTTAATTCACCCCACTTTAATAAAGACCCACTTAGTCATTTATTTCCAAAGTCACTTTTCCTTTCTAATTTTACATTGACTTTATTGAAGTCACTTTAAAATTAGACTTTAGTAACTTTATCACTTAAAGTCACTTTTAAATTAGATTTGACTTTATAACTTTATAAAGTCACTTTAGGAGAAAAATTAAATTCTTTTGGACACTTTTCCCTAGGCCAAAGATCAAAGCCTTAGGGAACCACCTGTCCTCCGGTAACCAAATTTCAACATGTTATTCATCCGGATATCGAGTTTCTCTCGACCATCATATGCATCAAACTTATTCATTTTTCTTTTGTTATACCTTTTCATTTTCTTCTCATTGGGTTGTGATGTCAATAATGAGACCATTGTAGATTTCTTGTCCTGATTCTAAGAATTGTTGGATAAAGGATCAGAAGAATCAGAAGTGTACTCAATCTTATTTTGTATGTACTTTGTCAAAGGTGACATATAAGCCTCACCATTCTTAGCCTCTTTTTCAATTTTGGTACTTACAACTAACCTGTATTGAGTTGGGAAAGTAGCCTCCAGGCAATGAGATGAGAATTGCTCTGGCATACTAGGAGGCATGTGATTTGTCGCAAGCTCTTTGTTTCTTTCATTATTTGATCAATGTTGAAGTTCATGTACCTGTATCTTTTCCATTATTTGTATTTTATTCTGAGGAGTGATTTTTTCAATTCTCATGGCACCCATCTGATCTGAATGTTCAAGCTTCATAGCACTAATTTCTTTGGCATGGTTTTCCTCCATGGTCAATAACTTATTCTGGAGACACATCTGACCAACTTCCATATTTTTTATTACTTGGTCATTAGACTCTTTCATGGAAATCAAATGATTATGCATATTGGACATCCCTTGAGCACACTTTTCCTCAATGGTGGCTACCCGATCGGAGTGATTAATTTTCATGACCTTTAGCTCCTCATCATTTTTTTCTTCCATAATTGACATCCTACTGTGAAAACTGATTTTCATGTACTTCATTACTTTATTATGCTTTGCTTGAATAGAATAAATTTCTTCCTTATGATTTGCTTACATAGTAATCAAATGATTGTATGGTGGATATTTGATTAGAATGTTTATCCTTTATAACATTGATTTCCCTAACGTGGTTCTCCTACATTTCTTGTAACCTATTCTCGAGGTCAGTTATCTCGTAGTCAAGATCAATAATTAAGTTTTCTTGATTAATCTCCACGTTCTTTAGTTCCTCAATTTTTTTTCTTCTATGGTTAATAATATTTTCTGAATACTGACCTCACTGTCATGAATAGATTTGATTTCTTTCTTATGAATTTCCTTTATGAAGCTTAGCTCTTCAACATGCCTTTTATCAATAGCCATCCACCTAATGTGTAAGGATTTCATTTCCTTGGAGTGATTTGTGACTAATTTCTCTTGATTAAGTTCCATAGTTTTCATCAATTGAACTTGAATGAATTTCATGTCTCTACGCCTTTTAGTTAATTCCTTGCTAAGATCCCCTTGATCACTTGTTCATGTCTTTCCACTATCTCAAATTCTAATCACAAAGATGTTGAAAAGTGTAACTAGTTTCAAACTTCATAATGACATGTAATTGTGACTTTTTTAAATGATGTAATGAAGAAAATAAAATTATTATTGTAAGCCTTGCTTCATGGGTTTCATGTGCAGGTGAGTTTATTTTAAATGGCTCCCATTAAGAGCCTTAGGTTTTGTCATTAAAGTCAAAGAGTCAATGTAATGTATGAAGAAGCTCTTCTTGAGCATGTATAAAAGTATATATAGCCCTCCAATGACAAGCACACAATTCTCTTCCTATTTCAACCTCAAGATGCATAAGAAACTCAAGTCAGCTCACCTAAATAAACACATCTATTCGTCAAGCACAAGTAGGCTTATTTATGGGAGAAATTACTATAAATATGTGGCTAGAATACTCACATTTCCACATAACATAATTAAGATTACTCTGATATTTTCGAATCATATTACAGAGTTACAGTTCAGACTTCAAAGGTATGGTTTGGTCCTCATAACAGTTCGAACATCAAGTGAGATAAGGATACAATTCTGTGGGGAAGGGTGTTATAGGTCAATTTGGGCATCATTCCCAATGACCTGGTTAACTGGACATCATCCCTAGAACCAATGAATAGGGTCTATCATCCCCTATCATTTCAGTTGCTACATGCCCTAAGACAAAGAACAAAGACAAATCATTCATGACTTCCATTTCAAGGTTTCCAAGTTTTGAAGTACATGTTATATCACCTGTGAGCTCACCAACGCAGTATTTCAGGGGACTAACTGCATTTCATACGCAATTACCTCCATTCAAGGGTGCTCTGCAAAGCACTTTCTGACACTCAAGGGTGCGTTGGTCAATTGGGAGCGAAATTCTCATTTTTCCAGAATCTCCACATGGCCAGTGCCTTCTAGAAGAGTGCATATGTTTCAAACTTCAAATCCATGTGTCCATTCAACACCTTTGAGCTTGGGAACATGTCTTGCCTATTATTAGAAATTCATTGATTGTGTAACTACCTTCAACTGTTCTATAAATTGAGCATAGATCCTAGTACTTGAGAAGGAAGAAATTTGGTAGAGAAATGTTGTTGGATTCTCAATTGAGTATTTGATTTGAGTGATATACTGCTAGAGAGATGTTCATTGTGATGAGGCTGGGATGATGCTGGAGTTGGTGACATCAAATCAATCACTGGTTGTAACCTCCCCCTTCTATCCATCAATAAATATTATTGCTTACTTTCCCACATATGTATCTGTATAAGCTTATGTCTTTCATATTATGGATTCTTATCTGATGTATATGTTTCATGTTTCATTGATTTAACTGATTAACATGAATAGCCATTTGTATATTGCAATATCTTTGTTGTTTAGTGTTCATTCTTGCAGGAAATATTTTGGTGATCTAACTTGCATTTGAAGCTACAGCAAGAGCAATAGAAGGAGAATAGGAAGCACTTGGACTCCAAGTAGGTTTCTTGATCTATTTTGTGTGTCTATTTACTGTTAGGAAAAGTATCTGCAAAGTCTTTAATCTGTTGTTCTAAAGGAGCACCACATTTAGGGAATGTGTTTTATCCATAATCCATAATTCTGTATAACAAATTGGCGACTCCACTGGGGATTTTACCCTTCATCCTTGGTGTGTTTGCTTCTATTTATCCACCCAATAGCATTTACTCTTAAAGATTAGGCTTTCTGAAATAAAAAATTGCATTAGAAGTGTGTTAAACCACTTGAGTTTTTGTTCCCTATTGTGCCCAACACACTGTTGAATAGGATATAGTGCTTTGCATAGCATTGTCTCCCACTTAGGGGTGTGTTGCAATGCACTGTCTCCCCTTAGAGACTATGTTCCCCCTAGAGCCAACCAAATTCCCATTGAATTTGTCATTGCATTTACTTTCAGCCTTTTTTTGTTGTGTTTTCAATTTCTTGATGCCTCATAAACACCAGTGACTTTACCTAAATCTTCCTCCTTTGAAATATAAGTTTGCTCAATTTCTCTTTAAAGTGTTTTTCTTTGTCATTGAAAAATTAATTTCAAAGTATTTTCACTATTGCATTATATCCATTTTCATTTGAAAAATAAATTGTCGTTAAATTCTTCATTTCCTATAGGAGAAATTGTAGTTCTATTCTTTGTTTTTCCTAAAAGAGAAATTGTTGTTCAATTCATCATTTCTCAAAGAAAAAGCATTTGTTTTAGTTGATTTTATGCATTTAGTTTCCTTTTCTGCATTCACATTAAAGGGAATGAAAAGAAAAACCTGCATTTGCATGTAGTGGAATGTGTGTTCTGATGATAGGAACAAATTAAGAAAAGTTGCATATTAGTTTGTGCTCTTTGTTGTTTGCTCTAAAAACTGATTGCTCTTTCCCTCTAGTAGGTAGGATTTTAATTGAAGAAACTAAAATTGAAAAGTTTGCTTGTCATTTTAGTTTTCATTTTAGGAATTTCCATCACATCATCGTGCTGAACCTTGAAAGGAAAATTGATAAACAAGATCAACTTAAAATTTAGATTAATTTACCTAACAAAGCATTGGAACCATAACGATAAAATTTAGAAGGTCTAGGCTAGAGACGTGTTCCGGCGTCGTAAAACATAGCAGTTGTCATTATTTGTCTACAATACATTCTGAGTGTGATACCTCACTCCACTTATGTAAGTATATCGTAGCTCTTCCACATACTTTCGGGTATATCAGGCGGTGTTACAGTATGAAAAGTATAAAGGGGTGCTCTCACTGTGCAGTTTCACATTAGACAACGCTAATACGGACTTGGGCCTCCACATACCTTCGGGTATATTTGGGAGGACAACTTTAGGTTGCTATCCATCCATAGTTAACCGAGTCGGTCACCTTGTAAATTGTGATACACTAAACACATCATTCGGGGAGATTACCTGCCTGTACTTCTTGGTTCGCCAGGAGGTATTCTGCAGTTCATTGTTTCTGGGTAAACATTTTTCCTAACATTACCCTTTTATTTTGTTTATTTGTTTTTTGGTTAAAATAAATCAATCATCATGGAAGAACAAAATCATTTTCCCCATCGTTCACGTAAATTAGCATTGAAACCACCTTTACCATTGGAAGTTACTCCTGGTCAATGAAGGTGGTATCACTCTATTGAAACCAGTACTATTAGTACCTTTGGTGAAGCATCATCTTCCTATATACCAGAATCGGCACAAGTCGTTTCTATAAATCCTGGTTTTTCTATTGTTGTCGAGACAAAGTACTCACAGTTACCTGTGGTTACGATCCATCCAATCAATGAGACCATACCTCCTAAACCCGATGTTGTTCAAGTGGAATTTGATCCAGATCCTATCTCTTCTTTGCCAAAACATCTGAATCCTGAAGTTAAACGGCCGGAAGTTAGTCATCCCATAATTTTCTGTAGCCATTGAGTCTCCCATATCACACAGTCAACCTCCTTAAATATATTTTGGGCTTGACGGCGAAATACTTCCACCTAGTTTGATTTCGATTGAAGAAATCCCACAAGACGAAACACCTTTAGCTCCAACCCATTTTGGGGAGGATATTTTCTTGTACGAGTCCTTTCCTCAATCACCTCCTTCTACTTTTTTTTATCCAGATCCTATTCAACTTCCCATCGATTCAAAAGGGTATACATTTGGTCAAGTAACCATGCCTGAACCAACATCTTCGGTTAGGCCATTTGTTCCAATTGCGTCAGCACCTGCTCTTGCTACCCCGTCGATGTTCACAACTTCACCAAATTCATATTTACATGGAGGCCCTTTGCTTCCATCAGGTTATAAATATTTATCTAGAATTTTCTTTGGTGCATCTTCAAACCCATGGACTTCACCAATGTCATCGTCTGGTATTCTAACTAGTAAACCTATAGTTAGTACTGAACGGCTTGATCCTTTATATCCATCATCAGGGAAATGTCAAGCTAGTCCATCTGGGACTATTCCATCCTGTACCATCTCAACTCGACTCCCGGCATTTGGATAACAGTATTTTCCATCTTATTATCCTCCTTATGCTGGGGGGAAACCTTTGGTCTCCCACTTCGACAGTACTCCGTCATTTTTTGGTCAACCTAATGTCAAAATGAATGTTTGTCAATGGCAGCCCACTTTTCCTATCCAACCACAAACGGTTGTACACCCATATCAACCGGTTCAACCTGTTGCACCCACATCCATTCCACTTGTTAACTCATATTTACCCCTGTGACAGACACAAATTGTTGTACAAAATTCGTTTCAGGCAGGTCCTTCAACTCAATACCCTCAAGTATTGGGTCCTCAAACTCCAACTCCTCCGGTTAATTTACAACAACAAACTATACCTGGAATCATTTATTCACAAGCTAGATTACCATATTATGGGATGCCACAACAACAACCAGGTTATACTTATCCTCAAACGAATCCAAGTTATCCTAATTTGGGTTATAACATTGGTGGACAAACCCCTTGGTAGCCTCAGGCACAAATGCCTCAACCTTCATTTCAACAAGTATCGTACCCAGGTTTTGGTCAACAGAATCCTAATGTGTTTGCCTATCAAAATAACCCCTATTTGGGTTACCATCAACAGATTCCTTATGCTGGTGCTCAAATACATGTTGCCCAAGCAATTCCATCATACCCTGGTTATGCTCAACCTGACCTTAATCATCAGTTTCCCTTTGTTGCAACTTTAGAGTTACCAGATTTAAATTGGCTAACCAATGATCCAATCAACTATGCTCCTTAGTGGCCGGTGATACCTCACAAATTACCCTTGGACATTCCTAAGTTCAATGGATATAACCTTCAACAGATATTTTGGTTTCAATGCGTAATGAATATTACGGTAGTCAAGCTACTGATCAACCTACTACCTCGACCACAAATCCTCCTACGGAATCAGTACCACCTACTGTTATTCCTAAATTAACAATCAAGACATCGAAGGGAGCCATTCATAAATCGACATATAATCCTCGAGCAAGAGCTGCTCAAAATTATAACATAGTTGAAGATTTGGCTCAATCCCCTTCAGCTATGTCAGCTCTTGAGGTATTACAAAATTGTCCCTCCCAGAAACAGGATTTATTGTCGACTATTGGTGGAATTGATCCGATTGATTCTAATCTCGTAGTCTTTAATCATACAGGCTATTTGCCACAACTACCAGCAAAATTGGCATTCTCCATACAATTAAATGTTCTCAATCACCTTGTTCATTGTATTGTTATTGATGGGGGAGCATCTACATGCATTATGCCTCTAAATTGTTGGAAGTCACTTGGCTCGTCATGCCTATCTCAATCATCAACTACATTGAAGGCTTTCGATGGACATACTTATAAGCCTTGTGGTATTATTAATAATGTACATGTTGAGCTAGGGGGGAAAACAGTAAATGTTGATGTCGAGGTTGTTGACGGAACCCTTACTATAATATTATACTTGGAAGGCCATGGGTATATTCTATGACTGCAATTGTTTCTACATATTTTAGAATGATCGCCTTTCCATATAAAGGTGCCATCATAGTCATCAATCAACTATCCTTCTTTTCCTCCACTTCACAGGTAACTGGAAGTGTTTCGTTCGTTCATGCACCCCAACTCACACTTCATAACATTGGTGTAGGACTCCTAAAGAATTTCACTCTCATGGGAACCTTTGCATTACCGCCATCTGTGACGTCGGCAGAAATTGTAAATATAGAGACCTGCTACATGATCTCTTCCACTCCATCTGGATTAAGGAAGAGTACAGGTGATTCTGAAATTGTTACGTTGGATGAGTTTCTGCTGCCCAACCCCATTGAGATGGCATAGAAATCAATCTATCTAGCTTGGGCGACGAATCCAAAATCATCGTCGCCGATTATTTGGGTTGATCCTTCCTTAGATTTTGGTACTCCATCTGATCCTTTTTCCTCAACTTTCTTGACAGATGAGAATATTTTGGAAACCATGATGTCAAAAGGAGAACCATGGGAAGATTATCATCATCATTCCCATCTTCCTGATGATGAAGATAATCTTAGCGAACTATATCACCCATCAATCCGAAATTTCTTTTTGAATTATTTACCTATTAATGCAATCGATTCCGAGTGAAATTTGTCAAATATTGAAGAAAATATTTCTATCGATATTTCGACCAAACTTGGTGTGGTAGAAAATATTCATGTTGGCATGTCTTTTTCTCCATCAGAACTTGAAACATATCGCTCTCTATTTCGTGAATTTCGGCATATCTTTGCCTGGCCTTATGAGGAGATGCCGGGTATTGACACTAGTATCGTTGAACACACTATTAATATGTACCCTGATGTTAAACTGGTGCGTCAACGCCTTCATCCTATTCATCCGAAGAAGGCCGCTACCATTAAAACAGAAGTTGAAAAAATTTTGCGTGTTGGTTTCATATACCCTATTCCGCTAACTGAGTGGGTTTCTAACATCGTTCCTGTCATGAAAAAACAAGGAACCATCAGAGTGTGCATCGATTATCGGGATGTTAATCTTGCTTGTCCAAAAGATAATTATCCTACTTCCTTTATCAACCAAATTATTGACGATTGTGTTGGATGTGAAATCTTTTTGTTCATGGATGGATTTTTCGGCTACAAAAAATCAATATCCACCCAGACGATCAACATAAGACAACATTCATCTGTCCCTAGGGCATATTCACTTATAGGAAACTTCCATTTGGTTTAAAGAACGTCGGGGCTACTTTTCAAAGAGAAATGGATTATGCTTTCAATGACATCAACCACGTTGTTTAACCCTATCTAGATGATTTACCTGCACATTCACGAAATCAGACTGATCACCTGATGCATTTGAGAGCCATATTTTTGCGATGCCGACACTACAGAATACATCTCAATCCACATAACTATGTGTTTTGTGTTGGGTCTGATCATTTGCTTGGATTCGTTGTCTCAAAATAAGGAATTCGAATCAACCCATTGAAGGTCCAGTCCATTCTTGATTTGCTTGTGCCATCAAATTTACTTCAGATACAAAAAATTCAAGGAAAGACTAACTTCCTAAGGAGGTTCATACCCAACTACGCCGAAATGGCTAAAGGATTTACTCAACTCTTGAAAAAGGGGGTTCCCTTCCATTGGGACCAAGTTGCACAAGCTTCTTTTGATGTTGTCAAGGATACTCTTGTCCGGGCTTCATTAATGTATCCCCCCAATTATCAGAATGATTATTTCTTATATATCGTTGCGGCTGATACGACCATTGCTATGTTATTGGTCCAAGTAGAAAATGGGATAGAACATCTGATCTATTATTTGAGTCGTAATCTCAATGATATGGAAGTCAAGTATTTGTATGTAGAAAAGCTTACCTTGTCTCAAGCTATCCAAATATTTCGCCACTATATCCTATTCCAGAAGACCATTGTCATTTCAGATTGCAACCCCATGAATTATATATTATCACATCAATTATTGGGGGGAATATAATATATAACCAACATATGAACTATCAATATGCATACATATCAAACTCTGTATAAAAATAATACCACACCCATTTAATATATTCTAAGCCTCTTTATATTATCATTAATATATTTTGAGCTTCTTTATATTATCAAAATTGATCCAACAAGTGTGCTCAAACAAAGAAAACTTCTCATAGTTTTCAAGATTTAAAACATGGTTCAAATTTTTAGAAAGTGTGTCCCAAATTACTTGATAGAATGATATTCTTTATTTTCAAAGAATTTATTATCAATTTCAATCACAGTGACTCACATAACCAACATTATATCTAAAACAATTATTCAAGGTAAGGTATCATGTTTTAATCAATAGCTAATTCATTCATATGTTCTTTCAAAACAAGCCCTCAAAAACCCTTATCGTATTTCCATTTGGAATAACACCAAATTACATGAGAAGTAAAAAAATTATTGTCAACCTGTAACCATATCTCATATGGTGTATATTTTTTATTGATAATAGTTATTATAATCCATTGCAATATTTTGACACAAAGCACAGGGCATGTTCATTGTTCATATATTTCTTTTTTAGAGTAATAGAATGACACAAACTCAAACTTTTAAAACATTTATCATATCAACTATTTATATATGACAAGTGAAAACAATACTTTTACTTTGAGTCATTGTTCATATATTTCTTTTTTAGAGTAATAGAATGACACAAACTCAAACTTTTAAAAAATTTATCATATCAACTATTTAAATATGACAAGTGAAAACAATACTTTTACTTTGAACTCATGACTGCATCTGGTAAAAAAAAAAAAATTAACTATATGTTTTATATATAATATATAGGAATAATAAAATTGTATAAAATCAATAGTTTCACTTATTTTTTAAATAATGGAACATAATTTAAATTGAGAGCCCAATAATATTCTTAACTATAAACTTTAATATAAGTAAACTATTTACTATAAAAAAAATAACTAGAATGAATATATATATATATATATATATATAATAGTAAAGTAGACACAATAACGTTTCAATTTCGTATTTAACTAAATGGAGTGTGTAGAAATCAAATGAAAAACAAAAGATTAAAAGTTATATGTCTTTCATTCATTATGAATTTTTCTGCAATGGATTTGCATAACCACAGTTTTTTGAATATGACTAGATTTATTAAGAATAAAAACTTATAGCATAAGACTTAAATTTACAAAGTAAATGATAGTATGAGCTAGCAAGGGAAAAATGAGAGACATACTCGGTAATCGGCTAAACCAAAGTCGTGTTATAACATTTATTAACAAAACTAAGCTATTGTAATGCTTTTAAACCACATTAGGTACTCATCTTGTCCAAAGTTGTCCCTTGTGCCAATACTAAGCTTAAATCCAACTACAATCCATTGCACAACTAACCAAATCCAAGATTAATTGAAAATATAGATGCAAAACTAGAGCCTGCATGTAAAAATTTTGAATGACCAAATGAGTATGAAGAACTCAACCCTAACGAATTCCAAGAGAGGTGAGTTGTGGATTCAACAACATCAATGCCCCATTTATTTTCTTAGTCAATGCACGACTTCAACAACTATTCCAATTTCCAAATACAATGCTTCCAACCTTATACAACTCATCATTTCCATTGAAAAGTGTGAACCTATAGCTTACCATTTATCATAGTGTTAGTTTCAGAATATGCATTCTGCCATCAGTGATCAAAATTACTTTTTTATATATTCATTTTAGGGGTCCCACTCAGAAATTTTTTATCATTCCATTAGGTCATGCAAAAAATTGTTTTACTGATGGTAGCCCTAGTCATAAAACCTCACTCTCCCTCAAAATTTCACATTTTTTGGCCCACCTTCATGTCTTGCTAAGCACTAAAACACTTTTGAAAAGCCCATGTCACTATGACTTATGTCATTCAATTTCAACCATGGAGTCAATGTCATTCAAGGTCCCATTAAGTCATTAGGTTTCATTGTTCAAGGTCCAAAATGAACCATTTCATCTCAATAAAGTCAGCAAAAGGTGTGAGAGTGACTCAAATACAACTTTTCATTATCATCTGCAAAGGATTATCAGCATGTAAATATTCTTTTTTTTAAAGTCGTAATTTTGGTTTTAAAGTATGATTTTCATACTCAAATGTAATTTTATTCAAAACAGAGTTTTTGAATTATTTCATTTTTTATGTAATTTAATGCTTCCTATATGTAATAAGTTTTGTCCCTAGCTACCAACTCAAATCACATATTCCAAACTGAAAGAGAAAATTGTCAAACTCTAGCAACATCATCCTGTAAAGAAGAAAAATCAGATGAAAGTTTAATTAGCAAAAGTTTCAAAAAAGTGAAATCAGACATTAGAAAAGTGGGTTTTTCAACTCAAATTCAAATTCACTTAGCTATTTATAACTCATTGACATCAATTCAATTTCATTTTCCTCCTCCAAACATCAAGCAAGCACTCCATGAGACCAAATTTTCAAATTTCTGAGCGAAATTGGCAAACGAGCAGAATTGAGGGTGCAAATGTTGAAGGTAGGGCACAAACGTTGAAACGAGGGTGCAAATACCCAATTCAAGGCGCAAATGTATAGAGGAGGGCACAAATGTGTAGAGGATGGCGTAAATGTGTAGGCAATGGCACAAATAACCAGTCAAGGGCGCAAATGCATTGTCCATGGCGCAAATGACCAGCAAGCTCTAAAAAGTGTCCAAGTGATGAGAAATTGCCTTCAAAGCTCCACCAAGTTAGTCATTGACCTCCAGAAAACCAGTAAGATTCTCATGCCATGAAAAATCATTTTCATAAGTTTATGTGTTGAAGTCTTACAAGTTGAAGTTGTAAATTGGTGTTTAAATTGAGGAAACACCCTAGTATCCCATTACACTTGTGAAAACTCTCAAAATTCACTCCCTTACCCTTTGCATCCTTCCCACACTTATAAAAACCCATTCCCAAACCACTCATTTGAAAAATTCCCTTTTCCTACAACTTTCTCCCAAAACCCTAAGACCTAGGTGTTACATCTACCTAGGCTCCCAAATCCTAAATTCCTATCCTAAATCTATCATACAATTACTCCCTATCCCCTTCCCATTTCACATATCCCTATCAAACACATTTCCCATTTCCCTTTCCTAATCCCTAGGGTTTTGACAAAAACATCATGGCAACAAAAGAAGAAAACACATCATTCGGTGAAGGAGAGGAAACAGAGGTAAGGAGTCCACATAAAGGGGGAAGAGTGCTTAGACTTGAACCCACCAACACTAGGGAACTCTTGGCTTCTCCATTGATTGTGACATGCTTCAAACATTTAGGTTGTTATGATTTTTGTGAGAAAATTCAAAGGGTCCAACACCATCCCATGTTGACTAGGCTTTTCATATCCGGGTTCCATGACAACCAAGTTACATTAGCTGGTGTCACTTTTGCTCTATCCATTGCTAGTATTTCAGCTACTACAAGGATCCCAAATATTGGGGATAAGTGGTTCAAGAAAGGTAATTTGAAGAAATAGGGTTTTGACTTCTTCCTAAAACCAAAACACCAATATAAAACAAAGAGGTTATTTCCTCTTTCTCACCTCCTAGACATGTATGCCCCAATGATGAAGATAATCATGAAATAATTTTCATGTGAAGGTGGATTTTCAAGGCTCTATTCCTATCACATCCGTCTCTTAATGCATTTCACTAGGGTAAGTATGCTTAACATACCTTATTATCTTTTCCGGAGTATAGAGAAGATGGCATACATTTCCCAGAAGAAGAGTATGAACAGCAAATGAGAAGCCTATTCCATCATTTCCTCATAAAAATCATAGTCCTCCACCATCTCAATCAACTAAACATTGCATGGAGCACCTTCATAGCTAATAATATTTTCAATGAGCCATCCACTCAGCATGCACAGAATGTCCCTTCATCATCCTAGCCATCCACTTCCATCCCTCCATCTCAGCCCATGGCACATTCATAATCATCAGATCAATCCCCTTCACCTCCTTCATCACCATATCATCATGATCCTTCATATCCATCTCATCATGATTTTGGGTCACCTGGAAGGATTGAGCACATTGAGCCTAAATGGGCTAATAAGGTTGAGGTTGATCCATTGCCAAAAACCTGCCAGAGAGGCCAAAGATATGTGTTTGCTCCACATGGAGTGGAAGGGGCCATGCCTTCTACAACAACACAGCAGGTGGACAAAGGAAAAGAGAAGGTCATTGAGCCAATCATTCATGATGAGGAGGGCACTCATTAAACAAAAAAATAATTTCAGCTTGTTGACCTAGATGAGGATGACAATGACAAAAACACTAATGTAGCCATGAAAGGAAAAGGATTTCAAGATTAAGGAGCTTCAAACTAATCTTGACAGGGCCAAATATGTCATACACTTCCTTGAGCAAGAAAATGAGCAATTGAAGACCAAACAGGTCATTGATAAGGTAAATTATGGCATTTCTCAAAGGGAGGCATAAAATGCCAAAGCCATGCAAGATGAAACACTAGAGAAGTATGGCTTACTTGAGGATGAAGAGGAACAAGCACCATGGAAGAAACCTAGAACTAGAGGGCTGAAAAGAGATCTAGCTCTAGAGAGGCAAAGGGAAGTTGAGCTTGTTGATCAGCTAACCCTAAATGAGCAGCTTTCTATTGTGATCAATTAAAACAGGGAACCATGGCTTGATAGAGACAATCAACACTTGGAGAAGTTGCTGGCAAAGGAAAATAAGGATAATGACCTATTGAGGAGGAAGGTCAAACATCATGCACTAAAGGAGGAAATTGCATTGGCCAAGCTCAAAAGTGCCAATGCAAAAATTGAATATTTGACCTGGAGGAGAAGAATAAATTGTGTTGAGAAATTGGAGGGATGGAGGTTAATACAAATTCTCTGCTTGATAATTACTTGTGACCTTACTTGTGATACTTATTTCTTCTTCTTATTTTAGTTCAGTTAATCTTTCATCAAGCTAATTATCAAAATACATAAGACACAAAAGTTAGGCTCCTAGAGCCAGGGAAAAACCTCTCCCTCTTGGAGAGGAAAACTCGCAAATAATTCTTCTTATAGATCTTCAAATCAAGTACCATGACCCAGACTTAGACCCCTGACCTAGATATGCTTCCAGGACCTTGATCTTCTTGTATATGCTCGTATTTGAATTGCTTGAATTGTGGGAAGGTAAATCAAAGATTTACCTTCCTTACTATTGCTGCCTCTTCTCCTTATGATGATTGTCTTAACTTCAACAAATGCTTTCTTCAGATCAACAGCTTACACTCTCCCTGCACTTTTCCACAACCTAGCTTCAGCAATTTACTTCCAGCTCTTCTTTTTCAGATCAACGTATATCATTTGTTCAGTGTTCTTATTCATACGCTTCCCTTTACTTATATGTTTCCCTTTTATCTGATCTTATATGTTCCCTTTTATACGCAGGTATATATTGTCCTTATATCTGTAATTTCTTCCTTCAAAAGTCCACAAATTTTTCCTGAGATTAGGTTCAGCCTTTTCCGCAATACTTCTTCACTTATCCACACAGAATCCTACTCCTAATTCGCACTGTAATAGTCTCAGAGATGTCTGCAATTCTATCTGAAATTTTTCGCATTTCTTCCTGTAGTTGGCCGCACCTTTTGTTGTTACTTATCTGCACTTATGTTCTTCATATATCCGCACTGTAATCTTAATTTTATTCGCAGTGTAATCTGGTATATATCCACACTTGGTTTAGTATTATCAGCAACCCTTGACACAGGTAGATCCGCAATATTCCTAAGATTTCTATCCGCAGATTTCAGAGATGTGTTTTCGAGCTGATATTCCCCCTGTTCTGTGAAGCCTAGATGGGTATTTATAGTTTTCACGGCCTTTGGTTGAGCCGAACATCACATGAATAGGTGTGACTAATATTTTAGGCTGAATTTTCCATCTAATATGAAGCTGACTTCTCCAAGGAGTATTCCAGCAAGGTTACAACATTTTTTCACTGTATTTTGAGCTTGTTTTCCAACGTTGCATTGAGGCCTATTGAGAACTTATTCCACAAGGTCTTGGAGCATATAGCTAGACTGAATTTGACACTTAACTCAAACCTATTGGACATCAAGAATAATTCCATCTACTTAATAAATTATGCTCATGAAACCCATGAAGCAAATATAAAAATAATGTATATTATTTTGACTTCTTCTTTTTTCATAATTACATAATTACATAGACAACATGAAGCGACCTACTTACACTTTTCAACACTCCCTCTTAACTAGGGAGGTATTCATACAGGTACATGGTCAATTTCAAACTGAAGAATATCATAAGAAGAATCAGATTGGTAATCGTGTTTGTATAGCATCATATCAACCAGCATTGTCCTAGTGCAAAGCCTTGACTAACAGCCCCATATCTCAACGAGACAATGGGCTACAATGCTGGCGAGACACATGACTAATAGACACCATAGTCATTGTCTCTCCAAGGTACATACCCCACCTAGGTGTTCCCAAAGTATGACCTTATTGGACTATTCTTATCTTGGGTAGCCAGCCCTCAAAGAATATTAGTCCACGACTACTCTTATCTTGAATTCCCTATCTCATTCTCAAAGAGTATCGAATGCCAGATGATTACCCAATCCTCCATTTTGTCTTTCTATTGAAGACCATAATGATCTATCCATTCTCTTCACATGGCCTCAATTAATACTTACGTTTGTTAGTCCTGGTATAGTGCATGACACATGTAATAGATAATTACATACATACTTCAAGTTTCTTCCAAGTAAGAAACTTACCAACAGGCTCCCTCTCAACCAAGGTCCTGCAGCTACAATGCAGTTGCTCATGAAGAATTCCTTCCATTGATGTCATGAATTATTTGAGGAATATTCAAATTTTGGCTTCATAGGGCACAAACCATCCATCATTTTTAGTCACAAGTCATGTCCACTATCAGAAAGTTATTCATCAGTCTTTCTCATCTGGTCCACCGTTATTCCATGTTGATTTCCTTTGAATCATCTCCAAGGATTATACATCCTTTCTTGTGATTAGAAGCCCTACACAAATTCATCCAGATAAACATATACATATGAACTTTTAGAATAAAAGTTACCTTAGTGATGATCTTTCACCATGACATCTTCCTGTAGGCATCGGCATCCTTCATATAGATTGACACATCTCCTAATGATATGTTTTTTCCAAGGGTCTTCTTCTTTACCAGACTTTCGTCAGAGTCTACATATATTCCCAAGAGATCTCCTAGTCACATCTTCTTGGCCTCTATATGATAATTTCCACTTGACATGTTTGCATTTCATGATCTCTTCCTATCTGCACATTCTTTATTCCTAGGATCTTACAAATTTTTCAATTTCTTGTTTATGTACAACCACCTCATATTCTATGAGGACATATTATGTTGATTTCATCTCTCAATGCATTGAGAGATCATCCTTCATAGATCATACTTCTAAATATTACCTGCAACCAAATGACATGCCTTAACAGCATCCAATGTCAGCATATAAATATATACATACCTCATACCTTTTTCCCTTTGGTCATCCTGTAGCAATTTCTTAAGAATGAAGAGCTTCATTCCCTTGGCCTACTCCATAAATATGTCATCACATCTCAGAAGTTTGTTTCCATGATGACCCTTGATCTTGATGACTGCCTTCCATCAGAATAGTTATCAGAGAATTTTTCCCCAGATTTGCTACACCAGGAGCTCCTATCTTGCTTTTATCATGATGCTATAATATACATTGCTTCCTATCATACTATTTTACAACCAACAGAAATCACTTAAAGAAGAAGAAGATCCTAATTATAGTTTAGATCCCTCACTTCTTCTTTCTTAGATTTCTTTTCATCGGGTTCTTCTCTTATAGGGGCTTCTTCCATTTTCCTCTTGTCCTTTCTAAATCTAGGACAATCTCATTTATAATTCCCAAGATCATTACATCCAAAGCATTGTGCTTTTTCCACATTCCTCTTCTTATTTTGAGGACCAAATTTACTGAATCTTCCTTTCTTCCCGGACATGGTGGCAAAGGCTTGATTCTTTTCTCTTGATCCTTCTTTCAATCTTGATTCTTCTATCTTACCTAGACTTTGGAATGTCATGGCTTCTTCTCTCCCATCTATGTTGGAAGATTAATCTCTCCATTCTTTCGGTAAGACATTTTGTACCATAGTGAGTATTTCTCTATCAGACATTACTTCTCCCAAATTTAGTAGTTGTTCTCGTATTGCGAAAATCTCCATCATATATGGAATTATTCCTTCCTTTGACATTCTCAATTTGTATAGTTTTTGTCTTAGTGATATTATTTCCTTTGTAGATCCTTTTGAGAACAGTTCCACCAATTTATCATATATTTCTTTTGAGGATTCTAGCTTTGATACATCGGGAATGAGAGAGTCTTTTATGGATTCTATGATAATCCTTCGGGCTCTTATGTCTCCCTGCATGTATTTTATATATGCTGGAATATATTATTTTGGAGGTTGAATTGTAAATCCTTCTATGAAACCCATAACTTCATTTTCAATTAGCTTCAGATATGTCCTTTTCTTCCATGCATTGAAGTTAGATAACCCAACCAAATTGTTTCTTTCTAAATAATAAGTCATTTGGACAGATTCAGATGAAGTCATAGATACTTACTTGAGAGAGTGACTTTCTCCTGCAGCAAATATCTTGATGATAAAAAATAGGTTAGGAATTTCTTTCAAGATAGAATTATTCAATCTAGGTGATCTTGAATCCTTGCTGGTAAAGGATGTTTGAAGTAGCTAGACAATCTTATTTATAAATTGATTTGACTTTCCAACCCAAATGTTGATCTATGCTTCCTTGAGTGTCTTTGTTGACAAGCAACCCTTGTGTTGAGAACCTTAGCTCTGATACCATGTTGAGAATTTGGAGGGATCGAGGTTAATACAAATTCTCTTCTTGATAATTACTTGTGACCTTACCTGTGATACTTATGTCTTATTCTTATTTTGGTTTAGTTAATCTTTCATCAAGTCAATTATCAAAATACACAAGACACAAAATTTAGGCTCCTAGAGCCAGGGAAAAACCTCTCCCTCTTGGAGAGGAAAATCCGCAAAGAATTCTTCTTCTAGATCTTCAAATGACAAGTACCATGACCTAGACTTAGACCCCTAGCCTAGATATGATTCCAAGACCTTGATCTTCTTGTATATGCTCATATTTAAATTGCTTGAATTGTGGGAAGGTAAATCAAAGATTTACCTTCCTTACTATTGTTTCCTCTTCTCCTTATGATGATTGTCTTAACTTCAGCAAATGCTTTCTTCAGATCAACAGCTTACACTCTTCCTGCACTTTTCCACAACCTAACTTTAGCAATTTACTTCCATCTCTTCTATTTCATATCAACGTATATCCTTTGTTCTTTGTGCTTATTCATAGGCTGCCCGTTACTTATATGATGCCCTTTTATCTGAGCTTATATGTTCCATTTTATATGCAGGTATATATTGTCCTCATATCCATAATTTCTTCCTTCAAAAGTCCGCAAATTTTTCCTGAGATTAGGTTCAATATTTTCCGCAATACTTCTTCACTTATCCGCACAGAATCGTACTCCTAATCCGCACTGTAATAGTCTCAGAGATGTCTGAAATTCTATCTGAAATTGTCTGCAATTCTTCCTATAGTTGACCGCACCTTTTGTTGTTACTTATCCGCACTTATGTGCTTCATATATTCGCACTGTAATATTAATTTTATTCGCAGTGTGATCTGGTATATATCCGCACTTGGTTTAGTATTATCCGCAACCCTTGACACAGGTAGATCCGTAATATTCCAGAGATTTCTATCCGTAGATTTCAAAGATGTATTTTCAAGCTGATACTCCCCCTGTTCTGCGTAGCCTAGATGGGTATTTATAGTTGTCACAGCCTGTGGTTGAGCCGACCAGCATATGAATAGATGTGACTAATCTTTTAGGCCGACTTGTCCAGCTGATATGAAGCCGACTTCTCTAAGGAGTATTCCAGCAAGGTTACAATTTTTTTCACTATATTTTGAGCTTGTTTTCCAACGTTGCATTGAGGGTTGTTGAGATATTATTCCATAAGGTCCTGGAGCATATAGCTAGGCTAGATTTTACACTTAACTCAAACCTATTGGACATCAAGAAGAAGTCCATATACTTAATAAATTATGCTCATGAAACCCATGAAGAAAATATAACAATAATGTATATTATTTTGACTTCTTCTTTTTCATAATTACATAGACAACATGAAGACCGACCTAGTTACACTTTTCAACAAATTATACATTCTTGATGAGGCTTCCCTCCAAGCCTAGATACATCATCATCATCCATTCCAACAATTTTGAGGCATTTCCTAACATTTTTGCAAAATCTGGAAATTTCTGTGTTTTTTGGGACAGACATTTAGCAGAAAAATAGGATTTGCACAGCACCCTAGGCGCTATGCAAATAATTGGGGAACTTTTTAAGGAGAATAAAGGCACCATTGGATTCCTAATGACCAATGCATCTCATAAAACCATGTTTCCAGCCTTGGTTTGCAATTTTGATAGGTGAAAAGCTCAAAAAACCATCAAAAAATCACCTTTCTGCCCCTTTTTTGACCTAGGTACTGCGCAAATACTAGTCTTGGGAGATTTACGGTTTGAAGGGGAAAATGACCTTCATTTTAAGAACTTGAGGCATATTCAGAAAGAGGAAAGGCAGGGCTTTCCAACAAGCCATCTTGGGCCTGATTTGGACACCTGTAGGTCATCCAAAAGTGACCTTGAACATGGAGGGCGCAAATGACACTACCAAGGCGCAAATGCACAGTGGAGGGCGCAAATGACCAATTTACTGATTTTTTCGAATTTTCTCTGAAATTTTGACTTCTATTCAAGAACTCATGTTTCTACTTATGTAATTCATCATGGTAAATGTAATTATGTCAAATATAAGCTACCTAGGGGTAGATTCATTGGGTAAAAGTCATTAACAAGACATAATGAATCAGTTGAATGTAATGAGGAGTGAGTCACTTGGACCATCCTACACTCTAGCTTTCAGTTCAATATTTTATGGATCTCTTCCCCACCTCATGGACTCGACCCCTTAGGATTATTGAATAATTTTTTTATGTCTATTTAGTCCCTTTATTAATTCTTAGCAAGATTTGGAATCAATTTGTATGTTTGCTTGTTGATCAAGGAACTATTGTACTCAGTTTAGCCAGCTAATAAAGAGGAGTTGCAACTATTTTATGGGATACTTGTGGTATGATATTTATCATTGTCTTTTCTTCAGTTTCATACGTTATAATGTATTGTATTCATGTTCACTTCATCTATATGGTATGATCTCTTTCAAGTTTGATAATCAGAACGCATGCTTGCTCATGCTCTGTTTTGGGGAATTGACCATAGTTTGTCCATTTTCCTATGTCTAGGAAGAATACATCTCCTATGCTCTTCCTAGCTTCTCTTCAGTCTCAAAACCATTCCATCACAACCATATTTAAGTGATAAGACTTGCTCCTACCTTTCCCCATTCATCCTTGCAACCCTATCTCATTTTCCCTGACCTAGCTTCCTTGACCTAATTTCTTCATCCAGTGATAACCCAACCAAAATCAAATCAAAAGAACCCCTGCACCCAATATCTAGCCTAAAAACCCTATTTCCTCCATCCCTCCTGGATGTGACCTTTTGGAGAGAGCCCTCTCCGACTTGATAGCGCTATCTATCAAGTTAAAAGCTTGGTCTTTGGTTACCTCTGTTAGGATTCCTTCTTCAACCTTGGGAATCTGGCGGAGTGATAACACATAGTGCCCAAACATAACTTATGTTATATCAAAACCATATAACCATTGTGTATTGTGCCTTGGAAATGTAACTTTCGCATAAGGTATCATATGATACTATGATATGACTTGAATAATACCCCTGATATAATGTTTCTAAAAGATAATTGGAAATATGTGCCATCATACTTTAGTATATAAAATTTCTTATCACCATACAAATTTGATCACAATCTATATCTATTGTACTTTCATTGGCCCATACATACATACATACATACATACATACATACATACATACATACATACATACATACATACATACATACATACATACATACATACATACATACATACATACATACATACATACATACATACATACATATATATATATATATATATATATATATATATATATATATATATATATATATATATATATATATATATATATATATATATATATATATATCATAATATTTGTTATCATGGAAAAAACACTTCAAATATTCTCATAGAATAATGTTCCATAAAGAATTGTACTATAACCATCCATATACAATACCTTTACTAAGAGACCCCGCATACTTTAGTTTTATTTAACATAGGGATCCAAGCTTCGCAACACTTTGCAATATTTTTTAACACAACTAGGAATTATATCGGTCAACGAATGTGAAAATGGAGGATGGTATTCATAAAAGGGGATGGGATTGTAATACCCTAGCCTTTAAACCCTCACTAATATTGTAATTAAAAATTTTAATGATTCTTGTATGGGGTTGTAAACTTGTAAAAATGTCAAAATACCCAGATTCACAATTGTAACTATATTTTTAAAATAGTTGATGAAGAGGTGGAGCCTTGATACAAACAATGAGAAGCCATGAGAGAGGGAATCCAACAAGGGTGATATGGTCACAAACCTAACCATGTAAATGTCCCTTCCAATAAATTAATTAGCTAATTAAGTATTTAAAATACCTAAGATTGTCAATTTCCCCAAGAAAAAAATCATTGGGGAACTCAATTGATGGCCAAGCTACAACTCCCATAATTTATGAAAGTAGTAGGGTTTGTACTCAATTGTATCGATTAAGGGATGGTAAGAGTACATCTAGAGACATACGGGGGTCTAACCATAAGTTTTTTCTCAGACCAAGAAAAGGGTGTGTCTAACCCAAAATGGAAAGAGGACAAATCCTTGAGTATTCAGATAAGAAATCAAAGAACGACAAAAAAAAAAAAAAAAAAAAAAAATCCAAGAGAAGAAATTAGGGGAAGAAATAAAAAGAAAGGTGTGTGAGTGCATGTGAACTAGAGATGAAACTCATGGAAATAGAAACATATGAAAGGAAAAATAGAGACATATGATGATTCTTAGACCAACAACCAATGTCAAATTTTGATTCACCTAATTTGGTGAGAGAAATGGAGATAGAGGGCCATGAATTGCTAAGAAATTTATTTTATTTAAGAAAGAACAACAATACGAAAGAGGAAGTGGTGAGGAATTTTTGGATCATAGAAAGACTCCATTTGTATTGTGTAATCCCCCATTATGGAAACATTGTGTCTGATAAAATTCCGAGGACCGGTTGATTCAAGTATAGTATACTATTTTTTAGTAGATGAAGCAAAATTCCCTTCCTCCTTACAGCATCAGTATCCTAAGAAAGGAGGTTTCCTTATATGTGTTTTTTATGTGGAACATATGAGAAACCACCCATAACAATTGGGTTGGATCTGTGCTTAGTGGGATTTTTTGAGAATTCACAAAGTTTGAATTTATGAAGGAGAATGGTCTTCATGAATCCACTTTTAACAGTTGAGTGAGAATCTTCCTGCATGGATTCATGGTTTGGATCAGGGGTGGATAGCTGAAAAGGATAAAATAGATATTTGAGCCTATTATTGGGTGGAAATTGGGTCACACTCCATCAGTTGCAGGCAATCATTGATCTTGATCAAATAAGTGCTCTTATGGACTTCAAATATATAATGTAAATCATGTTCAATGAAAAATAAATTATGTTAATGAATTGTGTATATTTATGTTTTTTCCTAATAAATGGAAATCTTGGTTTATGTGACACATGATCATGGCATGAATTAGTAATTTTGGCTATGTTGATGCTTATTGATATTTAATGTGTTGTTGTGATGTGTTTTTTTCCTGATTATGAGCATGAGACTGAGAGACACTTAGTCCTAGTTAACATTAATGTTTATGGCTATAGTAGTCATGTCTACAAGTAATATGTTGGTTGAGAATCCAAGGAATGTAAATCCCCTCAGCTCTTGAATAGCTAGGATGGATATTTTTTTGTGGAAGACTCTTCATGAATCACAACCAAGGGATTTGGGTTTTCTCTAGATATACCAAAGAAGCTTTCACCTAATTTGGTTAGAGAATTCAGTAATTAAGTATTTAACTATAGATAGAGGGTCATGAATTGATAATAAATTTATTTTATTTAAGCCCAAAAAGCACTAAGAAAGAGGAAGTGATGATGAATTTTTGGATCACAAAAAGACTCCATTTGTATTTTGTAATCCCACTATGGCAACAGTGTGTAAAGGCCTAGGCCCAATAGATTGAAAGATAGTATACTATTTTTTTAGCAGATGAAGTAGAATTCTCATCCTTCTTACACCATCAATATCCTAAGAAAGGAGGTTTCCTTCTAGGTGTTTGTTGTGTGAAACATATGAGAAACCACCCATAACAATTGATTTGGATATGGGATAAGTGGGATTTTGATAGAATTCACAAAGTTTGAAATGATGAAGGAGAAGGGCCTTCATGAATCCACTTTTAATGGTTGAGTGAGAAACATCTTGCATGGATTCATGGTTTGGCTTAGGGGTGGCTAGCTTAAAAGGATAGAATAGAAAGTTGAGCCTATTGTTGGGTGGAAAGTAGGCCACACTCCATCAGTTGCAAGTATTTATTGAGCTTGATCAGATAAGTTCTCTTATAGACTTCAAATATATAATGTAAATCATATTCAATGAAAAATAAATGATTTTAATTAATTGTGTATATTTATGTTTTTTTCCTAATAAATGGAAATTTTGGTTTATGTGACACATGATCATGGAATGAATTAGTAATTTTGGCTATGATGATGCCTATTGATATTTAATGTGTTGTTATGATGTGTTTTTTTCCTGATTATGAGCATGAGACTGAGAGACACTTATTCCTAGTTAACATTAATGTTTATGGATATAATATTCATGTCTACAAGTAATATTCTGGTTGAGAATCTAAGGAATGTAAAGCCCCTCGGCTCTTAGATAGATAGGAGGGCTATTTTGTTTTCGAATACTCTTCATGAGTCACAACCATGGGAGTTGGGTTTGCTTTAGATATACCAAAGAAGCTTTGAATCTATTTGTAATATTCCCAATTTTTCACAAGATAATTGGAATATTAGAGTTCTTAATTTTCTTATTTAATTAAGTAAATAAAAGGGTAGAGGGACCCATAATCCTCAAATATGAATACGATCCACTTTTTGATGTGTGAATGTGGAATAATTAAACATAGATCTACATAATGGAGTAGTGGAGCAAATACTAATGTGAATGGAGTGGAGATCATGTCTCATTAATGAGATAGATCATAGAGGTTGAAGCAGTCAACTGAGATCATGGAGGGAATCTAATGTAAGATCATAGAGCATTCATGATGAAGTGATGGAGGAAGTAGTGCAATTAATGCACACATGATGGAGAGGGTGCACATTGCATGTAGACATGATGGAGGACTTGGAGAGACAGCGCAGTCAAACATGGATACTTATGTCCACATGCACAGCACAATTTAGAGGTGGGCCAAGGCATGGGAAGGCTCAAAAAATATATAATGGAGGTGAAGGAAACATAGAAGGCAGGATTTTGGTTTATGATTTTATGATCTGTTTAGATCTGGAGGTGTCTTTTGACATTCCATGCACTCTTATGTTGTTTAGCTAAGTCTACAGTGTTGTTTAGCACAGGGTGTTCCCGAGCAGGAATCCCACCCTTACCCACAGGGGACTTGTGTGCCTACTATGGGAAGGTATTATAAGTTGGAATTTCATCATCAAACATTGGTGCCATAGTGTTCCAACTCTCTGCAGAACATCCATATATAGAAATTGTGTTATTTCTGAAGATCAGTTTGGGAGGAGTAGGTTGTCTTCAGTATTCCAGCTAGAGAACCGGTGAAGGATTATTCCTATCACCTTGAGCTTCAAGATCAGCATTCCTGGAGCCTCATTTCAGATCTGGCATCAGGCCAAATATTATTGACCTCCTATCAGTATCAATCCCATCAAGGATTGTGCAGTCCATCATTGCAGATCCAAAGGAGGAAGGAAGTTTCTAGCATTTCAGCTAGGAATCCTGTGAGGGATCATTCCCTCACTGTGCTATCATTGTTTCCATCATTCGAGAGCTTATTGCAGCACATTTTAGCAGGCATTGAGTCTCTCCCTCTTGTACAACGCAGTTTCTTTAGCAGTTGCATATTCAGTTGCTGCAACTTGAAGGAGGAGGAAGAAGAGACAAGATTTCAAGCTCCTAGCTTGGAGATCTGAAGGAGGGATCAACCCTCAAAGCTTAGATCTGGTTGTACATCATATTTCAGCCATCTTGTGATCAGATCTAGCTTCAGATATGCATAACCCAGCAGACCAGGGATCGAACCCCAAGAGGGTAAATTTCCAATCTCATAGATCTGGAATTTCCTTTTTGGGTTATCTTGGGTTGCCATCATAGAGCCCAGATCTTGAATCTTGGCATCATCAGAGCTCCTGAGCTCCATAGATCTACATTTCCCTTTTCAGCAGCTGAATGTACATCATCAACAAAAGTGACAGTGCAATATTACTTCCTGCATCTGTCCAGTTACGCAGTGATCCTTGTAGCAGGCTTGTAGGGTCATTCTAGGCCATCTCTTTGGCTAGAGTACCTTATTTTTGTACATTGTTGTAACTAAATCCATCTCCAATATTAATAAAATGGCTCATCTATTCTGTCTATATCTGTGTTGATCATAATATTTATGTACATTTTATGTGTTATAAATATTGTGTTTGTGTCTCAAAGCATTATTCCATTTTGTGATATTACACTATTGTGTGTGAGTAGATGGTTGCATTGATGATGTGGACCTAGATGTAAGAGTAAAATCATTAGTACTCAAAGGAAATAGTCTTCACATATCATCTAATGTTAATTGCTAAATATTTCACTAAAGAACTCTTGAATGGTTGGAATTTGTTGGAAGGCTTGATTTGATATTGGATTTTTTTAAAATGAATGTGAATGATAAGGAATCCCTATTGGGATAGTTGTGTGATTGAACAACTAAAATATATCCCTCTTTTGGATAAGAATGCTATAAGGTCTAATGATTTTTGTACAATAGACAGAGTGTGTTGGTTATGAAAGTAAGCATTGATGTTGGCCTTTAGTGGACATTGTATCTAGATATAAGCCTTTGTTATTTGATTTCAATAGAATAAGAAGTTTTACTCACGTGGGGAAAACTATGAGCAATAAAATATTTTAACTCATTGGATAAAATTCTCAGTTAACGATTGTGGATTAAAAGAGTTGGGGTTTATTTATAGGTTTAAGAGGATGATAGCATCCTTAGAAGGATTTGGGAAAAGTGTCTATATTATCATAATTGATTTCATTCCTTAGAAGCTAGCTTGAAAATGCCTTTCAGAAGCCTAAATTTTTGGAAATTTGTGGATTGAAGTTTGAAGCCCTATACCTTGGTCACATGGACCAAATAGGTGGTAGTGACTGAGGGCTAGCAAGAAAGGAGCTAAAGGGGCTAAGGTGGAAAGTTCAGGAGGGATGAGTTGTGCTAAATATGTAGATATCTAAACATCAAGAAGTATTTTTAAGTGCATAAGTTCATAGTGTTGGAGTGGGGGTCCCCTAGGGTACATTTTTGGGTTAAGTTTTGTAAAATTTTTGTTGTGCTCGTCATGCGAAAGAGTCAAAGGGGCTTTTGGGTGAGTCAAAGTCCCTTAATCATTGTAATGGGTTTAAAGGGAAAACCATGAGTCTCAAACCATGGTTTGATACCATGGTATGTGCACATCTAAATAGTATAAATATGTAATGATCTAAAAAAGGAAGGTACTTGAAAAGGGTGCAAGGTATCCATTTTCAATTATGTAAATGAGTGCAAAAATACTCTAAGTTTAAATATGAAAATGTGAGAACTTCATATTTCTAATACAAAGATAGACTATAGGGGCATTTACCGGATATTTCACCTTTCAAAGAAAGGATGAATCCAGAGGCTACCTGGCCCTCTTACAGACTCTGCCTAAAGAAATAATAGAAGTAAACACTCAGATTTAATTAAAATGATCTTGCTTTAAACTTGATGTTATGCGGAAATTTAGCTTGCAAATGGTGTATGTCTTTTCACTGTTTATGTATCTTAAGTGTAATTGTTTTTGCTGAAACTTAACATGGGTATCAGCAAAAATATTCAGCAATATAATATCAAAACACAACAGCAATATAATATAGGAGTTCACCCCAACTCTTGGGCTACATCTCCTGGATCAAGCCTCCCAAAATGGGCTTGTCCTCTTGTATTAAAAGCTCTCAAATGCAATACAAGATTATAAGTATCTCAATAGAAAAATATGAATATATAAACTGATTCAAAAGGAAGAAAAAAGATAATAATGTCTTTTAAAATTCACTAAACAGTGAAAGATTACCATAAATAGTGATTTCTTCATCAATGTCCTGCTGGTGCTTTGAACTTCTCTGCAACTTTTCGGGCTGTAGAAGTCCTAAAATTAATTTTAAACCTCTTCCAATGGCTTCATAAGGTATAAATTATCTGTAATAGAGCTTTTTTTCACCTCAAACTGATAAACACAACTCAAAACAGCTCAAACCCCAAAATAGCCATGGTGGCCCTGAAAACTCTCCTAAAGGTCTTCGGCCTTTTAAAGTATTCAAAAAGAGCTAAGACCTATTCCAATGGATCTGGAATGCAATAAATAGTCAAAAATGACTTTTGGTTCACCAAAAAATTTTAACCACAACTCAAACAAACTCAAAACCCAAAATGGCCCTAGTGGCTCAAAAAGCTTCTCCAACGCTAAACAGGCTGAAAATGAGCTCCCATGGCTCTAAAACCTACGCCATTCAGTCCAAAATGCTGATAACATATGAAATCAAAAAAAAAAATCGTTCCAAAAGGTTGAGTAATGAGAAAGTTATGACCAAAACAACTTTGCCCCAATTTCCTCCACTAAATGTGGGGCAACTGCCAGTTAACTCCACTAAAAGTGGAAGTCCGCCTAAATTTGGGAGCGCCTCCAAAATCTCCGCCATATTAAACTCCACTTAACTGAAGCTTAATTAAATATTAAACTTGATATTAGGCTCCTTAAGCGCTCTTAACATTAAGCTCCCACACTGGTCATATGATGAGGTTCCATGGGAGGAGGGCTGGCCCCTCCGTGCTCCACCGGACCCGCTCCACTAAAAGTGAAATAACTTCTTCATACGGTGTCCATTTTTCGAACCGTTTACGGCGCCAGAATCAGGAAGACGAGACCTATAAAACCATCTTGGTTTCAACCAATTTTGAACATTTTCAACTTTGAGCTTCTTCTTTTTTTCCATGGCTTGGACTTGAGCTCCTGATCACACCTCCCAAACGAGAGGCTTTTGGACCCCAAAAGCTCACTGAAATTCTGAAACTGAACTGTAGTACAGAAAATGAGAGAATAATTACATCCTCTTCTCTTCAGCCTCCAAAAATTTTCCTGAATTGCCAACTGTTCACATGGCGAATTTTGTTGAATGAGCCACGTACTTGTGCCGAATCTCGACCAAGTTTTCTCGCCATACCAATCTGCCATATTGAAACCAGCAATGACACTTGCTGAAATTTGTGCCCTCTTTGCTTGCATGCCTTTCCAACTCATGGAATCTTGCACTGCCTTGCACTGACACTTCGTTCTCTGCACCGACCGACACCAAAGGCATCTTGTGCAACATACGACATCAACAACCAGTTGACAATGAAATGTGCTATACAAATGACACACGAAATCTATAAAAAAAAAGTGTGTACACAACCGACACAAGTTGATAAACATGTATGACACAATTGACACAAGTCGATAAACAACAAGATACATCTTGACAAACATATGTGTATGTATCATGTACAATGAACTATGTACAGTTCGCTAACTACACATACAACCTCTATGTACATGTGCAACTTCAACTCTTCTTTTCAAATACCAACAAGTACATCATCCCAAAAACATGTGGGTGATTAAGAGCTGAACCAAAATACATTGCTGCAACATAAGTGAGTATCATACTCATATTTTACACCTCCATGGCGAAATTTTTCAACAACAAAGAAATTCCTTCAACTGAAACTGCTTTTACATGCAATCTTGCATCAACTTTTCAACTGAAATACATGCATACCAAACTGAAATTTGCATGTACAAAATGAGTATGACTTACTACATTAAGAAGTTAATCCACTTCCTACCAAGCCAACTCCATGGCGTCTTTTGTTGCAACCGCAATTCTTCATGTGAATCTTTCATTTCCACATTGATAATGGACTCCATAGATCCACTTACACCAAGCTTTTTTTCATCTAGCTACATGTGCTTTGGACGATTTGTTGGATGCAAGGACCAACAATGAGAGACATCATGTCCCTTCCTTTGACAAAATGTGCAACTCTTAAGCACTTTCTGAGAAAGTTCTCTTTGCCTTTTCTGCTTCCTGTGTGCTTTCTTTTTCAACCAGCATCTTGAAGCAACATGGTTAACTCCACCACAAAATGTGCAACAAAATTTTCTTTTATTCGAACAAGCATAATTATTATTCTTTGCTGAAACATAATCAAATTGATCATGTGAATAATTATACCTCTTTTGCTGCATGGAATGTCCATCCTTTTTGTGTTCGAAAGACGATGAACTAGTAGAGGAGACAGCTTTCCTTTTCAGACTTTCATCACTGTTCTTGTCTTGAAAACTGCTTACATTTTCATGCTCGCCATAAGCGACATGTTTACCTTCTACTTTCTGCAATGATGGCTTCAAACAATGGCAATCATCCTTAGAACAATTTTGACATAAATGCATTTGAGAACTTGGAACAAAGGTTCTCTTTAAATTTGCATCACATTCTTGAATGCATGTGCTCAAAGCTTCACCATTAAGTTGCTCATAGCCAAGACCAATATTATTGGGACGCTCCACAACACAAATAGGCTCAACAATGCCTTGTGCATGCTTGCCCAAACCTTTGCCTTCTTGATAGCCCATTTTCAACATCAATTTGGACCCAATGCCTCTTGTATGCCTTTCAAAAGAACCAACACACTTTTCAATAGAGGAAATTGAAGACAAATCAGAATGATTTACCTCATGATTTACATCCTGAAGATGAGGTATTTTCTTGGACAAAGCTTCTTGAGCTTGAAGAAGCTGCAACTCCATATCATGCAGTCTTTGAAGAATGGTTTCTTTCTCTTCCTGCATAGCTAGCAATTTTGCACGAAGTTGAACACTTTCCCTTTGATCCTCAAGGAGAATCTGCACCATGTCCTTCACCTTAAAGAACTCATTCTTCATGTCATCATTGAAGAATCTCGTGAAGGAGGAAACTTCACTTGTAGAAGAAGTTGACATTATGTAAATTTTCAAACAACCAAAAGGAACTTCCAAAGAAAAGTCCTCAAAGCTTTCAATCAAACGACAAGCTTTTAGCCAAATGTCAGTAAAGACCCCTTCTCATTCAAGCAGCCATAAAACAAAAACTATTGGAGTTTGTTTTCCAAAGATAATCTTGAGGCAAATTGGGTAAGGAAAATAGTCTCCAATCCTTTCCAAGACTCAGCTAACAACAACTATCCTTCCAACTTAAGAAAACGCATACATGCAACCATTTTGCAACCAATAAAAAAGTAAATCTCTTACACTGTTTTAAAACCTTTTGCACAATAACAAATGCTCAACCTGGCTCTGATACCATCTGATCTAAAAATGGAAGGTACTTGAAAAGGGTGCAAGGTATCCATTTTCAATTATGTAAATGAGTGCAAAAATACTCTAAGTTTAAATCTGAAAATGTGAGAACTTCATATTTCTAATACAGAGATAGACTGTAGGGGCATTTACCAGATATTTCACCTTTCAAAGAAAGGATGAATCCAGAGGCTACTTGGCCCTCTTACAGACTCTACCTAAATAAATAATAGAAGTAAACACTCAAATTTAATTAAAATGATCTTGCTTTAAACTTGACGTTATGTGGAAATTTAGCTTGCAAATGGTGTATGTATTTTCACTGTTTATGTATCTTAAGTGTAATTGTTTTTGATGAAACTTAACATGGGTATTAGCAACAATATTCAGCACTATAATATGAAAACACAACAGCAATATAATATAGGAGTTCACCCCAGCTCTTGGGCTACATCTCTTGGATCAAGCCTCCCAAAATGGGCTTGTCCTCTTGTATTAAAAGCTCTCAAATGCAATACAAGATTATAAGTGTATTAATAGACAAATCTGAATATATAAACTGATTCAGAAGGCAGGAAAAAGCTAATAATTCCTTTTCAAATTCACTAAACAGTGAAAGATTACCATAAACAGAGATTTCTTCATCAATGTCCTACTGGTGCTTTGAACTTCTCTGCAACTTTTCGGGCTGTATAAGTCCTCAAATTCCTTTGAAACCACTTCCAATGGCTTCATAAGGTCAAAATTATCTGAAATAGAGCTTTGGTTCACCTCAAACTGATAACCACAACTCAAAACAGCTCAAGCCCCAAAATGACCATGGTGGCCCTGAAAACTCTCTTAAAGGTTTTCGGCCTCTGAAAGTCTTCAAACAGAGATAATACCTGTTCGAATGGCTCTAGAATGCAGTAAATAGTCGAAAATGACTTTTTTTTCACCAAAAAAGGTTAACCACAGCTCAACCAAACTCAAAACCCAAAATGGCCCTAGTGGCTCAAAAAGCTTCTCCAAATCTAAATAGGCTGAAAATGAGCTCCCATGGCTCTGAAACCTATGCCATTCAGTCCAAAATGTTGAGAACATATGAAATCAAAAAAAAAATCGTTTCAAAAGGTTGAGTAATGAGAAATTTATGACCAAAACAACTTTGCCCCAATTTCCTCCACTAAATGTGGGGCAACTGCCAGTTAACTCCACTAAAAGTGGAAGTCCGCCTAAATTCGGGAGCGCCTCCAGAATCTCCTCCATATTAAACTCCACTTAACTGAAGCTTAATTAAATATTAAACTTGAGATTAGGCTCCTTAAGCGCTCTTAACATTAAGCTCCCACACTGGTCATATGATGAGGTTCCATGGGAGGAGGGCTAGCCCCTTCGTGCTCCACCGGACCCACTCCACTAAAAGTGAAATAACTTCTTCATACGGTGTCCGTTTTTCAAACCGTTTACGGCGTCGGAATCAGGAAGACGAGACCTATGAAACCATCTTGGTTTCAACCAATTTTTAACATTTTCAATTTTGAGCTTCTTCTTTTTTTCCATGGCTTGGACTTGAGCTCCTGATCATGTAAGGATCAAGTCAAGTAAGGATATCATAATATCGGATATGAATGATTGTTAATGTTTTGATCTAATTTTGGGTTTTTCAGTAGAAATGCTCCTGCTGGTTGTGTGTGTGGAGACCTAAGTCCTGGCTGTGAGCAGACGTCGTTGGCTATGTGCGCGGAAGGATAGATTGTATTCAAGGACTAAATGTACTGGAATTGATAGATCTCTTAACAAAGAAGATTGTTTTGTTGAACCTAGTATTTTATGCGGTTTGTTGTATTGATTATCTGATCTGAATCTATTCTTTTATTGTGTATTTACTTATGTTAATTGTTAATTGCATCTGTGTGCGACTATCAGTTGATGTTAGATGAATATATCTGATTGAAGTATACTTGATTAATGTGCGCAAATATATATTGAGGTATTCTCTGATAATCTACGAAGGGTTTGATCTATTGATGCACGCATCTGTTATATTATTTGTTATAAATCTATTTAGGGTCACTACATCAAAAACTTCCTCAGGGTGTGGAAACCTGGCTCTAGCACCCCCCCATACTGCTTCGAGTGAGCCTTTGATCTACGCAAGCATGCCATTTTTGAGAGGGCTAGTAGTTGGAGGGTTTTTTTGGTTGTGTGATAACTCTGAACCTGGGTCAGGACCCCTTAACCCAAAAAATTATCTCAGGCCACAGGAGGTCCGCGTAAGAAGAGAAAGGGGTCCAAATTAGTAGGAATAGAGGACCTCACCCTCACATAGGATGACTTCACCGAGATCGAAAATATACTCTGTTAGTGTCAGTCAGTTCTTCTTGTCACCAGTGATCAAATGGGCTCTTTCAAAAATTTTGTTAGGGTGTCGAGTCAATTTTTTATGGTTTCAGTAGGTCTTCAAGTAAAAATTTGGACACTGGCTAGTGGTATCTAAGTATATTACTACTCCATTCAAAAAAAATATTGTGTCGATCATTGCCATCTCTCAGTTGGATGAGTCATCGTTTCAAATCATCATTTTCATCTGTCATGTCACCATTGTTCTCATTCAGCTCAGTGTCACCATTAGGTCATTAGGGTTTAACTCACCAAAATCAGTCATTTCATTAATAAATCCATAAAATGAAGGAGTAGTAATAGGGATTTTATCAATGAAGTGTGTTTCATATGTAATTTTATTCAATTATGATGTAATAAGTTCTATTTGTTCCAAAGCTGCACAGTTTTCAAAGAAAAAGTGAAAAGCACATGGTAGGCCACCACCACACCACAATGAAGAAAGGACTTCCACAAGCTATAAAAGATCATCAATATCATTTCTCTCATTCATTCTATTGTCAAGTATCTCTCACTCACCAGCAAATGCAAACTCATCATTCCTAGCATCAAAAGGCACTCCAAGAAAATGATTCCAAGTTGCCATGTTGTGCTTTTAGGCAACACGTTGCATTTTCACTCCAAAGGTCAAAAATATTGCTTCCAAGGGTTCTCCGGGGAAAATCAAGCTTTCATCATTAAGGTATAAGTAAGATAAGGCCCCTACATTCCTCTTATCAACTTTACTTCCTTGTTTTTATGGTGCAAAACCTCCATATGTCCCCATGCTGTGTTTTGGTGGGTGAAACCTCATTTTTCAAGTTTTCAAGATAAATTGCCTATCCCACATACATTTTACACTCCCTCACACTCAAAAATAATTTCCAAAACCCATAACACTCCCCTACTCCCATTCCCTAAACCTCAGCAACCAAACCCTATCTCCATGTTGCGTTTTGGGTAGTTTCTAGGGTTTGGACTATGTAAAAATTCCCTAGGCCAATTCCCACACTTTTTTCACCCCCCTCCACTTCCCAAAGTTCCCTATAACCCCTACCTACTTACCTAAATTTTCCTTCCCTAATTCCACTTCCCTAACCCCTTCATCCCTTCACCTAACTCATTGCCCTTTTTTTCCCACTAGGGTTTTAGCCTTGCAAACTGTCAAACATGGAGGGAGAAAGGAAAACTTATAACAAGGGAGGTCAAGTGTCAAGGTTTTAACCACTTAACACTCATGACCTGATGTCATCCCCACTTTTAAAGAAAAGTTTTTAGAATTTAGGGTGTTTAAGGTTTTGTGAGCAAATTCAAAAATTCAAATGCCATGCCAAGTTGACAAGCCTGTTTTCCACTAACCTCAGGAGAATAAGGTCATGATTGCAGGGGTATGATTCACAATCTCAACTAAGGCCATAGCTACAGATACAGGGATATCAAACAATGGTGAAAAGTGGTTTAAAAACCTATATTTGGATGTGCAGAACTACAAAACTTTCATGAAAGGTCACTACAAAGATGCTATAAAGAAAGTGTTTCCTTTTGGCTAGCTACTTGACAAGTTTTCTCCATTGATGAGGGCCATTATGAAGTACTTTACATATGAGGGTATATTTTCTAGATTGTACAAGTACCATGTCAGGTTTCTCATGCACTTCACAAGGGTAATATATTTCAACCTACCCTAATACCTCTACAAGAGCTTGACCGAAATGACAGAGAAGGTGAAGCATAGAGAAAGTGATCATCAAGTCAGCCTTTTTCACCATGCCCTCATCAAAATCATTTTCTTGCACCATCTTGTAGAGAATAGCATCACTTGGGAGACCTTCATTCAGCCCCGTGTCTTTTTTCCTTCTTCTAGTCAGCCTACTAGCCAAGGTACATCATCAGCTTCACCATTAGCACCATCCAAACAAATGGAGATTGGCTCATCTAGCAAAGTTTCAGTGAAGAAGACATTCAAGGCTAAGGTGACCAAAACATATCAGAGAGGTAGGAGGATTTTGTTTTCTCCAAACATTGTGAAAGGGTCCAAGCCTACATCAGCAGAAAAGAGATCATCACCATAGCATGAGGCACATTTGCATTACTCCTACATCATTTCTAGCCCCTAGGAGCATATTTTTAGCAAGATGTCGCAGGTGAAAGGGCCCAAAAAACACTCAAAAACCACCTTTCTGCCCTCTTTTTGAACATCACGCTATGTTTTTGGAATACCTCTGGGAGAATCAATTTTTGAGGTGCTAGGAGCAACCATTTTCAGTGCTTGAGGAATATATCATGTAGCCAACAGGAATAGATATCCCCAGTATCTTTCATATCAAAATTTGGATCTTGGTAAGGCCTCCAAAACTCATTTCTCCCAATTTCACTATATTTTCTCCTAGCACCCTATGCTTTTGCCTAAATGGAAATTTTCTGAATCGAGTTGGTCCAGATTATACCTCCACTGATGTTATTAGTTACTTTTTATGTTTTTATGATGTAAATATGTGTAATTATGCTGGATAGAGTAAACATGATGTAGATAGATGCTTGTAAAGTCAGTTTTGGTCAAAGGTATCAGTTTTTCTAACTTGGGGAGAGTCTTGTTAACCTCCCTATTCTTTAGGTTTTAGGTGAGAGGATCGTGTGATCAGTTCCTCCACTCAAGTATTCGACCCCTGAGAGAGGGGAAATGGTTTTTTATCTATATGTATGCCTTTCTTAGTCATTTTTATGGTTTGGCTTCAGAGGTTTGAGACCATTGTAGCTTGTGCTTCAGCTTTTATTCAGAAATTTCAAAGGACCAGTTGTAACTATTATCTAGGAATTCATGTGCAGCGATTTTTTGATGTTGTATTTTCTCTATTATATTATTTTATAAATGGTATACATGTTCTCTTTCCATGCCTTGCTTTCCTCAGTAATCTTCCTAAAATTTTGATAAGCAGAATTCTTCATAACCACTGTTTTTTTTTGGAATATCATTTTATGTTTCTTTCCTTCAGTTTTAATGAATTCATGATGCATGCTCATTAATATCCTCTCCACTTTTTCAAACCCTACACTACACCGAAAAAACCCTAAGCCCATCACTAAATCATTGCTACCTTGCTCCTTTATATATTTGCAGTTGTAAACCTTTGATACCTAGACCTAGCTACATGGTTTCATCCTTGATCCAGCATTAAAACTATTAATTTTTCAAAACCATAGGGCTTACCTAACTAGCCTAAAATATACTCCTCATCCAATCAAACCCTTTGGTTGTGATTTCATAGAGAGATCCCTCTCTGGTTTGGTAGGGCTAGCTACCAAACTGAAATATTGGCTTGAGGTTACCTCCGTCGACATCCTTTCATCAGCCTTGGGACGTTGTGGAGGCTAACACAGTCAAATTAGCCATCGAGGATATGTGGACAGACATGGAAGTGCAATACAAAGTTGTGCTCGAAGGATTGCAGTCAGGAATAAAAGAACTTAAAGTACAAGTGATCCAGATTCAAGCGAGTGTGAAGCAAGTGAGCCAGATTCAAGTGAGTGTGACCACTTTCAGCATGCATCCCATCAACACGGTGCTTCCATATTTCAAGGATAGACACCTGATTTAGATCCCTGCACCAGCCATCATAGTGCAGTCACCTACTTTGTGCGCAACCCTGAGATCCAGTGGAGAAATTAGCATCGATCTGGAAGTGCTACCAGATGGAAAACTCCATGCGATCCATAGTATGATCGTAGATGAATTACAGTACTGGAAGGCCCATGCCTTCCATGCTAAAAATGAATCTCAGCAACAAGCAGTGGTGCTCCAACAAAAGCAACAGATAGTATAATATTCGTGTCACACAGCTAAGGCTCGGTGCGCTGCATTAGAGGCCATGATCGGCCAAGTCTGCGATGACCTGCCAGAGGTCACTTTCCCTACATCAGCCGCATCGATAGTGAAATTATAGTGCTTGGTCTCGGTGCTAAATGTATTGCGTATGGAAATCCAGATCGTCCAGTCAAAATTCGAACAACAAATTTTTGAGTTGCAGATGAAGCTCTAGCCTGAGACCCCGCCGGAGGTTAGAGCGCAGTGCCCCATAGAAGTAAAGGCAACTACAAACAGTGTAGTAGCCACAGTACAAAGTGTGGAACTTTACTGGATGAAGCCATGGGAGTTTCGACAGTTGTTCAAAATGACTCGATGGTACACCAGCTGAGAAATGAATTGTACATCAAGGAACAACAATTCAATGAAATTCGGATGGTGGCACCCACTTTGGTAACAGCGCAGAGACTTGCTTGCCTTCATGAGGGCAAAGAAATTTAGATCGATATCGAAGACTTGCACTTCCGGGAGAAATTATTGGAAACAAGGATGCAACCCTAGGCTGAGGAAGCCTTGCAATTGTCATAGACTCTATATGGTGCCCTCAAAAGCCTGCAACAAACACATCGGAGTGTCAATTTGGCAGCTGAGGAGCTGACAACCACAAATTTAGTTGATGAAGCGTAGAGTGTAGCTGCGCAGAGCGTCGAAGTGATATTTCCACTTAAGAGCTTTATCTAAGCACTAAAAGCAAAGATGAAGGAGCCCAGCTCGCAGTGACTAAGGACGAGTCACGAGTTTTTTTGGGGGCCTGTCGGAGCAGGGTCCCCTAAGGTACATTTTTGGGTTAAGTTTTCATAATTTTTTTTGTGCACGCTGCACAAAAGAGTCAAAGCGGCTTTGGGATGGGTCAAAGTTCCTTAATCATTGTAATGGGTTTAAAGGGAAAACCATGAGTCTCAAACCATGGTTTGAGACCATGGTATGTGCACGTCTAGATAGTATATTGAGTAAGGATATCATAAGATTGAATATGAATGTTTGTTAATGTTTTGATCTAAGTCTGGGTTTTTGGGTAGAAAGGCTCTTGCAAGCTATGTGCGTGGAGACCTAAGTTCTGGATGTGTGCAAACTCCATTGGATGTGTGAGCGAAAGGATAGATTGTATTGAAGGACTAAATGTACTGGAATTGATAAATCTCTTAATAAATAAGATTGTTTTGGCGAACCTAGACTTTTATGCAATTTTTTGTATTGATTATCTGATCTGAATTCATTTTTTTATTGTGTATTTACTTCTTTTAATTGTTAATTGCATCTATGTGCGACTATCAGTTGATGTTAAAGGAATAGATCTTATTGAAGTATACTTGATTACTGTGCGTAAATATATATAGAGGTATTCTCTGATCATCTACCAAGGGTTTTATCTATTGATGCGTGCATCTGTTATATTATCTGTTATAAGTCTGTTTAGGGCCACTACATCAAAAAATTCCTTGGGGTGCGGAAACCTGGTTCCAGAACCCCCCCATAATGTTTCGATTGGGACTTTGATCTGCGCAAGCATGTCACTGTCGAAAGGGCTAGTAGTTGGAGGGTTTTGTTGGTTGCACGATAACTTCGAACATGGGTCAGGACCCCTCAAGCCAACAATAGGTATCTATAATTTGTAAATTATGGAATTCTCGAGACCAGGATCTATTAAGTGTAAAATTCTAGGCATCCAAAATCTATCAAGGGTAGAAGTATGCACTTTTGAAAATTCTAATAACTGGAATTTAGGGGGAAAAACCCATATCCTTATGCTAGGTAAGTAGCATGTGAGGTGGTTATGTGGATTCCACATGGAATTTAATGTGGTACCTATATGGAAGATTTGACATGGAGATCTTTGCAAAAATAGTATTTTTATGTTTTTCAGGATCCAAATGTTCTAGATATCTAGACGAGCTAGAGTTTGACCTATGTTGTCCCATGTTGATGTGATATGGTTTTGACATGGATCAAAGGAAAAATGGTGTTGAGGTGGAGGCCCGGGTGGAAGCCACCATGAAAATTACATGGATTAGTGAATGAACCAATTAACCAAAAATCCAAATGTCTAGAAATCTAGATTTTTATTTAATTGGGAATTTTATTTTTTCTTAGATTTGCATGTTGAACTGTTGATCTAACATCGGGTCTAGATATGAATTTATATGAAAGTTTTGGATTCCAAATGGATCCATAAAGGTTGGAAATCTAGAACGCCAAAGATCCAATGTTTTCAATGAAGAGGGTTAATGAAAAACCTACATCTAAATGTGAGTTGGAAAGCTGGCATACCTAACTGAAGATGTGGCCTAACACAGTAATGACACACATGTATGGATTTCCATGTGTCATCCATGTATTATATGATGTGGCATAGTATGGTGGGGACACATGGGAAAATATTGCCATGTGTTTTCCACATGTCAATGGTATGGATGCTGACATGATGCCAAGAAGGGTAAATCTTCTAATGGCCATAATTTTGGACCCAAATATAGGAAGTAGATGAAATTTATATCACTAGAAATATCTTTATGAGTAGAATATGGATCTTAAAACAAATTTTTAAGGTGGTCGAAGGAAGAGAAATTTTGATAAACCCATCACTATAAAGTAACCATGGAGGTTGGGTTTGTATACTCCATACCACCAAAAGGCCTAGAGGGGATTAGGTGGTATGATACAATCTCATTTTGGGTCTATTGAAAGTATTTAGAGTGGGTATTAGTTGGATGTATAATTTAATTGCACATCCAACAAGTTCCTACACTTTAAATTTAAGTAAATATATGAGATAAGTAAAAAATATGATTATAAAAGTAGTTTTCTATTTTTCCTTTCAGAAAATTATTAACTCATATTTAATTATTTAAATTTTTTATGATTTTCTTTAGGAAACCATTTTAGACCCCAAATTTTCAAAAATATCATTATCATACAATAAAGTGAAGGAAGGAAATGGAGTGGTGATTTTAGATAAATATCTATGAGGCTAAAAAATAAGTGACTCCAAATATTATCAAGGCATTCCACAGTGAAATATCATTAGAGAATAAATCAAGGAAAAGGATACCACATATTGAAAAAATAGCATAATTAAATATTTAGCATACACAGAAATGTGTAGTATAAATTAACTAGAGAGATAGAATTGGAATAAATAGAATTAAATAGGCAATGATCTTTTGTTATATTTATAATATCTATCTATATTTTTTCTTGTTGGTATTCTCGTTTGACTTACTGGTTTTTTGCAACATGTTGTATCCTTAGAAGGTGGAGAAGTGTGTGGAAAAAGAAACATCATGTTTCATCTTAGGAGGAGAATAAAATGATGTAGCATAGGGCCCAATATATACATCTAGGAAGAGGATCCAAAGGGTGGTAAGGTTATCTCTCATATATCGTAGATATATCTATAGTATTCTAATTTTAGAGAAAATATGGACCAAGAATCCTCTAGTATTCGAGGGGCCTTGTAAAGAAAATTATATGCTAAATTGCATTATATTTAATTGTCATTCTGGGACTGTAATATTATGAGATGAAAGAAAAGTATATGCATGATCAGAGGTTATCCTATCATATCTTAACAAGCAAATATCGATAGCTACTTTCAATCCATAATAAAATCAAGTGGAACTAACTTCATTCACAAGAAATGCTACAAAGATATTTTTCACTATATGGTAAATTTATAGAAATTTTGTGTTGGGCATATAGGATAGTCTTTCATTCAGGAAAGGCTCCTAAATTTTAAATGTTTTAGATTTGTACAAATAATACCTGCAAATGAATTCTTAAAAAGAAAAAAATGTACAATGGCGGGAATATAAAATATACATAGAGAATTTCTCCTGGAACCCAAAATCGAGAAAACTAGATTGATTGTTAATTATATTCCTTTCAATGTTACAATAAATTATATACATGTTGAAGCATTCATAAACCCCCAACACATTAACCTTGGATTAGAGCATAATTATATTTCACTTTATTAGATCTACAAAATACCATGGGAAAAACCATCATGTGTAAAACCATGTGCAAAATCATGGATGGGTCCTCCCATCCATCCTTGGGTTTGACAAAAAAGAAAAAAATTGCAACCCCCCTGGGTTGCACCCGACATAATGTAACAACACATGGAGCTAGCTATGTAAAGAATATAATACATACCCAATATTCTCCCACTTGTTTTTCTCCTTGCACACAGGGGGCCACGGGAGTACACAATCATTGGGCTAAAGCAACAACACCCATTATTTTTATACACCAAGAAAACTTCTCATTACTCACAAATATTTTCAATGCATCAACAACATTCTTCAACTTGGGCCACCTTTACTAGCAACACCTTTTTTTCTTCAACCATATCCCTCACAAAGTGATATTTAACATCAATATGATTTGCCTTCAAATGATAAGAAAGGTTATTTACCAAGAAAACTGCATGTTGTTTGTCGCAATATATCCTTATAGCTCTCTATACCAACCCAATACCTGAATACAATTTCTACAACCAAACTGCTTCCTTGGTTGCATGAGTGGTTGTCATATGTTCATTCTCTGTAGTTGAAAGTGCCACTACAAACTGTCTCTTTCTCATCAAACTAACTTCTCCTCCAAATAGGTTAAACATTTACCCACTTGTAGATCTTCTTTGATATAGATCTCCAACCCTATCTGCATCAACAAACCCACGTATTTCCAACAGTCTGTCCAATAGTGGTCTTCCTTGGTAAGACAAACCATAATCACTAGTGCCATGCATAAACCTAAAAAGTCAAGTTATTGTTGTCTACTGCTCCTTTGGTTTTGACATAAACCTGCTCAATACTTGTAGTGCATGTGCAATGTCAAGTCTTGTACAAACCTTTGCATACATTAAACTACCAAACACACTCACATATGGAACATGAGGCATGTCCTCTTCCTCTTCCTGTGTCTTGGAATATTGTTCTACAGATAAATTTACACCTACAGGAATAGGAACCTTCAATGGTTTACTATCTTGCATATTAAACCTCTGCAATATTATATCAAAATGCTTTATTTGGTTTAACCAGTGCTTCCTCTTTGCCTAATCTTGTTTAATTTCCATGCCCAAAATAATTTTTTTAGCACCAAGATACTTTGTGTTGAATTTGCAGGACAATTGAGTCTTCACATCCTGTATAATTTCTTTATCATTTTTCAATCAGCAACATATCATCCACATATAAGACCAAATAAATAACATGATCACCAACTAATTTATAATACACATAGTGGTATTCTTTGCTCCTTGTGAATCCAATTCCATATGTGTGTGTGTGTGTGTATCAAAATTTTGATACCACATCCTTGGTGATTGCTTTAACACATACAAAGGTTGTTTTAACATGCAGACCAATTATTTCTTACCCTTCATTGTAAATTATTTTGACTACTTCATGTAGATCTCTTCTTCGATATCCCTGTCTAGGAATGTTGTCTTCACATCCATTTATTATACCTCAAAATCAAAAGCAACAACAACATATAAAAGTAATCTAATAGAAGCTAACTTGGAAACATAAGAAAAAATATCACCAAAATCAATTCCCGACAGTTAGGAATAACCTTTTACTACTAATCAAGGTTTGTATTTCTCCATTTTCCTTTTGCATTTATCTTCTTCTTAAACACCCATTTGTTTCCAATACCACATCTCATGAAATTCGCATGTAGGACTTCATTTTTCATGAAATCCTTCACTTCTCTAAATACCACATCTGAATTCTAAAAAACCTTTTTTTTGGGTTCCAAAACTTGTAAAATTTTAAACCTTCTTAATACCCAATAAAGATGCACCTTTCATATTTACTATCCAAATTGTTTCTTTTCTTCTTTGGAACATATACATATGCATCACAACCAAATACCTTGATATGTGAGATAAATGTTTTCTTATTATTCCATACCTCATGTGAAGTCTTATCCTCCAATTCTGATGAAGGTGATCTATTAAACAAGTAACATGCAGTATCCACGGCCTGTTCCAAAAATTATTATCCTAAACCAACACCATTGAGCATGCTTCTTTCATTTTCCATCAACATCTTCTTAATCCTTTCTACAACTCCATTTTACTAAGGTGTGTATGGATTAGTATTTTTCCATGTTATATCACACTTCTTATAGAACTCTTTGAATTCATTCTTACATAACTCTCCACTATTATTTGTCCTCAACGCCTTAATCATCCTCTCTGACTAATTTTCCACGATAACCTTAAATTATTTAAACCTATCAAATACTTTATATTTCTTCCTGAGGAAATATATCCATGTATTCCTCACGAATTCATATATAAAGAAGATTTAGTACATATATTTACCCAGTGATGGAACTGACACAGGTCCGAACACTTCATTGTGCACAAGATCTAATATTCCTTCTGCCCTCTTAGCACTAGAGGAAAAAATCAACTAATTTTTCTTCCCATATACATAACATTCACAAAAATCAAAATCTAGAGAGAAATTAGACATACCTTATACCATACCATTACCATGTAGTATATGAAGGCCCTTCTCGCCAACATGTTCCAGTCTTTGATGCCACAATATATTATTTTCACCAGAGACTACAATATTTTCTACTCCAATTTTAGAAACAACATAATTTTTGCACCCATAAAAAACAATACTTCCTAGTAGCTTGTACAAAGTTCTGATATGAACTCTCCTAATCAACACCAATGTTCCTTGAACCATATTGTAGGTATATTTTTGAACATTTTTTTACACTTGCATCATCCTGAAATGTGAAAAAAACCAAGGAGTGCTACAATCCATTCGCTTGTCAACTTCAACTTGAATTTTTGTCGTTCTATGATTCTAGTATTCCTGTCATCGCTTAGGAAGACATCGCCACCATTATATTTCTCATAGTCGCATAACCACTCCCTATGGGGATTCATATGAAAGGATGCCCCTAAGTCAATCAAGCATGCCTCATGATTCACATGTGTACTTGAATAAGCCAAGTACGCATCCACACCTTCATCTGGCATGGTTTTTTCCTTTGAAAAAGGAGCATCATTATGCCCCTTTCCTTCCTCAAGAGTTTTAGATCTACAATCCTTTTATAGTGCCCTTATTTTTCGCATTTCCATCATACCTTTACAAATATTTTTGGAGATTATTTACAAATATTCCTGGAGATTTAGATATTCCTCTAGATTTATTCTCCCACTTGATGACTTATTTATAATTGTCTATGGTAGCATCTTCTTATAAACAAGGAATATATGTTCTGGTTCTCCATGTTTTTCTGTATCACCTACTCTGACAACAAGGATGAGATTATTTCATCAAATTTTAGGGTAAGTCTATTGCTACCTATGGAAACAACCAGACTGTCCCACAATTGTGGAAAAGAACAAAACAAATTAATGCACTTATCCTCATCTTAAATATTAATATCAATAGATAATAGTTGGCTTGTCATAGTATTGAATACATTCACATGCTATGTTACTGAGTCTCCATCCCTCATCCTCAGGTTACACAGATTCTCCCACTGGAAAAAATTATTTACGACGGACTTAGACTGATACAAAGTCGCTAACTTGTCCTACAAAGATTTTTTTGTAGCTTCTCCTAAAACAATTAGTAATATTGAATCTAATACACACAATTTTATTGTGCTATTTTCCTTTTGATCCAACTTGGTCTAGTCTTTTGTTGGAATTATCATTGGTTTAGTACCTAGATACACCATAATCCACTGATCTTTATCCACCAACAAATCCTCCATATTGAGCTTCCATAGCTCAAAAATTTGTTCGTTGAATTTATCAATCTCTATCTTTCCATTGTTCATCATTTCCTTTCACCACAAGAATTGATCCCATAGATCTCCCATTGTAATATGATCTACCACAAGCCCAAGCAACACCCGTTAGCCACAAATGGATCCCCTTGAAGATAAACCTAATTTTATGCAAATTGAAGGTTTTAACCCCATACATAAATTACCTACAAATGAATATATATATATATATATAATGGGGAGAACAAAAAATATACACAAATATTTTCTCCTATAACCCAAAATAGGGAAAAACAGATATATTTTTCATTATATTCTTTTCAATGTTATAATACATTATATACATGTTGAAGCATTCATAAAACCCCAAACTATTAACCCTTGATTAAAACATAATAATAGTTCCCTTGATTGGATCTACAAAATACCATGGGAAAAACCATCATGCGTGAAACCATGAGCGAAACCATGGGTGGGTCCACCAGCTATCCTTGGGTCTGCCAAACCATCCTTGGGTCTCCCAAAAAAAAAAATCTCGTGGTGCCTCCCTGAACCCCGTGTGAGGGGGTTACCACCCCCTGCAAACCCATTGGTAGGGGGGTTCCTCCCCCCCTATGACCCCTCGCACTGCACCTTACACAATATAATAACGCGTGGTGAGTCATGAAAATAATATAACACGTACCCAACAAATTTTTATATGCTTATGTATGAAACAAATATCGTTACCAACTTCAATGGAACTTATCCTTTCATAGTTGTTTTCAAAGAAAGGAATACATGTAAATATGAAAAAGAAAATTAACTCACTACATAAAATTCATGAGAGATATTTGATCATTGGGTTGTCAAAACAAAGTCTATTAACACACACAAGCTACAATTATTTCACTATGTTTAAATTAGAGTATTCATGCAAAAAATATGGAGTTACAAATTATCTCTCTATCCTTCAGTGATATGTATTTCCTCTTCAAACACACAACAAAACATATGCAATGAAATAAGATAATAAATTGAGCAATGAAACACATCAACCACGCAATCAAGGAAAACAAATTATAGTCTAACTATCACTACCATGCAATGCTACAGAATAAGTAAAAACTGAGAAACATGGACTGAGTTAGTGGACCCTCCCAACCAACATCGTGTTTCTTTGAAACTACAACATCACACTCTAATCATGCACAAATGATCACAGAACACCAGCATCAATACTTTGTATTAATAAAAAATGAGTCTTAGATATACATAGTCACAACACTTTGTTGTCCTAGTGATCTCATGATCTCATAATAAATTACAGAGATGATTTACAATTGAAAACTTCTTCTCCCCTCCCTTCCTCTATTCTTTGTCCATGTATTTATACAAAGAGGTAATAAGGCATATTGAAACCAAATCCTCTAACTCAAAACTATCAAAATATGAACATCTTACAAGATATTGTTTATTTCATTTTTGGTGGATCTTGGTTGAAGAGATAGATTGAGATCATATTTTAAAAAAAAAATGTAATGTAAATCCATATGGAGATACATTTATTTGACCCCTTGTTGATTGGGTGCTCCATTTGGGATGTGGTTTGAAAAACTGTAGCAATAGGAAAAAAATCCTTTAAATAAACACCTAGCTCCAAAATTAATTTTTTTGGGGGAAATATACTTACAAATCACCCAAATGGGAGAATTATGCACAAAACCCATGTCACACAATCTCTAAATTCATATTCATCTCTATAAAAATCACGAGTAAATATCATTACTATTTTTCCTAGCACAATTTGATTAGGATTTTTTTTTTAGATGTGGCCTTATAGGATTAACCTAGGCATGTTCTAAACAATATGGATCCATATTGAGGGGGGTAGTAGCAAAACCCATGTTCCAAAATTTCACTTGGAGTTGCGTAGATATGCCAACCTTGGAGGTTAGTTACCAAAACTGCATAAGAGCTACAAGAATTGAAAAAAGCATAATCATCATTAGTAGGATTAGTATAAATCCTATCTAAAACATCAAAAGCAAAATAAATTATGATAATAAACAAATTTAAGCATGTGATGAAACTTAGTTTCAAAATTATGAGAAAATGTGATAAGAGGGTAATTAAATAGGGACAAAATAGTCTGAAAGGAGGACCGACTGATAGTGTAAAATATGTCAAAATAGTGATCCAACAATCCTATCTCTACCTCTCATTACGAACCTTATTATTTTTCACCGATAAAATAAATCTCTTGAAGCTATAATATGAATAGGCCTTCCCATGTGTTCAAATAGTTTTATCTATCTATAGGGCCATTTCATAATGTGGTCCTAACTTTTCAAATAGGTTCACCTATAATGGTATTCAAATAGGTCTACCTATTTGGAAGTTCATGTCATGAAATGGTCCTAGATCTTTAAATAGGTCTACCTATCTATAAGGTCAAGGGCATTCGGGGGTTATTTCAATCACTTTCCTATTATTTTCAAATTGAACATGAAGACTTGAATCGTTTTCCCTTTTCAAATTGTAGTGTAATTCACATGAAATATAGTATAAAAGCATAAAGCACAAGGAAAAAGAGAGATAAACTCTAAGAAATATCTCTTTAATAATATAAAATATAGGGCTACATTCACTTTCCTCTTCAAGGGGTAACCTCTAAGAGTAATGGTCCAAATACAATAACATTCCTTGACAAAAAAATACATGACCTTATACTTTATAGTTATCCATAGAGAAAATTAACTACTTGTGGGCCCCTTGTAATGAGTGTTGACTAACTAATTTGGGCATTATTAATAATAGGATTTTTTTTTTTTGCAATGAATGACAATTAGCTAATTATTTAATGGGCCTTATTCAAAGAAGGTAGTGTCATACATTAATAAAGAATATAAGCAAGGGAGTTAGGGTAGGAACCTAACATAACTTTCCCCTTTGATAGTAGAATTTTCCTAAAAGATAAAGGTGAGGATGATTATTCGAGAATCATTATCAGTTCCCATGTATCATCTTTTCGTTGCATATATTTCCACTGGATCAATACTTCCTTGATTATTCACTGGCACAACTAGTACTCTCTAGTATCTAACATTTCCTTTATTAGACCCAATGGAACCTTCTTCATCAAGTTTTGGTAGGTTAGTTTTCACTTTGAAATTTTATGTCACGGCCTTCATCAATCAAGACACATGAAATACGAGATGAATCTTGGATTGGGTTTGAAGATCCAGCTTATAGGTGACCTGACTAATGCATTGTATGACTTGATAGGGACAATAGAACTTAGGGCCTAGATTTTGAGGAACTATATATTTGAGTGATGTTTGTTTATATGGTTGCGGGAAAAGGAACACTCTATCCCCTTTAACAAAATAACATCCATATCGATGTTAATAATTTTGTTGTGTTCATTCAATTTTGCATCATAACCAAGTTTTCCTAGAGTATATAGATAATGATTTCTCTAGTGTGAGCCATTCTATCTACTACATGAACTTTGGATGTTCCTAGTACATGGGATTCCATGAACATATGGTTTTGGTACCTCCATGATAAGTGTTATTGCACCACCATTGTACAAGGGGAAGTGATTATGTCCTATAGTGTGACTTTTTAGAAGCAAAGCATCTCAAATATTTTTCTAACCACTTGTTAATAATCTATTTGACAATTAGTTTGAGGATGATGTGTAGTCCTCACACTTATCTATGTACCTTGAATTTTAAACATCCCTTGCAAAAATTTGTTGGTGAATGTGGGATCCTAAACTAAAACAATGGAATTGATCATACAATGTAGCTTAAATATTTGATCCATGGATACTTGGGAAACTAAGGAAGGAGTGAAAGGATGAGTTAAGGTGCAAAAATCAGTAGCTTGTGAAAGATTGTCAACCACCACCACAATGATTGGTTTGTTTCCTACTTTTGGTATCCCCACAATAAAATCCATTGAAATTTATATCCAAATATGCGTTGGGGTTGGTAAATATTTCAATTCCCTTAACATATTCATTGTGTATTCCTTGTTTTTTTGTAAAGCATCACATGATGCTACAAAATCCTAGATATATGTTTTCATTCCTTCCCATAAGAATGAATGCTCAGTTCCTTCATGGTTTTTATGAAATCATGAGTGGCTATTTGTTGGTGATGATTGTATATCCTCTAATACTTGTCTCTTTAGGTTTGAATATTTTTCCAAAACAATGTGACCCTTATATTGTAATGTATCTTGTTTCCATGTATAACTTTTAACTAGGTTGGCATCTATCTAAAGCCTTTGAATGTGTTAACTTAAAGTAATGTTTGTTATACATTCCTTGTGGGATTCCTCAATCCATCCTAGACATGTTAATGATAAGGCAAGGAATGACACATCCTCTTCAAATCATCAGGATAAGTCACCAACCACAACATTCTCTTTCCCCTTCTTATATATGATCTCATAGTCATACCCCGACAACTTAGTGACTTATGGTGAAGATAAAAATTAATTAAGGAATTAATTCAGACTGTGATAACCAATATTGATCTGAAAATGAATCCCAAAGAGATATGGCCACCGATTTTCCACTACATGAAGGATATCCATAATTTCCTTCTCATATGTGGATTTTCCCAAATTACAGTTAGACAATTGCTTACTAGTGAATGATAATGGATCTCCTTCTTGTATTAATGCTTCTCCTATACATTTTCCTAATGCATCGCATTCCAAAAAAAACTTATTAAGGTCAGGCACTACTAATATTTGAGTTGCACATGGAATCCTTTAAAGCAATGAATGTATGTGAGGCTTCACCACTCTAGAAAAAATAATTATTTTAGTACATACGATTTCGTGTGACCTAATAGAGTAAATCCACAAAAGTTAAAAGATTACAAATCCCTTTTATGGATATAGAAAGATCCATTCTCGGGAATACCAAATTGGTCAGGTGCCCCTCAAGTCAGGTAAGCCCTCAAGTCTGAGGTGCCCCTCAAGTAAGGTGATCTCTCGAGTCTAGCATAACCAATTTGGTATTCTCGAGAATGGATATTTCTATATCCATAAAAGGGATTTGTAATATTTTAACTTTTGTGGATTTACTCTATTAGGTCATTGAGTCTTCATTGATCCTTACCAGCAAGCAGGAGGTTTTGGTAAATTTTAAAGGAAGGGTGGGCATCTTAGATCCATCCTATCCTTATAAGGATATAATCCTTCTAGGTAATCTCCTTCACTTAGGTAATGAAGAGGTAGGTATCAATCCTTTTCTCTAAGGTGAAAGAGACTTTACTTTGTAAGGTCAGTAGATACTCAGTCCGGTTATAACAACCTTGAGCTAGAAGGGCCTTACCTTTTGTAAGGTTGGCGCAGGATATTGATTCCCCTAAAACACTTTAGCCGGCGCAGGAGTCCCTTACTTTCGAAGATAAGTATTGCTTTACTATAGAAATAATACGAGTATCATTTTGGTAAGAAGTTAGGGAGCTACAATTTTTGCATTTTTTTTTAATTTCCTACAGTATCTTGTAAGTCCTATGAATCCCCTTAATATATTCAATGTTTTTGGATGAGACCATTCTTGCATAGCCTCCACTTTCTTTGGATCAAATCGTACTCCTTCATAAGTTACAACGTGACCCAAATATCAACTTCAAAATCCCCAAAAGAAAATTTGGAGTGCTTCATGAATAATTGGTTCTCTCTCAAGATTTGCAAGGACTTACCAACATGATTTATGTGTGATTCCCATGTTTTATTGTACATCAATATATCATCAAATAAGACTAATACAAAATTTTATAGGAATGGTTTGAATATATTGTTCCTGCGGCTATAGAAGGTGGATGGATCATTGAAAAAACTAAATTGCATCAACTAGAAATGCATAATGACCTTCATATATTATAAAATTCATCTTAGGGATGTATGTCTTTGTCAACCTGATTATGTGGTATCATGGATGTATATCAAGCTTAGTGAAATAACTTACCTCGTGAATTTCATCTATGAGATTTTTAACAACTAGGATGGGGAGTTTTTCCTTGATCATCAATTTATTAATATCCCTAAAATTAGGACACATGCACGGCATGACATAAAACATTAACACCATGAATAACAGTGATGAGTAATGTCTTGTACTATGATGTATGACCCCTTCCTCCAATATTTCTTTAATGATCTTTTCGATTTCATTATTTTGTGGAAAAGAGTGTTGATAAGGATGTACATTTGGTGGTTAGCTTATTCAAATCAAGAGAATGGCATGGTCGTGCTCTCTTCAAGGAAGGGTTAAACCAAGTCAATGTCTCAAAGACTTGATGATATTCATCAAGGACTCGTTGTAAATCTAGGTGGATTTCTTGCATTGGGTTATCCATAATTTGTATGGAATTAAATTGAGAAATAATGTTAGAGTGTTATTTCTTTAATAATATCTCCATATGATGAGATCTATCTATTTCAGGGGATCTTGTTTGAAGCCTTTAAAGGATGTGTGTATGCCCCTTTTTAGTGAAACCCATATAGAATTATTTGAAATCCATTTTTATTTGCCCCAATGTGCATAGACATTCTTCCCCAATTATTATATCACAACCACCCATGTCTTTAGAAAATAGATTAATTTTGAGTTGATAATCTCCCATTTGGAGTTTGAAATTTTCACATCTTCCCTTACCTTTCATCATACCTCCATTATTGATCATGATTTTCAATTTGTGCATTATGTGTACAAACAATTGGTTTCTTTTGTCGCTCTCTTGTAAATGAAATTGTGATTATTACCACTATCAACTATGACTATAACGTTTTGATGCTTAATGTAGCTTATGAGTTTCAATGTTTTTGGAGTTTAAAATCCCAATAATGCATGAAAGGAGATTAGGGGTTCTACATGAAGGTTTGATATCTAACTCAATCTAATTTCCATGCCTTCAACCCATAGGCTATGGTTTCTCTTCGATATTTATGTCTTAAGTTAAGTGTTGTGTGGTCACATCAATTTGGAACAACTTTTTTCTTCACACCTATGACTTGGAGCATTTTTTTATCACAATTATTGTAAAGTCCATGTCTTTGGAAATATACCATTCTTGCTAAATACTACCTTTGTACTTTCAAGGGATGAGTAAGGTTCCTTGGGGAATTATCTTGGGAAGCAAGCGTGTGGGGAATGAATATCAGTTTCTTAATTTTTTCATTGATCAACATCTTCGCTTCTAGTGCCCTCCCAGTTTCTTCTAACCATGTATTAGAAAATTAGATTTTGAATTGTACTTGAATATCCTATTTGATTCCATTGATGAAACATTCTTTATAGAAGTAATCTATTAAGTTCTCTATACTTATGGCTAATTTCTCAAAGGTTGTCTTAAAGTCAGTGACTGATCCTATTTGGTGTAACTTGGTAAGTCACACCAAATAGTGAGTATCTCTTTCAAAATTTGCATGGAAATATTTAACAAAATGACTCCAAACGATGTCACTTGTAGAGTATTTTTATTCCATTCCCACCAGTGACATCATTTCAAATAAATAGAGGACCCCACTCTAATTTTCATTACATTAGTAATTCCATATAGGATGAATTAATGTTCCATCTAGGTGACCCATCTTGATAGGCCAGAACAATAGAACGTATTCAAGTACACCTCCAAAGAATGGTGCCATACTTTATTATCCATCATTTTATTACTATGTGGACCTAAATAGGGTTGTGGGTGGCTACATGGCCAACGTTAGAAGTTTCTTCCTACTATGGCTCAATATGATGTGTAGTCCAATGTTTTTGTTTCAATATGCCTTGAGCTAGCACACCTAACAACTTCTCAGCCAATATCTTTTCAATGTTGGCTAATGTCTATTAATTTATCTTCTCCTTCTCATCTAAATTCTCTAATTTCCGATTCAACTTGGTTAGTTCCTACTAATTTTTCTTATCATTCTCATCCAAACTCTTCATTTGGTTTTCCAAGTGATCAACCTCTCTGAAGTGGAGCAGATGTTCATGTTTTCCAACAAAGTATGGAGTGATTTATAGGTCATATGGTTATCCTTCATGGGTGATCTCACTAGATATTGTTACTAACTCTTAAATATAAGGGAGTGGCAGGTGCTATAGCTCCTTGAAATATGTGCAGGGTCTCACAATAGTACTCGGATCAATATCTCAAAGTGATAACTAAGGAGGCTCAATCATGCCCTTGGTCATACTAATCAATGACCCAGGTATTAGAGAGTGGTCTCCCCAAGTGTTATTCTTAGTGTACTATAGCAACAGGATAGTTGATTCGATTATCTAAACATAAGTTCAAACATGTCTGGGAGACTTTCTATATATCAAAATGTACATGGAAGTGAGATTCCATATATAAGTATTATTTAATGTGATACTACTTGAAGGGGTAGCAACAAGGGTTTCATGGATTTCCAACCAAGTGAAACCATATGTAGTTCCTACATGTAATCTTCCCCAACTATAGTATTACCCACTAAACAAAGGATCATTTTGTTACTTAAATACATCATAACATGTATCTAAAAAAAATCTTTCTAGCAGTAGAAACATATCTTAAAATCACCTGAAAATAACTCCTGCAAGGTAGGGTTTGAAGCCAAAAATGTAAAACAATCACAACTTCTACTAAAATCCTTGGATTGGTTATTATGACCTCAGTTATGAAATGCCATAATTTCTTTGAATCTAATGGCACTAGTTTGAATGAAATCTACACTATCTATCAATACACATTCAATCACTGAAATTTGCAACCTCCTCAAAAGAAAAAAATAGATAGATAAATAATTAAATTAAATTAAATAATAATAATAATAATAAATCTAAAAAATGTCAATTTTAAATTGCGCATAACTTAATTTCTCGAACTCCATTTTGTATTTTTTTTAATTAGGTATTTTTAAAGGGAAATTAATTTCTCAAATTGGATTCTTCAAATTATGCACAAGAAGATTCATAAATCTATCTGAATGCTTATGTCCTCTTTTTTCATGGAAAATCAACCAAAAAAAAAAACTCTCAATTTATGCCAAAAATTCTCCCACTTCGTGCCCAAGAAAGAACTTTGATACCACATGTAATATAGTTCACATGAAATATAGTGCAAATCCTAAGAACATAAGGAAAAAGAGATAAAAACCCTAAGAAATATCTCTAATAATAGAAAATAGAGAGCTATGGTTCACTTGCCCCTTCAAGGGGGAAACCTCGATGAGAAATGCTCCAAATACAATTACGACTCTTGACAAAACATTACATAACCTCTCTCTCTCTCTCTCTCTCTCTCTCTCTCTCTCTATCTATATATATATATATATATATATATATATATCCATGGAGAATTATAACTACTTATGGGCCCTTTATTATCACAGTTGACCAACTAATTTGGGCCTTATTAATAAAAGGGACTTTTTTTACAATCAATTATAATCAAATAATTATTTAATAAGTCGTATTCAATGACAATGACATCATACATTAATAAAGTATCTAAGGAAGTTAAAGTAAGATCCTAATACAAATCCAATCATTTTTTTTTAATGAGGATGATTTTAAAAGCCATTTAGTAAAGTCCCAGAAGAAAATTGATAATGTTATGAATATAATTCATAACAGATACAATTAATATAGTTTTTAATAATTAATAGGGATTATGTAAGTAGTTATTAAGTTAGTCAAAGGGCATTTCTAAAAGACATGCCCATTCGTGAAAGGCTACCTGCATTGGTATATAAGCAAGGCCTCATTGTAACATTCAATCATCTCTTATACATTTTATATATAATATATCATTATTACAATACATCTTGTGTATTTTATATTAATTCAACAAGCCTACAGCTTTTTTGCTCCATTTGGTATCAGAGGAATGATCTTCTCGCCTGGAAGGAAGCACCTACGCCACTGTTAGTTTCTTTCAGCTGTTACATGATGTGCCTAGAAATTGCTACCGCTCGATGTCTTCATCAATGATGATGGACGATTTCATCAAAAAGTTGATCTATCTGGAGAATAAGATCAATAATTCCGATAAATTCACTAAACGATTAGTCAATCTTGAGGATAATGTTACAAGAAATTCTGACAACATCAAACAACTTCAAGACACAAATCGGATAGATAGACTAATGTTGAAAATCCGTAGCGAGTCTAGAGACAATTATAAAAAGGCAATGCAGAAGATGAACGCCATTTTGGACAAGATAAATCTAATGCAAAAACCAATAGTCCCGAATATTGAACATAGTCAACAAAACAATTTAGCTGATTCAAAAAATTCAGAAAATAATCATGAAGAATCACTATATTGTGCAGAAGACAAAAATAATCTCAACCACTGTTGTGACATGAATGACAATCAAAGTTGGGTATATGAAGAAAAAGAAGAAAATGCTTTTGATGAGGAAACTGATATGAATATGAAAAATTTTGAAAATTATGAAGGTAAAATTAATGACATACCTGCACCGATAAGGCATGAGAAATAATCCTATGAAGAAGATTTAAAAAACATTTTTGAAAAAGATCAGGTTATGGAAATCCCAAATTATGAGAATGAAGGTGAACTTAAAAATAAAGATGAGCCTGCTTGTCAGGAATCTGTTGAAATAGTTGGAAGTGATGCAGATGAAGATAATATGAAGGAGGACTATTTTGAAAAACAAGAAGATGAGCAATATCATAACAATGAGGAACATGTTGAAAAATACAATTATAATGATAAAAAAAGAACTCCTCGGGGTGACATAGATAAGATTGTTGAAAAAGCTAAAAATGAGGTTGCTATTGCAGAAAGGGATGGAACTGGAGGCAATGATCACGTTGTTGAGCATTATAGTGAAACGAAGTACCCTTTAGCAGTAAATCTTGGTACCATCACGGCAAATTTAGAAACTGTAGATGTATATTCTTATGTCGAGGATGAAACCGTTGAAGATCCCATGTTAGCTCAACATTTATCATTCTTTGGTATTGACTTCTCATCTTTGAAAGAGACGAAGTTGACTACTGCTGAAAAATAACTGGATCAGAATACAAACTTTGATTGGAATCATATTCGGGAAAATGGAAAGGAATCAGAGCCTCTATTTGGGCCTGGTTATACAGGACTTATCAATCTTGGAAACAACTGTTACTTGGCCTCTGTCATGCAAATGATATTATCCACAAAATATTTTAGTTTATGTTATTTTGGAACTGAAAAACTGGACGAAGCTTTTGAAAGGGCTCCTGCAGATCCAATTGTTGACTTGAATACGCAGCTGGCGAAACTTGGATATACCTCAGTTGACATTCAAGCAACACCTCGCCAGGTTAGTTCTCTCAAGGAAAGATTCATTACAGTGGCAGCCGCTAATAAGCATAGTGCAGCAGTAACTGAGTCTGGAGAAGTCTATACATGGGGATGCAATAGGGAAGGTCAACTTGGTTATGGTACTTCCAATTCTACATCGAATTATGTTCCTCGTGCAATTGAGTCTCTGAAAGGTCAATGTCTTGTTGCAGTATCTGCAGCAAAGTAACATACAGTGATTTTGAATTCAAATGGAGAGGTCTTTACATGGGGCTACAAAATGGTAATTCCATGGCGAGTAATGATTCAAAGGAATACAAAAAAGGGTGGAAATATGCCTTTGAAGTTTCATTGTAAGAAGCGGCTACATGTAGTTAAAATAGCAGCAGACATGACTCACAGCACGGTGCTTTCTGATGACAGCTCTTTATTCTACTGGGTTTCATCTGATCCAAATCTTCATTGCCAAAAGCTTTACTCCATGACTAGCAGCAACATGGTCTCTGTTTCAGCTGGAAAATATTGGACTTCCATTGCTACTTCAACAGGTGATGTATATGCATGGGATGGGCAGAAACATAAAGGAGATGTTCCTGTTCTCCAGCGTATACATGGGATTAAGCATGTCACTTCAGTTTCTGTTGGTGAAACTCACCTTCTGGTTGTTTCTACCAATAATATTCCCAAATACATCCCCAAATGTTTTGAAGAAATTTATACAGCAACAAAGGAGCACTCTGAGGAAGATGAAATAGAAGATGATGATGCAACATCAAATGATTGTCAAAATGGATCCAAAGGAGGTGAATGTGGTAGTGATAAAATCGAAAAAAAAAATGTTCCAAGTTTGAAGGACTTGTGCCAGAAGGTGGCAGTAGAGTTTTGGTGGAACCAAAAAATTTAGTGCAATTGCTTGATGTTGCGGATACAGTGGAAGTTGAGGACTTGCAGATACATTTCGAATCAAAGATTTACGAAACGAATTATTACACTTTTGTGATCGACATGGAAGGAAATTATGGTGCAGATTCTGTGATCGACCATCTGTCTGTAATCATCGAGGTCGAGACTGTGGCATATCAAAATTTGCTAGAAGGGCATCTGGCGGCATTGGTGGTCTTTTGTTGGTCGTCCGTGCAGAAAGACCAGGATCTCACGATGTTCCTCGCAGCATTCTTGTTCCGATGCGCTCGACTGAGCCTTCCGACTGCCCATGTGCAACATTCAATAACATGTAATAGTTGCTCAAATCGCGGAGAGGCCAAATGCTGTGTCAAACGGTGCATCTAACAGGTGTATCAAACAGATCGAAAGGACGTCCAATTCGTAATTATAGTTATAATTATAAGTTATACAATACATATATTTTTCCAATTAATTATATATATATATATATATATATATATTGTTGATCAGCGATTGTCATTGATGTCAACCCAAACAGCACCAGGGGCTAACCCAATATTGCATGGGAATTTTGACCTACCAAATTAATATATTCTGGGTCAATAATAATTTTGACGGTTTCTACTTGTCGAGATGTTTCCGTTGATATATGGCACGCCATGTAATTCTTCACAGTTTGAGAGATATTCATGTTTGAAGTTTGTACCCCTAGTTAGTGGGCTAAAACCCCATGGGGTTGGGGCATGGGTCATTGAAAAGTCATAATTAATATTTTTTTATGCTCCTAAAATCCCTCCCATTTTCACTTGTTGAAGCCCCTCTCAACTTAAGCATTCATATAAATTGTGATCTTCATTTCCTCCTTATACAAGGGATTCGGCCATCTAAAACAGGTCATCGTGGAATTTTCACTCTAATTTTTTTTCTACAAATGCTCAGATACTGAAATTTTTACGAGGCGAAGCCAAAATCTTGAGGAAGCTGTAGTAAAAATTTTAGATCAAGCTGCGCAATATTTTTGGAGATATGATCTGTGGAAGTAAGGGTTTTTGCAGGCTCCTGAAATTCATCTCAAAGAAGTGACCTTGGTAAAATCGTCATAACTCTCTCTCTGAGTATCAGATTGTAATTCTGTAAAAATTGGTAGACAGTGTATAGTATTTAGTTTTCTCTCTATCATTTTTAGAGGCAAATTAAGAAACAATGACACATGGCATGCCATACAAGTGCGCTATGCTGAAACAGTCCATAATTAGGGTAGTGTGAGAAATTGGGTATAAATATCTCTTGAAGAATCCAAATTAGGTCCACCCAACGGTTGAAGGAGCAACCAGAGGACTACTCTGGGACCAAAAATCGATATTGAAAGATCTGAAATAGCGAGGAGATACACCGATTCAATATCAGGCTCATAGAAGGCAAAAAAAACTGGTCATGTGTGGTAAAGGGTTACGGGTTGGGAAATTTTCTCACAGTGAAAAAGCAAAGAAAGGTGCATCAGAGGGTAGCATGACAAGATCAGCATCCAAGGTGCATAATAGCAGCAAGAAGTTCATTATATGAAGTCTTCAAGTGGGCAACACTGCATACAATCATTGTAAAGGTATCATTGTACCTAGTCACTATAAATACATTATTGTACAAATTTTACTAGTATCTATCTGCCAAGGGTTGAAGAGCCAGCGTTGGGAGGTCTAGGATCACCATTAGGTGTTTCTATCAAAGTTGGGGTTATGGTCTAGTATATCTTCTTCTTCTACATCATTCTATATCATTGTAAAGTGGACTATTTTCCCTGGTATGGGAGTCCATTCATTTTTTATTATTCCATAGGGTGGTAGGGTGGTGGTAGGGTGAGTTTTAGCTCAATGGGTGTTCAGGCATCCATTCAGTTGACTACTAAAGATTCTCAGACATTGGAGCGTCCATCCAGTGGGAGCTAGAAGAATGCTTTTCTAGATTCCAGGAAGTTGGAGCTTTATTTTCAATTGGAGTTGAAAAGAATTATTAGAAAAGCATTAGGTGGTTTTTGTCCTGGAGTGGGTTTCCACCTTAAAAAATGTGTGCATTTGTGTTCCTCTTATTTTCTGCTATCATTGTACAAGCACTGATAATAATTGAATATTAACTAATGTTCTAATTGAAAGAAATATTGATTCACCCCCCCTCTCAGTATTTCCAACAATTGGTATCAGAGCAGGTTCCCTCAATAGTAGTTTAACAGCTAGAAGGAGGTCATGGAGCATACCAAGAATGGTGTACCTCTATTCAATGAAAATAATTATGCACTTTGGAAATGAAGAATGGAGGTCTATGTCTTGGCATAAGGTTACGAAGTATGTGACACTGTTCAAAATGGATTTACATCAACCACGGATGAACAAGGTAACAAGAATCTGGTAAATGATGCAAAAGAAAATAATATTATTATCAGTGGACTTATTGAATCTACTTATCATAAGGTGTTGTATTGTAAAACTGCCAAAAATGTATGGGACAAGATTGATAATATATATACAGGTGACTCAAATTTCAAAGAAGCAAAGCTTGAAATCTATAGAGAAAAATTTGAGCAACTCAGAATGAAAGAAGATTGCAACATTGCTGCATACTTTCAATACATTGATGAAATAACCAATACGCTGGAAGAATTGGAGAGCCGGAGTTGTGAAAGACAATATATGGAAGAAGTCTTATAACGTTACCGGGAGATTCAACCCAAGGTATGGGTCTTAGAATCAGAGGTATCTGGATAAACTGACAAAAGGAAAATTTTATGGAGTTCTCATAGCATATGAAATGAGACTTGATGAAGAGGAGGGTACTTCGCATCTAGAAACTGCGTTCGTTGCATCTAAGAAAACCAATAAGGATAAACAACCTTCAATTGAAAATACATGCACCTGCAAGTGTGAAGAAAAGGGAGATGATGAAGAAGGTCTTTGAGATGAAGAATATGCTTACTTCACGAGAAAACTACAAATTGGTAAGGGAAAATTCAAAGGTAAAATTCCATTGATATGTTTCAGTTGTAATGAGGTTGGGCATTTTGCAGGCAAAATGTCCAAACAGAAGTAATGGCAACTCAAAAGGAAAGAAAGGCTTTAAGAAATTCAACAAGCAAGGATCCAAAAGGAACTTTATCTCTAAAGAAGATAGCTCATCATTCGATGAAGACAATGACAATGAAGAAGAAGCCAATGAGAGAGTATTTTTTATGGCCAAGCACAATAAACAAGAGGTATCAAACAACGAAGAAGAAGGATGGACCATAAAATAATTTTATGAGGAAGAAATCAATCTTATAAAAGATCTCAAGGCGGAGAAGATTCGTTCCAAAACTCTTGACGAACAAGTTCAAGGTCTAAAAATTGAAGTTGAAGAACAAAAATGCATTGAAGAGTCACTTCAAAAGAAGTTGGAAGAAAGAAACCAAGAAAGGGAAGAATTATAAGCCGAAGTAGTCTCGCTGTGTGAGGAAGTGAAGAAAGGAAAAACTATGCCAGCAGCTCAAGGGCACTGGAAGAACTCATTAACAATCAACAATCTTACAACGACAAAAATGGCATCGGTTACAAAGAAGAAGAAGTAGGACCTTGTACAACAAAATACAATGAACCTATGAGATTTGACATGCATATAGACTTCATTGGAAAAGATTCGCAAGAACAGCCTTGGAAGACAATTCCTCGACGAAAATTTCCATCTGGAAATTACCAACATATTTTTTTAGCAAAAGCTCACATTATTCATGTGGGAAAATTGAAAGTGTAAATCTACTCGAATATCGCACGTACTAAGATAGATACAATTCCAGGATATCTCTCAAATATGAATTACTCCGGGAGCTCGTAGAAACATCAATAGTTGGCAGACATTTAAAAATAATATTGAATGTTACAAATGCGAAACTTTGGACACATAGCCAAAGGCTGGAACTTGAAAATCCTCCGGAAAGAATCTTCGAAACCCACCAGAATGAACGAACATGGAAGAAGAGAAAGAATGATAATTGTGCTCTCGCTCACCGAAGGCTCAAAAGAACAAAGATGTGTGGTATGTTGATAGTGGTTTCTCAATGCATATGTTGGAGATAAATATCAATTTGTATCTGAAAGAAGAAGGATGGAACCATGTCCTTTGGAAATGATGGATCTTCAAATGTTATAGGATCAGGTACTATCACTCTCGGAAGCAAAGATTCTCTAGCCAATAATGTTCTATTGGTTGAAAACATGAATCACAATCTGCTCAGTGTTGGACAAATGTGTAATCAAGGACACACAATACTATTCAACTCCACAAAATCTGAAATCAGGAAAGGCGTGTATGGTGAAATTGTGGCTACAGCAAGTCGAGCTCCAAACGACATATATGTTCTGGATGAAGCAACTAAAGCATGTCTAATAGCTGAAGAGGATGATACAATAATTGGTAGCAATGATGATCGACTAAGTAAGATTTTTTCTACAAAGGTGCAAAGTGATTTCGAGATGTCTTTACTTGGTTGTAAATTGAGCGTAGACAACTCATCTAAGGATGTGGATCAAAGGTTGTACAGATCTATGATTAGCAGTCTTTTATATGTAACAGCCTCCCGACCAGATGTTATGCAAGCAGTTGGACAAGTAGCAAGATTCCAAGCAGCACGTCAAAAGCTTGGGATTCTCCCAAGTTCTCATTAGATTTTCCTTTTTCAGAATATAAAGGGGGAGTGGAAGTAGATTACAAGTCTGCAGGACGGTTGTGTGTCAGCGCGAGTGGAAGTGTGTACAGGTCCACATGATGTTTGTGTTTCAGGGGGAGTTACCCTTTGCCATTGATGTCAAAGGGGGAGAGAATGTTGTAGGAAGAGGTGTCATGATCGCAGGTGGAGTACTTGTGTTGCCATCAATGCCAAAGGGGGAGACTGTTGATCAGCGGTTGTCATTGATGTCAACCCAAGCAGCACCAGGGGCTAACCCAATATTGCATGGGAATTTTGACCTACCAAATTAATATATTCTGGGTCAACAATGATTTTTACGGTTTCTACTTGTCGAGATGTTTTCGTTGATATATGGCATGCCATGTAATTCTTCACGATTTGAGAGATATACATGTTTGAAGTTTGTACCCCTAGTTAGTGGGCTAAAACCCCATGGGGTTGGAGAATGGGTCATTGAAAAGTCATAATTAATATTTTTTTATGCTCCTAAAATCCCTCCCACTTTCACTTGTTGAAGCCCCTCTCAACTTAAGCATTCATATAAATTGTGATCTTCATTTCCTCCTTATACAAGGGATTCGGCCATCTAAAACAGGTCATCGTGGAATTTTCGCTCTAACTTTTTTTCTACGAAGGCTCAGAAGCTGAAATTTTTATGAGGTGAAGCAGAAATCCTGAGGATGCTGCAGTAAAAATTTCAGATCAATTTGCGCAAAATTTTTGGAGATATGATCTGTGGAAGTAAAGGTTTTTGCAGGCTCCTGAAATTCATCTCAAAGAAGTGACCTTGGTAAAATCGTCATAACTCTCTCTCTGAGTATCGGGTTGGAATTTTGTAAAAAGTGGCAGATAGTGCACATACTTTAGTTGTTTCTCTATCAATTTCAGAGGCAAATGAAGAAACAGTGACACGTGGCATTCCATAGAAATGTGCTCTGCTGAAACAATCCATAATTAGGGCAGTGTGAGAAATTGGGCATAACTCTCTCTTGAAGAATCCAAATTGGGTCAGACCTATGGAATTGTAAAGAAAACTCAGAGGACTACTACAAGACAAAAAATCAGATATTGAAGATCTGAAATAACAGAGATACACCAGATTCAATATCGAGCTTTTAGAAGGCAAAAAAAAGTTAGATCATGTGTTGTCAAGGGTTGCAAAGGACCAAACTTTCTACGGAAGAAAATCAAAGCAAGGTGCAGTAGAGGGTAGCATGACAAGAGCAGCATACAAGGTGCATAATAGCAGCAATAATTTCATCATATGAAGTCTTCAAGTGAGCAGCACTGCATACAATCATTGTAAAGGTATCATTGTACCTAGTCATTGTAAATACATTATTGTACAAATTGTACTAGTATCTATCTACCAAGGGTTGAAGAGGCAGCGTTGGGAGGTCTAGGATCATCATTAGGTGTTTGTGTCAAATTTGGGGTTATGGTCTAGTATATCTTCTTCTTATACATCATTCTATATCATTGTAAAGTGGACCATTTTCCCTGGTACAGGAGTCCATTCATTTTTTATTCTTCTATAGGGTGGTAGGGTGGTGCTAGGGTGAGTTGTAGCTCATTGGGTGTTGGGACATCCATTCAGTTGACTATTGAAGAATCTCGAGCGTTGGATCGTCCATCCAGTGGGAGATGGAGAAGAATGTTTTTCTAGATTCTAAGAAGTTGGAGCTTTATTTTCAATTGGAGTTGAAAATAATTATTAGAAAGCATTAGGTGGTTTTTGTCCCGGAGTGGGTTTCCACCTTAAAAACTGTGTGCATTTTTGTTCATCTTGTTTTCTGCTATCATTATACAAACACTGATAATAATTTAAGATTAACTAATGCTCTAATTGAAAGAAATACTGATTCACCCCCCCTCTCAATATTTCCAACAATTGGTATCAGAGCTTGGTTCCTTCAATAGCAGTTTAACAGCTGGAAGGAGGTCATGGAGCATACCAAGAATGGTGTACCTCTATTCAATGAAAATAATTATGCACTTTGGAAAGAAAGAATGGAGGTCTATCTCTTGGCGCAAGGTTACGAAGTATGGGACACTGTTCAAAATGGATTTACATCAACCGCGGATGAACAAGGTAAGAAGAATTTGGTAAATGATGTAAAAGCAAAGAATATTATTATCAGTGGACTTATTGAATCTGCTTATCATAAGGTGTTGGGTTGTAAAACCGCCAAAAATGTATGGGACAAGCTTGAGAATATATATGCGGGTGACTCAAATGTCAAAGAAGCAAAGCTTCAAATCTATAGAGAAAAATTTGAGCAACTCAGAATGAAAGAAGATTGCAACATTGCTGCATACTTTCAATATGTTGATGAAATAACCAATACTCTGGAAGGATTGGGAGAGCCAGTTGACGAGAAGACTATTATATGGAAGATTCTTAGAACGTTACCAGGGAGATTCAACCCAAAGGTATCAGTCTTAGAATACAGTGCAAATCTGGACAAACTCAGCAAAGAGGAATTACATGGAGTTCTCATAGCATATGAAATGAGACTTGATGAAGAAGAGGGTACTTCACATCTAGAAACTGCATTCGTTGCATCTAAGAAAACCAATAAGGATAAACAACTTTCAATTGAAAATACATGCACCTGCAAGTGTGAAGAAAATGGAGATGATGAAGAGGGTCTTTCAGATGAAGAATATGCTTACTTCACGAGAAAAATACAAATTGGTAAGGGAAAATTCAAAGGTAAACTTCCATTGATATGTTTCAGCTGTAATGAGGTTGGGCATTTTGCAGCAAAATGTCCAAACAAAAGTAATGGCAACTCAAAAAGAAAGAAAGGCTTTAAGAAATTCAACAAGCAAGGATCCAAAAGGAACTTTCTCTCTAAAGAAGATAGCTCATCATTCGATGAAGACAATGATAGTGAAGAAGAAGCCAATGAGAGAGTATTGTTTATGGCCAAGCACAATAAGCAAGAGGTATCAAACAACGAAGAAGAAGGATGGACCATAGACGAATTTTATGAGGAAGCAATCAAGCTTATAAAAGATCTCAAGGCGGAGAAGATCTGTTCCAAAACTCTTGAAGAACAAGTTCAAGGTCTAAAAATTGAAGTTGAAGAACACAAATGCATTGAAGAGTCACTTCAAAAGAAGTTGGAAGAAAGCAACCAAGAAAGGGAAGAATTAGAATCCGAAGTAGTCTTGCTGCGTGAGGAAGTGAAGAAAGGAAAAACTATCCAAAACTATGCCAACAGCTCAAGGGCATTGGAAGAACTCACAACAATCAACGATCTTACAATGAAAAAACTGGCATCGGTTACAAAGAAGAAGAAGCAGGACCAGCTACAACAAAATACAATGAACCTATGAGATCTGACATGCATGTAGACTTCATTGGACAAGATTTGCAAGAACAGCATTGGAAGACAATTCCTCGACGAAAATTTCCATCCAGGTACCAACATATTTTTTATGGCTACTGTTATTCATGTGGAAAATTTGGTCATAAAGTTGTAGAATGTCGCACGTACCCTAGGAACGAATACAATTCCAGGATATCTCTCAAATATGAACCTCCCAGGGCTCGGTGAAACATCAATAGATTTGAACATTTAAGAAATAATATTGAATGTTATAAATGTCGAAACTTTGGACACACAGCCAAAGACTGCAGACTTGAAAATCCTCCAGAAGAATCTTCGAAGCCACAGAATGAACGAACATGGAAGAAGAAGAAGAATGATAATTGTGCTCTCGCTCTGAAGGCTCAAAAGAACAAAGATGTGTGGTATGTTGATAGCGGTTGCTCAACGCATATGACTGGAGATGGAAATAAATTTGTATCTCTGAAAGAGAAGAAGGATGGAACCGTGTCCTTTGGAAATGATGGATCTTCAAATGTTATAGGATCAGGTACTGTCACTCTCGGAAGCAAAGATGCTCTAGCCAATAGTGTTCTACTGGTTGAAAACATGAATCTGTCACTCGGTGTTGGACAAATGTGTGATCAAGGACACACAATACTATTCAACTCCACGAAATGTGAAATCGGAAAGGCGTGTATGGTGAAATTGTGGCCTGACAGAAGTCGAGCTCCAAATGACATATATGTTACGGATGAAACAGCAACTAAAGCATGTCTAATAGCTAAAGAGGATGATTTCTACAATAATTGGTAGCAATGATGATCGACTCAGTAAGAATTTTGCTACAAGGTGAAAAGTGATTTCGAGATGTCTTTACTTGGTTGCAAATTGAGCATAGACGACTCATCTAAGGATGTGGATCAAAGGTTGTACAGATCTATGATTAGTAGTCTTTTATATGTAACAGCCTCCCGACCAGATGTTATGCAAGCATTTGGACAAGTAGCAAGATTCCAAGCAGCACCAAAAGAATCACATATTAAATATTTTCCAGCATTGGAATATCTTCATCAAAATCTTGGGATTCTCCCAAGTTCTCATTAGATTTTGCTTTTTCAGAATATAAAGGGGGAGTGGAAGTAGATTACAGGTCTACAGGACGGTTATGTGTCAGCGCGAGTGGAAGTGTGTACAGGTCTGCATGATGGTTGTGTTTCAAGGGGAGTTACCCTTTGCCATTGATGTCAAATGGGGAGAGAATGTTGTAGGAAGAGGTGTCATGATCGCAGGGGGAGTACTTGTGTTGCCATCAATGCCAAAAGGGGAGATTGTTGATCAGTGGTTGTCATTGATGTCAACCCAAGCAGCACCAGGGGCTAACCCAATATTGCATGGGAATTTTGACCTACCAATTTAATATATTCTTGGTCAATAATGCTTTTGACGGTTTCTACTTGTCGAGGTGTATCCGTTGATATATTGCACGCCATGTAATTCTTCACGGTTTGAGAGATATTCATGTTTGAAGTTTGTACCCCTAGTTAGTGGGCTAAAACCCCATGGGGTTGGGGCATGGGTCATTGAAAAGTCATAATTAATATTTTTTTATGCTCCTAAAATCCCTCCCACGTTCACTTGTTGAAGCCCCTCTCAACTTAAGCATTCATATAAATTGTGATCTTCATTTCCTCCTTATACAAGGGATTCGGCCATCTGAAACAGGTCATTGTGGAATTTTCGCTCTAAATTTTTTTCTACAAAGGCTCGAAAGCTGAAATTTTTATCCAAAATCCTGAGGAAGCTGAAGTAAAAATTTCAGATCAAGTTGTGCAATATTTTTTGAGATATGATCTGTGGAAGTAAGGGTTTTTGCAGGCTCCTGAAATTCATCTCAAAGAAGTGACCTTGGTAAAATCATCATAACTCTCTCTCTGAGTATCGGATTGGAATTCCGTAAAAAGTGGCAGATAGTGCACAGTCCTTAGTTTTTCTCTATCAATTTCAGAGGCAAATGAAGAAACAGTGACACGTGGCATGCCGTACAAGTGTGCTCTGCTGAAACAGTCCATAATTAGAGCAGTGTGAGAAATTGGGTATAGCTCTCTCTTGAAGAATCCAAATTGGGTCAGACTTATGGCATTGGAAAGAAAACTCATAGGACTACTACAGAACCAAAAATCAGATATTGAAGATCTAAAATAACAGAGATGCACCAGATTCAATATCGAGCTCCTAGAAGGAAAAAAAAAAAAGCTAGATCGTGTGTTGTCAAGGGTTGCAAAGAACCAGACTTTCTACGGCAGAAAAGCAAAGCAAGGTGCAGCAGAGGGTAGCATGACAAGAGCAGCATCCAAGGTGCATAATAGCAGCAATAATTTCATCATATGAAGTCTTCAAGTGGGCATCACAACATACAATCATTGTAAAGGTATCATTGTACCTAGTCATTGTAAATACATTATTGTACAAATTGTACTAGTATCTATCTGCCAATGGTTGAAGAGGCAGCGTTGGGAGGTCTAGGATCATCATTAGGTGTTTTTTTCAAAGTTGGAGTTATGGTCTAGTATATCTTCTTCTTCTACATCATTCGATATCATTGTAAAGTGGACCATTTTCCCTGGTACAAGAGTCCATTCATTTTTTATTCTTCTATAGGGTGGTAGGGTGGTGCTAGGGTGAGTTGTAGCTCATTAGGTGTTGGGGCATCCATTCAGTTAACTACTGAAGAATCTCGGGCGTTGGAGCGTCCATCCAGTGGGAGCTGGAGAAGAATGCTTTTCTAGATTCTAGGAAGCTGGAGCTTTATTTTCAATTGGAGTTGAATATTAAAGAATTATTAGAAAAGCATTAGGTGGTTTTTGTCCCGGAGTGGGTTTCCACCTTAAAAACTGTGTACATTTGTGTTCCTCTTGTTTGTTGCTATCATTTTACAAACACCGATAATAATTGAAGATTAAATAATGCTCTAATTGGAAAAGTATTGATTCACCCCCCTCTCCGGTATTTCCAACATATATATATATATATATATATATATATATATATATATATATATATATATATATATATATATATATATATATATATATATATATATAAGTTATAGATTTATAATTTATAATTTATATACTAATTATATAATAAATAAATTAAAATATATATGTATTTATTTATAAAAATAATAATAATAATTTAATTAATTTAAAAAAAAAAAAGGCCCTAGTTTTCAAAAACAACATTACAAGAGAGAATTCTACAAAGGTGGGGTACCAAGTGCTCAATGACATGCCATGTAGATAATCCCAAGTGGCGAAATTGTCAAAAAATTAAGCTTTGACGACAAAGCTTTTCGAGAGGAAGGCAATGTTATGAATATAATTCATAACAGATATAATTAATATAGTTATTAATAGTTAATAGGGATTATGTAAGTATTCATTAAGTTAGTCAAAGGGCATGTCTAAAATACATGCCCATTCGTGAAAGGCTACCTGCATTGGTATATAAGCAGGGCTTCATTGTAACATTCAATCATCTCTTATACATTTTATATATAATGTATCATTATTACAATACCTCTTGTGTATTTTATAATTAAGTCAACAAGCCTACAGCTTTGTTGCTCAGATAATTATTTTAAAGTGTATACCATGAAATAATTTGTTGAAAATATTAAAAAAAAAAAGATCAAAGAGGAAGTAGGGGAGTAGCTATAGAATAAAGTTAGAGAAAATCATAAGAACATAGGTGGAGGAAGGCATAAAAGGGATTTTGAAATAATGTCACGGTTAGTGTTTTTCTTGAAGAGTAAATTCACTCTTAAAAAGAGCCTGAAGGGAAAAAGAAAAGTGTGATGGATAAGGAAGATGAAAAATGGGTGATTAAGAGCAAAGCCACTTGCCTCGTTGAGGGAATTAATAATATTAAATGAACGTCATCTATAAAAGTGGGTTACAATATGGCTCTAAGGTTGATTATTTTTTAGACTTAACGGAAGCTAGTAAGCACCACTTCAAAAATATCTTTGAAAATTGTAAGAATGAAAATCTAGTTGAAATAATGGATACTTTTAAGGCTATTCCATATATATTATTGAATTAATGAGGCAATAGTTGTAGGGGTACCAAAATATGATATTAAAGAAGTGTTAAACTCTTTTGAGAGGGTGAAAATACCGAGACCTAATGGATGGATTGTTGAGCTTTATCTTGGTTTTTTAAATTTGTTGGAGGGGGTATTATAAGAGTGGTCAAGGAGTCCAAATTTTCATGTAAAGTTTCATGAGAATCGAACTTTACTTTCATAACCCTTGTCCCAAAGGAAAATAGCCCATCCTAAACACTTTATGCAATCTTGTTTACAATGGGTTTTAAAAAATAGAACTAACAAATTGAAGGGTGTTTTGTCATGTGTTATTTTAGAATAATAGTTTGGATTTATTTCCAATAGGAAAATTCATGATGATATTGGAATAGAACAATAAGGGATCCATTCTATCAAAACTTGAAAAATCTAGAAGTGGTGATGAAAATAGATCTTGCAAATGTATATGGAAAATTGAACTAACTATATCTCACGTTATTGTTGCTTCTATTAGGAATGAATCCACATAATATTTGTTGTATAATGAGGCTCATCTCCTCTATTTCCTTTGTTATTTTAATCAATGTGTCCTCGTCATGGTTTTTCACTGCTTCTAGAGAACATTGAAAATATTATCCTTTATATAGATTTTTGTTCTTGTTGGTAGTCAAGGGTTTAAGAATGATGTTAAAGAATGTTAAGAGGAGATGGTTAACGAATAGTCACTAAAAATTATTGATTCAATTATCGCTTTGCACCTTTTTTCTTTGTGTTATTATGATTTTTGGTCATGGTTCCCTAAGGGAAGTCAGTTGCATTAAGGATGTCTTACAAAATTATTGTATAGAAACAAGAATGGAAGTTAACATGCAAAAATCCTCATTGTTTTTCAATGAGATGGAAGAATAGGTAAAATTCATTTTATTTTAAACATAAACCCAAGTATTTTATTCCTTGGTCAAAAGGGCCATGGTTTGTGGTTGTTTTAACAAAATTTAAGCTAGAACCTCAATTTAGTGTGATACATTCCTTTCAAGGGGAGATAGATATATTTTATTTAAGACTATATTAGAGAGCATCCAATTATAATATGTTATTTCCCATATTATAAAAGGTATCATTGAGAAAATTAGAAAGAAGCTCTTCGACATTTTATGGACAGGAAAAAGAGAAAGGGAATGAACTCCTTTGGTTAAAGGGTCTATGGTGACATATCTAAAAAAGGAAAAGTGGATGAGGCCTAATGAACATATATGTGTTTAGTATGACTCTAGTTGCAAAGCATTTGCAGAGATTAATCTATAATGAAGAGTTGTGGGGAAAGGTATTAAATTCCAAATACATAAGTGATATATCCATGAAAGAATGGTTTAGATAGAAAATGAAAAGTGAGAAGGGGTCCTCATTGAGTATGGAAATCATTTCTTAGAACCTTCCCCTTGATAAGAAAATATGTTGTTTGGAAAATTGGAAGAGGAAACAAGGTGAGGATTAGGGAATACCCCTAGACCAACTGCTAACAAAATAAAATCTCTCATATCCTCTCCTAAATGATTTCCACTCCTTGGGAATTTTTAGTATGGGGTCGCAAAAATCTCTAGATGTGAGAAATGGATGGGCTCAAGAGTGGATATCAACAGGGTCCTTAAACTTGCAAGGGGAAATTTTTTTGAAAGGTGTTAGTTTATAAGGATGTTAAAACATAGCACAATTGGGTTATCATATGAAGAATATGTAATTAAATGGTCCAATAACAAGGACATGAGAGAGTTTATAGCCAAATATTGATACTTGATGAAGATGTACGAAGATAATGTAGTAAATAAAGCTCAACATTGGAATTTGTTGTGGAAGTTGGACATTCCTTGAAAGAGCGACATTTTTTTATGGTTAGCTTTGGAAATAAATTCTTATGTGAAACAATGGTTAAAAGAGGAACTAGCATGGACCAAATTGATGCACCACTTGCAAATGTAATGAAGAATCAATTCATCACCTTTTTGTCTTTTGTCCTTTTTCTATATATCTCTGGATTGAATTACTACATATTTTTAATGGTATACATAATTAGGACCAAGGGCCTCTATTGGAATGCTTTGAATCATGGATATTAGGTAAATTTGAAAAAACCCATAGGGCCTTTCCATGTTCCATAACTGGGGATTCTGGTTATCTAGGAATATAATGCTTTTTTCAAGGGTTAAATAATGGTATTTCTCATGTGGCCCATACGATAATATTATCTTATGAGGGAAGTTGGAATCCCTTAAAATTTAAATCATGAAGATTCAAAAATAACCAAAGACAAATTTAGTTATCCTATGGGATTTTTTTAAGAAGGCTTGTCAAGGAACTCCATATGTTTGTGGTGCAAGGGATATACTTTTCTTTGATTCTTCACGTTTTATACCATCAAAATATATTTTTAGAAAGGAACTAATAATAAATATGAGTATTATTCTTTGTGTCTCCTTTTGAAAATGTGCATAGAGAAAACAATTACTCACTTGTATTGTTGGACTCACTATTTCCATTACACCAAAACCCACAAGTGTTAGTAAATGAGTGCATCGCCAAGGTTAACAGATCCTCGAGAGGCAGTTAATCACATGTTGAGAACACATGGGGAGTGTTGGATTATCCAATGTCAGCAACCCCCCCCCCCCCACCCAAGTGTGATCCTGACATGTTTCGAACTCGAGACCTTTGGATTTGATACCAATTGTTGGAATCATAATTTCCATTACACCAAAACTTGCACGTGTTAGTAAATGGGTGCATCGCCAGAGTTAACAGATGTTGAAGATCCAGATAAGCACATGTTGCGAAACACATGAGGAGTGTTAGATTGTCCAATGCCCAACATGTATGTGTTTGGGGATTCAAATTTGTTGATGGATTGGGCCAACAGAAAATATTGAATTGAAAATATTCTTATAAATCATATCATGCACATTATAGAGGTAAAAATTAGGTTTGAAAACTTATCCTTTTCATAAATAAAAAGATACTTCAATACAAAAGTAGATCGGCTTTATAAAGAAGCACCATCTTTGTGGAAGGGGATATTATAGTGATTTCCAAAAACGTCTCTTTCTCTTCACATATATTTGATGTTGAAGTTGTCATGGATGATTTTGGTTTAGAAATAAATATTATTTTGGATACGATGTTTCAAATCATTTGAATTTTTTTTCTTTGTGTGATTCCATAAGGTCTCCACCTAGTTCTATGGAAGTTTCTTGGAATTCAAAATTCAACGAAAAATAGAAAATTCACCCTCAACCTAGATCTCTTGGATCTTATTCCCATAAATTTTCAACATAAGTCTATTGTAAAAAAAGTTACAAAACAACATTAAAAACACTGCAATGTTTCAATTCCAAATAGCCCGAACTTCACAACAATTCAAGGAGAAAAGGTATCAAACCAAAGGAATCATGTATCTAGGGAAATTATCAACCAATAAACAAAAATGTAAAATTTATTTTATAGAAGTAATAACAGTATTATGGAAGCTACAAAATCAGCCCCTTATATCCAAGTTTCACTTAGATGTTAAATTACTTAACAATTTCCCTTTTATTTATGTCAAATCAGCAAGAATATATGGTTGTTAATAACAATGCATAAAGAACATATTTAGCTTAAAAACAAATTGGAAATTACACAAGTTTTGGGAAAATGGACACTTCATTAATATGCTCAAAATGAAGTATATTTACATTCAATACGAAGTATATGTAAATTCAATACCTTTTTCTTGAGGTTAGCATAGATCGTCCCAAATCTCAAAACCTTAGCTAGGGAAAATCCATAAATCCCTAACAACCAAGAAGATCATTAGGAGAATTTTGAGGTAAAAATTGGGTCTCAAAATAAAAAATGTGCTTTCAAAATCAATTTTAAAAGAACCAGTAAGATTCAAGATGATGATGTCAACCTTAAGGGTAAATGTTTTTGGAGGGAAATGAAGAAAATTATTTTTTAATTATTTTCAACTTATCTCCTTATAGGTTTACTCAATTTTCAAGTGTGGGCACTTGTTAATACAAAGTTTCAAATTTTACATATGAAAAGTGTTTGTACTTGAAATTTGAGTAAGCCTATATGGATATAATTAAAAAATACGATGAAAAAAGTACATTTCTTTCTTTCCCTTTGAAAAAATCATCATTCTTATTTCATTATTGTAACTATTATCTTATGGTTTTCCTTAGGAAGCCTATTTTAGACCTCTAGTTCTCAAAATGCAAGAATCACTCCCAACACATCCTTCAAGGCAAGACGTCCTCTCTCCTCCTCTTCTTATTCATAATTTCACCATAGGGTTTTATCACAAAACCTCAATCTCCAATAGATAAACCCTAACCTAGACCTCCAATATGATTTAAGATACTCCAAGAAAACCAAGAAACTCTAGCAACGAGAGAGAGAGAGAGAGAGAGAGAGAGAGAGAGAGAGGGAGAGGGAGCACATGTGAAGACTCTAAAGAGAGAGAGAGACTATAGTGCACTCTTCTCTAGGCCACATCTCATCACAAGGGTGAATACAAGTGAATGAATGAACACATATGATTGGAAAGACTTTATCCTTCCTCTATTTATTCGAGGTAAGGAAATCCCACAATATAATGTTCAACTTAGATATTACAAGCAACCTATAGGGGTGAAAGCATGAATATGTGTTACACTTTTGGGCCAAATGTGGGGATGAAATTTCAAGTTTTTCCTCTTTTACTGAATTGCAGCCCTCAAAATTCATATACGCATTGTGAATTTTGATTCAGAGTAAAAGGAAAATATGTGGAGAATTATGTTGTTTTTCTAATGATATTTTTTGAAAACAAAATTAGTGTCGTATAATCTCTCAATTTTCCATTAAATGCAATATATGTCCTTGTAAATTTTTGCAAAACTTAGGAGGTTTGTGTGTATTCACGTAGCATAACCTAGTCTAAAATTTGTAATTTAAAAAAATATATATATGAGCATGATCTACACGGAGAGAACTAAGTTTTTCATAATAAAATTTTAAATTTTATACAAAATTATATTTTTTATTATTTTTCAAAGTTGACCAAGTAATATTTCAATTGCATTTTGGAGATATGTGTTCACGTAATATTTTTTTCCACTCTTTAAATAAATTGAATAACAAAGAGTAACCTTTCGAAGAGGAATCGTAAACGAAGATAGTGATATTTTTTGAAATTTTTTTGTTGTGTATATTTTATATTATTGTTTTTTATTCTGCCATTTTGAAATTGTCCAAAAAAGCTTCAAGTATTATGTTTAAAAGAAATTAGATAAAAAATATCATATGAATTCGAAAATTTCAAACTAATATGCCATTGGATAAAGGGTTCCTTCCCTGATCCAACATGATCAACTCCACTACTTAAGGACAAATTTTGCTTGGAGTTCACTAGGGTACAAAATGGTCTTGCGGAGAAATCTGCAGAAGAGTAGCTAAAACTCAATTTTTTATGACCTCAACGACTCGATTGAGCACTTAAAATGCTCAATCGAGTGTTTGAAATTCAAATTTTAAATAGCTCGATCGAGGGTTTAAGAAACCCTCGATCAAGCCCTTAAAGAGGCTCAATTGAGCTATCATAATTATCTAAAAAAATTTGAAGCCTCGCAATACTTGTCTTTAAGTGAATTATAAAATTTATTTATTCCATAAAAAATATTCGTATAAATATTCAAATATATTTCAACTCTAATTTTCTTGATTATAAATCCAAATTTTATTTTATTTTACCAAGAAAATAGTTATAATAATATATAGATAACTTTGGCCCTTCCAAGACTGATCTTGGTCTCCAAGAAATTCATAAGGAATTTCAGCTTATACAATTCCAGATCTAGCAACAGAATGTCCACCTCAGTCGCATCGAGAAACATATCTCATGTCCCCCTCAGATAGAATTACCTAGTACCTGTGGACTCTTCGGATGACTAATAGCATGTTTTGCATAGTTTTGGATTTAATTTTTGCTATGTATGGATGAAAACTTTGCAGAATTTGATATTATATTTTAGTTATTTAGATTTTAGGAGAATTAAAGATACTTAGACATATATATCTTTTCTAGACAGTATTAAACTATTATGTTTTTCGATGGCTTATAATTCAGTTAGGTGGCCAATAGATCTGGTTTCCCAATGGGCATGTTGAGACCACCTAACCATCTGAATATGGATGTAACCTTCTTTTTTGAAAAAAATGAATTAAAAATCTTGCCAAGCTTACAATATATATATATATATATATATATATATATATGAGATTTTAACTCTGCTTTTCCAATTTGAAATTCTTAAAAATGATAATTTGTTTAGTGTTTTGATTTAAATATAACATATTTTTATACTTAATCATTTTATAATTTTTTTATGTAGAACTTTTCAATAAAAATAAATCGAATTATAATAAATAAATAACAAACTAAACTGAATTTTATAATATTATTATTTTAAAAATAATTTCATACTCACATTTAAATCTAGATTACTCAAATTAAAATTAGTCAAATAATGTTTTAAACTTTATGATTTCCTTATGTTTTTATTATTTTAAAAATATATATTACAAATCTAGTAAAAATTTCTATAGATGCTTCGCAAGACTTAGGAATTGAGTGCAATCACATTTTACAGGTTGAGAGATATTTATAACCACAAATACCATTGCATCTATTACAACTATTACAACTAGGTGAATTATTACTGCACCCATTTGTTTTCATGAACAAGTGTACATTACTGCATGTGTGTGTGTGTGTGTGTGTGTGATTTTAATAGATATGGTTATGACCGAGGGAATCATATTTATTAACTCTTCAGTGAATATTATAAAACATACATTTCTAGGAGCGTAAAATTCACATTTTTGAGTTACACTTATTCATATATAAAAATTATAATATTTATTAAAATAAAATTGACAAATTTTCTTATGTTTAATCAATTTATTAATTAAATTATAACATTGAAAATTTAAATCATAGTAAAAATTATTTTTTAAATTACTAAATTATAAATATAAGAATATTACAATTTCATTTGCAAGTGGGATAGAATCATTTTTCAAATCTATACACCAAAACGCTCGGAATGTAATGAGAAATTAAACCAGGCCATTGCTAATTACATATTCAAATGTAATTAGTAATTAATTTATTTATTTTTAACTATCAAATGCTTACAATTTTAAATTTTGCATAACATTATTGATATTTACATAAAATTTAAAATTTTCAACTTTAAGGCTTGATCAAGCTCCTAACCTAGGGATACACAGGGGCTTGATCGAGGGTTTGTTTAAACACTTGATCGAATTATTTTTAAGCGCCTCAACAGCTCGATCAAGCGCTTAAAAATTGCTTGATCGAGTGCTTAAAATTGCTCGATCGGGCATCCGTTTTTCAATAAAATGCGCCCTCATTTCGCTAAAAAGTGTAACCTAGCTCCATGCTTTGACCCTATAATGAACACTTTTAAGCTAACACAAGTGATATACTACACTCTAAAGTACATGGGTCATCCTCTAAGGTGATGTTGCTATGGAAGGTAGGTACACATCCCTCCATCACAAGATTACATGAAATCCATTTATCCTCCCAAGCAATGTACTCCATTAGGTTATCTACTACAAGAACATTGTCGAAGCCCCAAGCATCCCCTTCCATCTTCAATCCTCCAAACATGTATCTAAGTTTCCACTTTCCAGCTAAGGCTTGATGAACTCCTTCAAGTTGCATAAATATCCTCATCCCATATAGGGTATTGTCCAAGGAGTGGATCCCTCCTGAGCCCTAATGAAAGGAATCCACTAAACATCAAGATAGCTCCAAGGGAATAACACTAAGATAGTAACCACATAAGGTCAAGCATCCACTAAGCAAGCTATCTCAACTATGGTAATTCATTAAGGACTATCCCTCATGAGTTAATCCATCTCGAATCATCGAAGGATTGTACATACACCATGTATCATAAATATCATGAAGCACCCCAATCATGGTGTAAATGTTTTTGAAGTAACCCTAAAATTTAATAGGGTGGGTCATGGGAAAGTTATAATTATGATGTTATCGGCTAAATATTGGAGACATTCAAAAGATAGTTCAGGTTACTTGTATTGGGGCCAAACAAGTAATTCAATGTGTATTTTGATTTCATACTTGAAATATCAAATATAAGCTTTATTTCTTGGGAAAAGAAACATGAATCCTACTAGAGTAGAAAAAAATACACTGAAACATTTAAATTTTAGAATTTTTTTTTTGTTAAAAGGTAGCATTTATCTCTTATTTCCAAACATGACAAAATATTGAAATAAAAACATACTTGCAATGTAGTTTCCAAATAGTTAAGAAAGAAGTAATTCTGAGAAAGTAGAGAGCACTAGGTAGCATTCCAAGGGAGTACTTTTGCAACCAAATGGATGGTGCCATGTCTTGATGGTCACACTCCTTAGCAAGTTTCACTATGAAAATCAATTTAATTGGCGCAACATATCTTTAGGATTTATGGTGATTTTTACTTATATTATATTCTCTCCTCCCCGTCTCTACTCAAGATTCATGGGTCCTTCATCTATAGGAGCATGCGGGAGGCCTAAATGGAATCGTTCAAGTCATCGTGCAAGAGGGGATCAATATTTAAGTTCTATTTGGAACTAGAACCATAGAACTCAACATATTGCTTAAATTCTAAAATGCCAAACTCATAGGTTAAGAAATATATTTTGAGATATTTAGGATTTTAAGGTTGGTTAAGATGAAGAGTGACATAAAACACCTTTTCCACACACAAATGTTTTAACTTAAAGGATTCACGTTACAAGAGTTGAAAGCATAATCCATTTTGTTGTACATTTTAAATCAACTCCTCTTGAATATTATGGATTATCCTCGAAATGGGAGTTCCTTAACTTAAAGAATCCCCTCTTTGTAATGATAGAGTTAAAAAGTAATTCATTTTGACAGCTACTATCTTTTAATAATAAAGCATCAAGAAAGGAATATTTTACTTGGAGGTCACTTGCAATAAATCCAATCAATCTTACAAGTGATTAACACTAACGAAAAAAAAATACAAAACACAACTTCTCTCAATTATAGTTCTTGCTTTATTTTTCACTTTTTTAAACTATGATGTTGGTTTCACCCAACTTTCCTTATATATATATGAATGAGATGTATATATTTTGTGAAATATGGAGTTTTATCCATTATCTATTTTAAATAACCTCCATTTTAATGGTTAAGTCGCCATTTTATAAGTTTCACTTATTAAAATGTCTTTTTATGAAAAAATAGTTTAAAATATTACAAACTATTCTGAAATGCCTAAATTTAAAATATTTTATTTTATTTTTTTAATATTTAGTATCTAATTTTATCAAAGATTTATATTTTTAAGAAATATGGTGATAGAGTGTTTTGAGATACATTTTTTGTGAGAACAAATTCAACTTTACCATTCTTCATTTTTCTACTTGTATCAATTCAGTAATAAAGCCCTAACATTTATATAATTTACCTTCATAACCATGTTCATGCAATATGTGGTTCTCTCTCAAATTTTTCTCATTAACAATTGATACTCCACATATTTTCAAAACCTTTTACACTGTCTTTTCTCTCCAATGGCATTGAAAAATGAGAGATAATCCACTTCAAGTTGAGAGTAATCAACAATCAACAAGAGTTATTTTCATATTTCATTTTTAAGACTTGTATGTTTCACAAGGAAAAATATATTTTGTGAATATATCCAAGGAATATCAACAACAGCACCCTCATTTCATATATCCCTCACAATAATCCTCTGTAGACCTCCTTTTTGCATAGTCTGGTCACACTCGGCTTATTTTCAACCACACAACCTTCTTGCAAGATGTTTGAATTTCATGCACACACTCATTGTGTCTTGCATGCACATGTGCTCATAACATTTTGTTCAACCCTGCAACTTCAATTAGTCCAACTACCCTCTATGGCCTTCCTCAATCTCAGCATTGCCATGTTTGACCCCTTCACCAAGCACACATTTTTTAAGGGAATTTTTTTAGAGTAATCTCCTTGTCACTCTCATTGTGCAATTGCATCACTTTTACATGCAAAATAGGTCCAAACACCATTCAATTGAAACAAATATTGCCAACTCTTTCACAGTATTTCCATATTGTGAATGTAAACTCTTGACCTATATAAGTCATCAATATAGGCCACCTCAATTGGCATGCTAGCACTTCCAATTAAATGTTTGGAAGAGAATTATTTAGAAAGATTTGAAGGCATGTGATGAAAAAAAACAAATCCTAAGAACTATGAATTGTATTCTCTCATGTCATTCATTGTAGAATATTGTTGGGATAGATTCATTTTAACATGATATCTATTAAGTATTAACAAGGATAAAATAATTTTAAAAGGTAAAAAATAAAATAAAACGTAGATATATCAATAGTTAAAAAATATAAATTAAGATAGATCCATTTTGATTTACATTATTTTACATTTTTATTATTATTAGTATAGTTGAGCTTATTTTTGTTTTCTTCTTCTCTTCTTTTTTTCCAATACAAAGCCCAACTTTTATTCCACTTAATTATTTACCTCAGTTGTAGACATGCCTAATTAATCTTGGTGCAGCGATTTTCTACTTAAAAAAAGTGATAGGTCCTCGTAGTTTTTCATTCATTATTAGGTAAGAGATAGATTTCAAAATTTCTTAGCCTATATCTTGTACCTGGGAACATTGTTTAGAATGTTAATCATGTGATATGTGTCTACTCCATAGAAGTCAATTTTGCAAACCCCTACTATAATTTATTTTTTCATTTTTTAGTTGTTCAAATTCAAGGTTTTAGTATTCCAAACCTTAGGTGTGCATTCTATCATTTCCCTTTGACTTTTCAAATCACTACTATTATTGGTGTAATATACCTAGAGGTTACCCAAGGAGATAATGAATGTTAATGGTCATACTAATGAAATAGATCCACTGTATACTAAAAATAAATAATATAATGACAGGGGTAGTGTTGGCGCATGGGATTCTCATAGACCAAAAATTTGTTACGCAATGGCCAACAAAGAATCACTCAACATCGACCCTTTTGGAAACACCCACGGGGTGGGTGAAATCTAACCTGAGATCCTAATGGGTGACTGACAAAACCAGGTTTCCGCAGTTTGAAATGACTAACTATGACCTATGACACTAAACTCCCCCTAGACAGGCACTTCATGATATCCCTGATCCTACGCACCACGCAGTTCTTTAAGCCCCTTGCGCTCACCAGAAAGCACACGGGTCCAGAAGAACATGGCAGGAGAGGTTGGTGAAAGTTACACCTTTATCCAATAATGGCTATGTCGACAATATCAAATATAAATTCCTTTACATGCAAACAATATTATCTAGAAACATTAACCACCTTATAAATATCTAGACCATTGAACGCATTACATATAGTCAAAATTGTTATAAAAATACATAATACACATAAATCTAAAATGGCACAAACTAAAGAAATTTTAATACAATTTTGTGTTGCCTGGATTCTCCTGATCTAACAATTATATGCCATTGTTAAATACAGAATCGCTTCTACAAAAATCTTTGCGGAAATTTAAAACATGATCGCCAATTGCAAACACATGAAGAAAGATCAATCACACATAACACAGATTGTTTTACCGGGAAAGCATAAAGCTAAAAACCCCACTATCATATATTACGTATATATCATGGATCATGAAACAATCTCATACAAAACTCTAATCCAAGAGCTCTCAGTACAATATACAATCGTCTCACACTATCATACAAAAATTGGCAAATAAATACGCTAATTTACTCCCTCCTGACAGCCTGCCTCCACTGCGCAATCCCTGTTGATCACAATCCCTGAATGAATGAGAGCCTGCTTGCCTTGACTGTGCAATCCTCATTGGCATATCCAATGTGTGTGTGTGCTTGCATGAGTGCACCCACTAATGTCACAACTGATAGTCAAACTGTCCCTTTCACCTATCTCTCAACTAGGTCTCCATTGGATCTGACATGCATGTAGTTAACAGTAGTAAATATTCAGTTGCATGTGAGACCACTGCTTGTGAATTAATTAAATAATTAATTCATCGATCTCTCACTAGTGTATGTTCAGTTACAACTAGCACAACTGATATTAACTCACTTAACTGAGTTAAACTACTTTACAACTCACATAACTACACATCCAACTCAGTTACAACTTCGAATCACTCAGTTACAACTAAGTCCACTTGCATGTCCCACCAACCAATCTTTGAACTTGAATTTCCCATAGCTAACTGGTTTTCCACTTTAGTTAACTATTTCCAAGTGCTCCATGAGAATAGATTATTATTTATTGTATAACTATTATTAAGGGATAATAATAGTCGACATGCATCTATAAATAGACTTCGCACATACATCTAAAAATATAACATAAACTATAAATACAATTTTCTCATCATCTATAAATAGACTTCCGTTATAAATAGAATTTTTTCATCCATTCTAAAAATAGACTTACACCTAAAAATAGCCTGAGGCTCCATCCTAGTGTAGGTTCTTAATTTTCACTAGGTTCATCATCTTGTTCAATCTGAACACTCCCTCTCAACAAGAAAGGGATTATCCTTCACCCCAATCCTGTTTATATGGTATTCGAATTTTCTCTTGGTGAGCGCCTTCGTCAGAATATCTGCATCCTAATCTTCCGTAGGAATGTACTGAAGCAACGTGATCTTCTACTACACACAATATCTGATATGATGATACCGGATATCTATATTCTTAGATCTATCATGAAACACAGGATTCATCGAGAGTTTTATGCAAAATAGATTATCACAATGAATCACTGTAGGATCTAAATGAGAACCAAACAAACCAACCAGGATCTTTCTCATCCATATAGCCTCACATGCAGCTTGACTTGTTTCCATGTATTTTGATTCCGCTAAACTGAGTGCCACGAATCTTTGTTTCCTGTTGTACCAAGAAACAGTTATAGATCCAATACTGAATATCCCCCTTGATGTGCTCTTTATGTCCGTTGGGTTGCCCGCCCAATCTGCATCCGTGAATCCATACAACTTCACCTCATCTGTATTTCTATACCATAATACATACTCATATGTGCCCCTCGGTTATCTCAGGACATGGTTTCCCGCCTTCCAAAAGATCTTGGTAGGCTTAACCATCACTTGACTAAGTTGGTTCACCGCATAGCATATGTCTAGTCTTGTATTCACTAAATACATTAGCAAACCCACTAATTGTCGATAGACAGTAGCATCCACTACCTCCCTAGATGTAGCATCCTCTTTTCTCCAGTTTCCTGGAAGAGGAGTATCCATGGGTTTGCAGCCCTCCATGTGAAACTTACCCAGTATCTCCCTTGCATACTTTCCTTGAGACACACAAATTTCACCATCTCACTTCCATATTTCCAATCCAAGGAAATAATGAAGGAGGCCCATATCCTTCATCTTGAACTCCTTTGCAAGGTCCTCCTTGCATGAGTGTATCAGCTGCTCATCACCAATCAATATTAAATCATCAACAAAAAGAACAATGATGAATGCTTACCCTCCACCACAATTTGGTATAGGTTTGCATCCGCCTCACTCTTAGTGAAGCCAAGTCCGGCAAAACAGATTTGTATCCTAGTGTACCAAGCATGGGGTGCTTGCTTCAACCCGTACAGTGCTCTTTTGAGTCTGCACACATGCGACTTGTTGAGATTCAACAAGATGATAATCCTAGTGAAAATTTAGCACCTACACTTGGATGGAGCCTTGGGCTATTTTTAGGTGTAAGTCTATTTTTAGAACGGATGAGAAAATTCTATTTATGGCGAAAGTCTATTTATAGATGATGAGAAAATTCTATTTATAGATTATGTTCTATTTTTAGATGTATGTGTGAAGTCTATTTATAGATCGTATGTCAATTTATAAATGCATGTCGACTATTATTATCCCTTAATAATAGTTGGACAATAAATAATAATCTATTATCATGGAGCACTTGGAAATAGTTAACTAAAGTGGCAAACCAGTTAGCTATGGGAAATTCGATTTCAAAGGTTGGTTGGTGGGACATGCAAGTGGACTTAGTTTTAACTGAGTGATTCGAAGCTGTAACAAAGTTGGATGTGTATTTATGTGAGTTTTAAAGTAGTTTAACTCAATTAAGTGAGTTAAACTCAGTTGTGCTAGTTGTAACTGAACATACATTAGTGAGAGATCAGTGAATTAATTATTTAATTAATTCACAAGCAGTGGTCTCACATGTAACTGAATATTTACTATTTTTAACTACATGCATGTCAGATCTAGTGGAGACTCAATTGAGAGATAGGTGAAAGGGACAATATGACTATCAATTGTGACATTAGTGGGTGCACTCATGCAACCAGACACACATTGGAGATGCCAATGAGGATTGCGCAGTCAAGGCAAGCAGGATCTCATTTATTCAGGGATTTTGATCAGCAGGGATTGCACAGTGGAGGCAAGTTGTCAAGAGGCAGTAAATTGGCGCATGTATTTGCCAATTTTTGTATGACAGTGTGAGACGATTGTATATTGTACTGAGAGCTCTTGGACTAGATTTTTGTATGATATTGTTTCATGATCTATGATATATACATAATATATGATAGTGGGGTTTTTAGCTTTATGCTTTTCTGGTAAAAAATTTGTGTTATGTGTGATTGGTTTTTCTTCATGTGTTTGCAATTGGCGATTGTGTTTTAAATTTCCGCAAAGATTTTTGTAGAAGCGATTCTATATTTAACAGTGGCATATAATTGTTAGATCATGTTAAGTCCCTATATTAATAGTGTAGTCCCTTATTATTTTAGTGTAGCCCCCCTTATTGTTATTGTTGTACCCCTGTAACCCCCATATTGTTAATATTGTGCCCTTACATTATTATTGTTAGGTCGGCTAGGGTTACATTGTGGCCCCATGGACTATTATATATAGAAAGGAGGTTTTGTCATTTGTATCATCCAAGAATTTTTCATTTATGTAATGTATTGGAGGTTTCCCCCTTGAAGTGGCTGATTTATAAGGCGTTGATCTCTCTTTCCTTCTATTTTTGGAGTTGGTTTCACAACATTTGGTATCAAAGCTTTGGATTCTAGGGTTTTCGCTGCTCCAAACAGGTCATCGTGGAATTTTAGCTATAAATTTTTGTCTACAAAGTTTCATAAGCTGAAATTTTTATGGCGCGAAGCTGAAATCTTGAGGAACATCGTCACAAAATTTCAGAGCTTGGTTCACAATATTTTCGTAGATATGGTCTGTGGAAGTTAGGGATTTTTCAGGGTCTCGAATTTCATCGTAAAGAGGTTATCGTGGGAAAATCTTCATAATTCTCTCTTTGAGCATCGAATTGAAATGCTGTAAAAATTGGCCGCAAGTACATGGACTTTAGTTGTTGTTCTATAAGTTTCATAGCCGAAGGAGGAAACAGTGACACATGGCAAGTTGTACAATTTTGCTCTACTGAACTAGTCCATAATTAGCTCATTGTGGGAGATTGGACATAACTTTGACTTGAGGAATCCAAATTATGTCAGACATGTGACATTTGAAAGAGGATTCAGAGGGCTACATTAGGGCCAAATTTCAAATAATTAAGATCCGAAATCACAGAGATAATTCAGTTTCAATATCGAGCTCCTCAAAAGCAGGAAAAAGGTGTATATTTTTTTTTTAGAATTGCATAAGTCTTGTGTAAAAAATCGGTTTGAAGTGATTCCAAGGGCCTATTGAGCATGTATTCCAGTATTGGGTTCTGAAATGCCTCCTAAAAATAATTCAACACCCAGTAAGCCCTCATAATACTATACTATGACGCATGAAGAGGAAGAATTACAGTATGAGATATCAAAATTACGGTACCAAGTGCAACAAATTTCGATCTTACGAAGAGCAACCGAAGATGGCATAGATGGTTTAAAATAAGAAATGGAGGCTAAGTTGTATGGTTTGAAGGATCAATAATAGCTAATAGGGATGATAAATTAGTGGAAGATCACATCGAGCATCAACAACAAATTCTCCAACTCTCAAAGGATAACCTAACTTTGGTGCAGATTCTAATGAAACAAAAAGAAGATAAACATCACATCGAAATAATTTATGAAGCAGTCACAGAAACAAGAACTCGACAAGTACGATCAATTTCAGAGTATCTTAGCAAGTGGAAGAACTTTCTTGTAGAATATTCCACATGGGAGGATGAGAATTTTATACAGAAGCATCAAGAAATAATCAAGCGTTGAGGACAACACTTGTTTAAAGTAGAGGGGCATGTTAAGTCCCTATTAATAGTGTAGTCCCTTATTATGTTAGTGTAGCCCCCCTTATTGTTATTGTTGTACCCCTTTAACCCCCATATTGTTATTCTTGTGCCCTTACATTATTATTGTTAGGTCGGTTAGGGTTACATTGTGGCCCCATGGACTCCTATATATAGAAAGGAGGTTTTTTCATTTGTATCATCCAATAATTGTTCATATATGTAATGTATTGGAGGTTTCCCCCTCGAAGTGGCTGATTTCGAAGGTGTTTATCTCTCTTTCCTTCTATTTTTGGAGTTGGTTTCACAACAGATTATGAGAATCCAGGCAATACATAATTGTATTAAAATTTCTACATGGTATCGAAGCACAGAAGATTTCAATTTTGAAGCAGTAGTTAAGTTTGTTGGTGGAAACAATTCGAATTTGTTGCAAGAATTCTTGGTATGACAGTTGAGTAAACATCGAAATGGCTTTCAATGGCTTGTGGCTAGAGTATGCACTCGAGGGCATCTTGAACTAAATTTCTTGGAAGGACAGGGTGGAGGCGATGCTTAAAGATAATGGCTTGAAGGAATTCATCGATAGTGATGTTCCTAAGCCCACTTCGATGGATGCTGCATTACTTGATGCATGGAAAAATAAAGTAGCGAAGGCGAGAAGGATTCTGTTGGAAGGTGTACGAGACCACATTGTCTCAAGCCTTCATGGGAAAGCCACTCCATATGCTATGTGGAAGGATTTGACGGATATTTTTCAAAGAAACAGTGACCATAGGAAATTGGCACTGAAATATAAATTCAGAAATATCAAGATGGAAAAGGGCGAAAATATTCCAAAGTATCTCACAAAGTTTGTCCAATGTTGGGATGAACTGGGGAGTGTGGGAATCATTGTTGTCAATGATGATTTGGTGAGCTTGTCTCTCTTATGAATTCTTAATATTTTGCACAGTTATGAAGACTCTATCAACGGATGGGAAAAATTGTCGGATTGGGAATGATTGTGGTCGGATCTAGTGCAGGAGGAGTTCAGGCGAAACACAAGAGATGGCTCTTCATCAAAGCATGATGATGAAGAGGATTTTGTTTTGGCTACCAAGGCAAGGAAAGGGAAGGGGAATAAATTCAATTCAAAATCTGAGTCTAAAGGCAAGAAGGTGGATTTTTCCAAGGTGAAGTGTTTTCACTATCACGAACATGGACATCTCGCCACTAACTGCCCACAGAAGAAGAAGAATAAGAAGGTTGTTGGAGTTGCATCTGGTGAGGCCCTTACCTCGAAATTTGAACTTGATTTATCTTTGATCGCATGCTTGGTATCAAGCACATTGGTATCGGTGTGGTATCTTGATAGTGGTGCTTCCTTCCACATGACGGGAGATAAGGAGATTTTCAGTGACTTGGAGGAGAAAGATCTCCAAATGCATATAGAAATGGGCGATGATGGACGATACAGTGCAACCGAAATTTGTACCATTACCTTTGAGAGAGAGTCAGGTAAACTATTTCAATTGAAATATGTTATACGTATTCTAGGTCTGAAGAAAAACTTGGTCTCAGTTGCGATGTTGGAGGACAGAGGCTATGATGTTGTTTTCAGCAATGGAAAAGCTTTCCTGCGACATAAAGAAACGGGTCAAGACAAGAGGATAAGGATTCTAGTTAAGAATATCTACAAGCTAAAGGTATATGGTTGCGCTCCCATGATGGGCAAGGTAGAAAAAGTGGTGAGCTGGGATGAGGGAAAATTATGGCACAGGCAATTGGGCCATCTTCATCATGGAGCCTTGAAATTAATGCAGCAAATATATACTGGACTTCCAATGGGAACACTTTCTCAGTTAGATCAGTGCAAGGGTTGCACCATGGGGAAGTATGTATATTCCACCTTTCATGAAAAGGATAACCGTGCTTTGGTGTTCCTAGAGAGAGTTCACACAGACGTGTGTAGACCATTCTTGGTTGCTTCAACAGAAAAACACAGGTATTATGTTATTTTTGTTAATGAATTTTCTCGTAAATTTTGGATCTTCTTCATGCAGAAGAAGGATCAAACATTCTCAAAGTTTTGTGAGTTTAAGGCATTGGTGGAGAAAGAGTTGGGGAAGCAAGAGAAGGCTCTGAGGAGCGATAATGGTGGAGAATACATCTCTAACGAATTCAAAGACTTCTGCAGCAAATAAGGAATTCGAAAAAGAACTCATAACGCCTCATAACCCACAGCAAAATGGGGTCGCAGAGAGGAAGAACGGAACGATCATGGGTGCATCACAAGCAATGTTGCATGATCAGGGCCTACCAATGAATTTGTGGGCGGAAGCATGCAACACTGTGGTTTATGTGAAAAATCGTTGTCCTCATAGAGTACTTGGTATGAGTACATCTGAAGAAGTTTTCACTGGTAAGAAATCAGATGTTTCTCACTTTAAGATTTTTGGCTCATCTGTTTATGTGCATGTGACCAAGAACGTCGGGAAGAAGCTGGAGCCGACTTCTAAAGTTGGGATATTTGTGGGGTACACAGAAACACCCCATAATTATCGAGTGTATTTTTCTAATAGTAAGATGATTGTTATGCGACGAGATATAAAATTCGATGAGGGGACAGCCATGTAGTTGTCGCTTGAGAGGGAGCTAGATTTTCATGCGGAGGAGGAACTTTTGGTTCCCAAATATGAGTCTCTAGATGTGGATCAACCACAGGAGGAGGTTCATGGAGTGGAGGAGTCCACTCACATAGAGCCAAACATCAAAACTAGTAGAAGGTGTACCACAGAAGCTGATAGGTTGAGGCTTGATGCTGCGAAGAATATAGGAGTTCCTACTTCACAGCGCAGACAATGATAGTCTCCTGACCGATTTACTAGATACATGGCTCTCATGAGAAAATGTATTGTGACTGATCCATATTCCTTTCAGGAAGTAGTGTAGAAGCCCACATGGGTAGATGTAATGGTGGAGGAGTATGACTCCATTGTCAGAAACAATGCTTGGGAAATTGTTCCAAGGCCAGTTAATAAACCAGTGGTAGGTTCAAGATGGGTCTACAAGGTAAAGCAAGTTGCAGATGGGAGTGTTGAGAAATACAAGTCCAGATTTGTGGCCTGGGGCTTCTCACAGATCGAGGGGATTGATTATGAAGAAACCTTTTCACCTGTCACACGGTATTCTTCCATAAGGACCATCCTTGCTCTCTCAGCGTAGATGGGTTGGCACATTCATCAGATGGATGTGAAGACTGCATTTCTCAATTGGATCATTGAGGAAGAAGTGTAAATAGAGAAGCCTGAAGGATTTGATATCTTCGGAAATGAGTCGCATGTGTATATACTCAAAAGAGCGTTGTATGGGCTGAAGAAACCACCCCGTGCTTGGTAAACTCAGATAGACGACTATTTCACCGGACTTTGCTTCACCAAGAGTGCGACGAATGCAAACCTATAAATAATTGTGGTGGAGGGTAAGCATTTAATCATTGTTCTTTATGTTGATGATTTAATACTAAATGGTTATGAGTAGTTGATACACTCATGCAAGGAGGACCTTGTAAAGGAGTTCGAGATGAAGGATATGGGCCTCCTTCATTATTTCCTTGGATTGAAAATATGGCAGCAAGATGGTGAAATTTTTGTGTCTCAAGGTAGTTATGCAAGGGAGATACTGGGTAAGTTTCATATGGAGGCCTACAAACCCATGGATACTCCTCTTCCAAGAAACTGGAGGAAAGAGGATGCTACATCTAGAGAGGTAGTGGATGCTATTTTCTATCGACAGTTACTGGGTTCACTAATGTATTTAGTGAATACAAGACTGGACATATGTTATGCGGTGAACTAGTTTAGTCAAGCGATGGTTAAGCCTACCAAGCTATTTTGGAAGGCATGCAAGCATGTCCAGAGATACCTTAGGGGAACATCTGAGTATGGCTTATGGTATAGACATATGGATGAGGTGAATTTTCATGGCTTCACGGATGCATATTGGGCGAGCAACCCAACGGACAGAAAGATCACATCAGGGGGGTCTTCAGTATCGAATCTACAGTTGTTTCTTAGTACAGCAGGAAAAAAATATCCGTGGCACTCATTTCAGCGGAAGCGGAATACATGGCAACAAGTCAAGTTGCATGTGAGGCTATTTGGATGAGAAAGATCCTGGTTGGTTTGTTTGGTTCTCATTTATATCCTACATTGATTCATTGTGATAATCAGAGTTTCATTAAACACTTGATTAATCATGTGTTTCATGATAGATATAAGCATGTAGATATCTAGTATCATCATATCAGAGATTGTGTGCAGTGGAAGATCATGTTGCTTCAGTACATTCCTACGGAAGATCAAAATGCAAATATTCTGAGAAAGGCGCTCACCAGGAGAAAATTCGAATACCATAGAGACAGGATCAGGATGAAGGATAATCCCTTTCTTGTTGAGAGGGAGTGTTGAGATTCAACAAGATGATGATATTAGTGAAAATTAAGCACCTACACTAGGATGGAGCCTCGGGCTATTTTTAGGTGTAAGTCTATTTTTAGAACAGATGAGAAAATTCTATTTATAGTGAAAGTCTATTTATAGATGATGCGCAAATTCTATTTATAGATGGTGTTCTATTTTTAGATGTATGTGCGAAGTCTATTTATAGATCGCATTTATATTTATAGATGCATGTCAACTATTATTATCCCTTAATAACAGTTGGACAATAAATAACAATCTATTCTCATGGAGCACTTGGAAATAGTTAACTGGAGTGGCAAGCCAATTAGCTATGGGAAATTCGATTTCAAAGGTTGGTTGGTTGGACATGCAAGTGGACTTAGTTGTAACTGAGTGATTCAAAGTTGTAACAGAGTTGGATGTGTAGTTATGTGAGTTGCAAAGTAGTTTAACTCAGTTAAGTGAGTTAAACTTAGTTGTGCTAGTTGTAACTGAACATACACTAGTGAGAGATCAGTGAATTAATTATTTAATTAATTCACAAGCAGTGGTCTCACATGCAACTGAAGATTTACTATTACTAACTACATGCATGTCATATCCAGTGGAGACCCAGTTGAGAGGTAGGTGAAAGGGACAGTTTGACTATTAGTTGTGACATTAGTGGGTGCACTCATGCAACAACACACACGTTGGAGATGCCAATGAGGATTGCGCAGTCAAGGTAAGCAAGATCTCATTCATTCAGGGATTGTGATCAGCAGGGATTGCGCAGTGGAGGCAGGTTTTCAGAAGGTATTAAATTGGCACATGTATTTGCCAATTTTTGTATGACAGTGTGAGAGGATTGTATATTGTACTGAGAGCTCTTGGATTAAAGTTTTGTATGAGATTGTTTCATGATCCATGATATATACATAATATATGATAGTGGGGTTTTTAGCTTTATGCTTTCCCTATTATACGTCAATTTGGGCGCACCATTCCCAATGACCTGGTTAACTAGGCATCATCTTCAGGACCAATGATCAAGGGTCTATCATTCCCTATCATTTCAGTTGCTACATGCCCTAAGACAAGAAACAAGACAAATCAAGCAAGACTTTCATCAAGAAAAGGTTTCCAAGGTTTGAAGCTTATTATATAGCATATGAGAGCTCACCAACGTAGGCTCTAAGGTGCCTAAGTGTGTTTCATATGCAGGTAGCCCCATGCAAGGCTGCTCTACAAAGCACTTCCCAACATTCACAGGTGTTTTGGTCACATTGGGAGAAAAATTCTCATTGTTCCAGAATCTACACTTGGCCAGTGCCTTCTAGAAGAGTTCACATCTGTCAAGCTTCAGATCCAAGTGTCCATTTGACATCTACATGACTGGAAACATGTATTGCCTATTATTGGAAATTCATTGATTGCAAAAAAACCTACAGTTCATCTATAAATTGAGCATAGATCTGAGTGCTTGAGGAGGAAGAATTTGAGTAGAGAAATGCTGGAGAATTTTCAATTGAGAGCTAGATTTGTGTAGCTGCTGCTGGAGAGATTTATACTGTGATGAGGTTTGGAAACGTTGCTGGAAGGTCACTTCAAATCAGTCACTAGGTTGTAACCTCTCCTTCTATCATCAATAAAGAGTAATTCTTATTTTTCCCTATATGCATTTGTATTGGCTTTGATTTTCCATATTGCAAGATCTTAGTTGATGTGTATGGTTTATGCTTTACTGATTTAGCTAACTAGCTTGAACAGATATCTATATTATTGCATCTTCTGTTGTTTCAATGTTCTTTCATGCAGGAATCATTCAACCCACAAACCGCTTGAATTTGAAGCTGTAACAGAAGCGATAGAAGGATCCATTTGGAAGTGACTGAACAAGTAAGCCTCCAATTCTCTATGTGTATCTTTTCTGAGTTAGGAAAAATATTTTTATAGTCTTTCACCTGTTGTAGACTAGCACCTGTCTAGGGAAGTGTGATTTCTCCGTAATTCACAATTTTGGCCCAACAAATTGGCGACACCACTGCGGAACATTTCTCTTAGTACTAGGTGTTTAAGCCTTTGATTTGCTTTGTTTATCCACCCAGTAGTTGTTACACATAAATATTAAACCTTTTCAAAGCTTAATTTGCAAATACAGTGAGTTAAACAGTAGTATTTTTCTTTGTATAATACGCCCAACGCACCCTTATACTAGACACAGTGCTTTGCAGAGCATTGTCTCCCTTCTTAGTCTGCGTTGCAGAGCATTGTCTCCCCTTGGAGACTACGTTGACGCCTGAAAGTACACAAATTCCCTTGAATTTTTCTTTGCAATTTGCTTCGGTTTTGTTCGCTACTGTGTTCTGAATATTTTTTCAATATACATATTTCTTCTCCTTTGACTGAAAATTTGTTCAATTTTTGTTTAAAAAATTTTTTCTTTATCATTGACAAGTTGATTTCAAAGTACTTTTTATGGTCACATTAAGAATCATTTGCGTTCGAAATAGGAAATTGTTGTAAAATCTTCATTTCCTTGATAGGAGAAATTGTTGTTGAAATACTCGTTTTTCCTTCAAAAGAGAAATTGTTGTTTGTATTCTTCGTTTCTCAAAAGTAAAAGGCATTTGAATTATTGATCTAGTGCACCTGGTTTCTTTTCTGCATTCATAACATTAAAGAAACTGAAAATAAAAACTTGCATTTGCATGTAGAATAATAATGTGTGTTTTGCAAAAGGAACATTAGGAAATCTTCATTTAGTTTGTGATTCATTGATTTTTTTTTGTTCATTGATTTGTTTGCTCACAAATTATTTGCTCTCTTCCCTTAGTAGCTAGGTTCTTCATTGAAAAAGTTGAAAGTGAAAATTTGTTTATAATTCTTAGCTTGCATTTTAGGAATTTCATACACATCATCGCGGTGAACCTTTGAAAGGAAAATTGTTAAGCAAGATCAACATAAAATTAATCTCAATTTACTTAATAACGCATTGGAACCATAACGATAGCATTTAGAAAGTTTAGGCTAGAGACGTGTTCCGGCGTCGTAAAACATAGCAGTTGTCGCTAAATTGTCTGCGATACATTCCGAGTGTGATACATCACTCCACGTATGTAAGTATATTGTAGCTTGTCCACGTACTTTCGGGTATATCGGGCGGTGTTACAGTATGATAAGTATAGAGGGGTGCTCTCACTGTGCGGTTTCGCATCAGACAGCGCTAATACGGACTTGGGCTTCCACGTACCTTCGGGTATATTTAGGAGGACAACTTTTAGGTGCTATCCATCCATAGTGAACCGAGTCGGCCGCCTTGAAATTGTGATACACCGAACACATCATTCGGGGAGATTACCTACCCATACTTCTTAGTTCGCCAGGTGGTATTTTGCAGTTCACAGTTTCTTGGTAAACCCTTTTGCCTAGCATTACCCTCTTTTTGTTTATTTGTTTTTTGGTTAAAATAAATCAGTAATCATGGAAGAACAAACTCATATCCTTCGTCGTTCGCGTAGGTTAGCTTTAAAACCACCTTTACCACCGGAAGTTACTTCTGGTAGGCGAAGGCAACCACGATCTGTCGAATCAAGTACAATTCGTACCTCTAGTGAAACATCATCTTTTAAACCAAAGTTAGCTCAAATTGTTTCCACATATCTCGGTTCGTCTACTGTTTTCGAAACGGAGTCTTCACAGCTACCCGTGGTCACGATCCATTCAATCGCTGATACCATACCTCCTGGACCCGACGTGGTTCAATCATAAATTGATCCAGATCATGTCTCTTCCTTGCCATAACATCTGAATCCTGAAGTCGAACAACCGGAAGTTGTTCCTACCTTGGTCATCCCACAAAGTTCTATAGCCATTGAAACTCCTATATCACACATTAAACCGTCTAAAATATATTTTGGGCCTGACAGTGAAGTTCTTCCTCTTGGTTTAATTGCGTTTGAATAAATCCCACAAGACGATACACCTTTCAATCCAACCCATTTTTAGGAGGACCTTTACCTGTACCAGTCTTTTCCTCAATCGTTTCCATCTGCTTTTGTTGATCTTGTTGTCATTCAATCTCCCATCAATTTTCGAAGGTATACATTTTGTCACACAACCATGTCTGAACCAACATCTTCGGTTGGGTCTGATGTTCTAATTACGTCAGCTCCTACCCTTGCTACTCTGTCGATTTTCACAACTTCACCAGAGTCATATTTGCACGATGGCCCTACGATCCCAATAGGTTAGAAATCATTGTCTGGCACTTTATCTAGTGCATCTTCACATTCATGGTCTTTTCCAATGTCATCATCTGGTGTTTTAACTGGTAGTCCTATCGTTAGTACCGAACGACTTAATTCATTACATACATCATCAAGGTAATATTAAGTCAGTCCTTTTGGGTCAATTCCTTTAAGTACCATATCAACTGGACTCTCGGCATTTGGAGAAAATTATTTTCCATCTTATTATCCTTCTTATGCTGGGGGGTAACCTTTGGTCACCCAATATGACAGTACTCAGTCACTTTTTAGTCAAACTAATGTTGACATGAATGTTTTTCAATGGCAGCCCACTCTGCCTATCCAACCACAAACAGTTGTACACTCGTATCAACCTGTTCAACCTGTCACACCCACTTCATTACCACTTTTTAATACATATATACCCTTATTACATAATCAAAATATTGTACATCAACCTTATCAGGCGGGTTCTTCGACTCAATATCATCAAATGTTGGGTCCACAGACTCAAAATCCTTTGGTTAATTTACAACAACTTGTATCAAGAATCATTTATTCACAAGCTGGTGTACCATTTTATGGGATGTCACAAACGCAACCTGGTTATACATATCAACTTAATCCAACTTACACTAATTTGGGTTATAACATTGGTGGACAGACCCCTTGGCAGCCACAAGCTCAAACTTCATTTCAACAAGTATTATATCCATGTTTTGGTCAATAGAATTCTCAAGTGTTTGCTATGCAAAACAACCCCTATCTGGGTTACCAACAAAAAATTCCATATGTTCATGCTCAAAGACCTATTTCCTAAGCAATTCCATCTTACCCTGGCTATGCTCAACTTGACCTTAATCGACAGTTGCCTTTTGTTGCAACCTTGGAATTACCAGATTTAAACTGGTTAACCAATGATCCTATAAATTATGCTCCTTGGTGGTCGGTGATACCTCATAAATTACCCTCCGATATTCCCAAATTTAATGGAAACCCTAGAGAAGATCCGTCGACTCATGTCATGACTTATCATTTATGGTGCTCATCAAATTCCCTGAATGATGATTATGTTCGACTACGTATTTTCCAGCGCACGCTCATAGGTCTAGCTGCTAAATGGTACATTGAGTTACCTAGAGCTTATTTCGACAATTTCACTACTTTAGCTACTATATTTTTGACCCATTTCCAGTTACTGATCAGATACGAAACTGGAACGTAACTCTTGACCAACTTCAAACAGACTAATGCTACTCACATTTCTGATCATATTCATGAGTGGCGTCACCGTCGACGAATGGTTAAGACATTTGTTCCCGATGAGCTCCTTGTTGAATGGTTCATTAAGTCCCTGTTACCATCTATAACTGAGGATGTGGCTAAAGGTGGCGTCGTCACAGAAGAGCAAGTTATCACTCGTGCCCAATATTTAGACTTGATTTATACTCAGTACGGCACGCTCTATGAAAAAATTCCTAATGGTCGTGATCTAATTTCAATGTTCCTCCTCAAATAAAGGACTCTCATGATGGAGACGGCTTGATAGGCACTGAAAACACACACCACGCTACTGCATCTGATCCTGCTTCTACTTCCAAAATTAATGCCATGTCATTTGACAAAGGCAAAAGTGACAAGAAACTAGGAGGTAAGAAAAAGGGAAAATCAAAGAAAAAGCAAACTTCTAACCCATAGGAAAGATCATCTGATCAACTGTGTGGACCACGGAAACCTCATCATCCATGCATAATCTGTAACGAGGAACACATTGTTAGGGATTTTCCTCACCGCGCTAAAGTCTCAAAAATCATCAAGACTTCCCATGCATCAGCTGTGTTGACATACCCATTTCCAATTCTGGACACTAATTTGGTTGCTACGAATCCAGCTCTTAGTTCCCAAGTGTTAATGTTATCCACCACAAAGTCTTCACAAGATATTTTGGTGTCGATGCGGAATAAAGACTATGGTAATCTGGCCACTGATCAACCTACTACCTCGACAAAGAATCCATCTAATAAATCAGTACCACCTACTCTTATTCCTAAATTGACAATTAAAACACCGAAGGGAGTAATTCATAAATCGGCATATAATCCTCGAGAAAGAGCTGCACAAAATTATAATATAGTTGAAGATTTGGCTCAATCCCCTTTAGCTATGTCTTCTCTTGAGGTATTACAAAATTGTCCCTCCCAGAAGCAGGATTTATTGTCGGCCATTGGTGGAATTGATCCGACTGATTCTAATCTTGTCGTATTTAATCATATGGGCTATGTGCCGCAATTACCAGAAGAATTGGCATTCTCCATACAAGTATATGTTCTCAATTACCTTGTTCATCGCACTATTATCGATGAGGGAGCATCTACGTGCATTATGTCTCTAAACAGTTGGAAGTCACTTGGCTCGCTGTGATTATCACAATCATCAACGACGTTGAAGGCTTTTGATGGAAAAATATATAAACCTTGTGGTATTATTAATAACCTGCATGTTGAACTAGGGGGAAAAACAGTGAATATTGATGTCGAGGTTGTTGACGGACCCCTTGACTATAATATTTTACTTGGAAGACCATGGGTATATGCAATGACTGCCATTGTTTCTACATACTTTAGAATGATTTCCTTTCCACATAAAGGTACAATCACAGTTATCAATCAATTATCCTTCTTTGCCTCCGCTTCGCAGGTAACTAGGAGTGTTCTGTTTATTCACTTACCCCAACTAGAAATTTAGAACATTGGTGTAGGACTCTTAAAGGATTCCACTCTTATGGGAACCTTTGCATTACCTCTGCCCGCGACGTCGGCAGAAATTGCAAGTATAGAGACCTGCTACATGATCTCGTCCACTCTATCTGGCTTAAGGGAGAGTACGGATGATTCTAATATTTCTATGTTGGATGATGTTTTACCGCCTAGCCCTATTGAGCTAGCATAGCAATCAATCTATTTGGCTTGGGCGGCAAATCCGAAATCAGCGTCGCCGAGTGTTTGGGTTGATCGTTCCTTAGATTTTGGTACTCCATCTGATCCATTTTCCTCAAAGTTTTTGACAGATAAAAATATTTTGGAAGCTATGATGTCAGAAGGAGAACCATGGGAAGATTATCATCACCGTTCCCATCTTCCTGATTATGAAGAAAACAATCTCAGTGAACTATATCACCCATCCATCAAAACTTTCTTTTCGAATTCTTTACCGATTAATGCAATTGACTCTGAGCGAAATTTATCAAATATAGAAGAAACGATTTCTATCGATATTTCGACCAAGCCTGGCGTTGTAGAAAATATTCATGTCGGTGTATCTTGTTCTCCATCAGAACTTGATTCATATCACTCTCTTTTTCGTGAATTTCGTGACGTATTCGCTTGGTCTTATGAGGAAATGCCAGGCATTGATACTAGTATAGTTGAACACACTATTAATATGTATCCTGATGTCAAACCAGTGCATCAACGGCTTCGTCCTTTTCATCCAAAGAAAGTCGCTGCCATCAAAGTAGAAGTTGAAAAAAATTTGTGTGCTGGTTTCATTTACCCTGTTCTGCTAACTGAGTGGGTTTCCAATATTGTTCCTGTTATGAAAAAACAAGGAACAATTAGAGTGTGTGTCAATTATCGAGATGTCAATCATGTTTCTCCAAAAGACAACTATCCTACTCCCTTTATCGACCAAATTATTGACAATTGTGCTGGATGCGAAATATTCTCGTTCATGGATGGATTTTACGGCTACAATCAAATCAATATCCGCCCAGATGACCAACATAAGATAGCATTCATCTGTCCCTGGGGCACATTCGCATATAGGAAACTACTGTTTGGTTTAAAGAACATTGGGGCAACTTTTCAGAGAGCAATGGATTATGCTCTCAACGACATCAAGCACATTATTCAACCATATCTAGATGATTTACTAGCGCATTCATGAAATCGGACTGATCACCCGATGCGTTTGAGAGCCATTTTCTTACGATGTCGACACTACAAAATACGCCTCAATCCACGTAAATGTGTGTCTTGTGTTGGTTTTGGTCGATTACTCGGATTCATAGTCTCAAAAGAAGGAATTTGAATAGACCCACTGAATATTTAGGCCATTCTTGATTTGCATGCACCATCAAACTTACTTCAGATACAGAAACTTCAAGGAAAGGCTAACTTCCTGAGAAGGTTCATTCCAAACTACGCCGAAATGGCTAAAGGATTTACTCGACTATTGAAAAAGGGGGTTCCCTTCCATTGGGACCAGGTTTCTCAAGCTTCCTTTGATGTTGTCAAGGACCATCTTGTCCGAACGTCATTAATGTATCCTCCTATTTATCAAAATGATTATTTCCTATATATCATCGCAGCTGAAACGACCATCGCTATGGTTTTGGTCCAAGTAGAAGAGGGAATTGAACATCCAATCTATTATTTGAGTCGTAATCTCAATGATAAGGAAGTTAAGTACTCGTACGTAGAAAATATTGCCTTGGCAGCTGTTCAAGTTGTCCAAAGATTTCGCCATTATATCCTGCTCCGAAAAACAACAATAGTTTCAGATTGCAACCCCATGACTCATATCTTATCACATCAATTGCTGGGGGGGATATTCAAAATGGATTGTCATTTTGCAGGAATTTTATTTGGAATTCATCAAATCCAAGTCAAATAAGTCTTTAGTTTGGCTGAGCTTCTCTGTGACCTTCCCTCTGATAGTACTGCTACTACGTCAGAACTATCTATTCCAGACAAGTCTTTGTTTCTGATCGGATCATTTGATCCTTGGTATGGGGATTTCATCATTTATCTCCAAACCCAAACTTTTCAACCTAATACCTCTCGCTATGATCAGCGACGTATTCGATACCAAGCCAAATATTATCTGATCGTCGACGATACACTTTATCGCCGTGGTGTCGATACCATTTTAAGGAGGTGCTTCACTCATGAGGAGGCCGAAAAAGTATTAAATGATTGTCTTGCTGGGGCTTGTGGTGGACACTTATCTGGATATGCTACTGCGCAGAAGATACTCTGTGCTAGTTACTTTTGGCCTACTATTTTTCGAGATTGCATCCTCGTAGTCATAAGTTGTCATACATGCCAGATTTTTTATCGTAAAATCCACAAACCACCAGCGCCAATGCATCCTGTTGCCTCTGTTGGACCATTTACGAAATCGGGTGTTGACTTCATGACCTGTAACCCTCCTTCGTCAAAGGGGCATGGTTATATTATTGTCGCAGTTGACTATTTTACCAAATGGGCCGAAGCGATGCCTCCATTCAACAACACGGGACAGATAACTGCATTGTTTTTCTTCAACCACGTTATTGCACGGTTTGGGGTCCCACAGGCTATAGTTATGAATCATGGGAAGCATTTTCGCAACCATATGATGTCTGAATTGACTACCAAGTTAGGATTTTCGCATGACAATTCTACTCCTATTATCCACAATCAAATGGACAAGTTGAGGCTATTAACAAAATTCTTAAACAAATGCTTCATGAATGATAGGAGTCCATAAAAGGAACTGGCACTTGATCCTGTACTCTACTTTGTGGGTGTATCGAACCTTGGTGAGAAACGCAATCATATTTACTCCTTTTCAATTGGTGTATGGTCTGGAAGCTATCTTACCAATCCAATGTGTAATGTCATCATTAAAACTCGTGATAGACTTGTTACCTGACACCTCAAAAGAAGAAGGGCGTCTTCTTAACCTCATCCATCTAGATGAAACACCTCGTGAAGCCCAATTGGCCAACAAAGTGCATAAGAGACGTATAAAAGCGCAATACGACAAACATGTCCAGCCTCGCATCTACTCAGACGGTGACTTGGTCCTTCTTTACGATCAAGAAGATGATGTAATAGGTACAGGGAAATTCGAGCCATTATGGCATGGCCCCTATATTGTCAAAAGATTTCTTGCTAAGGGTTCCCACGAGTTAGTTGATTACGATGGAATTCCATTGGCACAGCCTATAAATGGGTTGTATTTGAAACGTTACTATGCTTAATCATGAGCGTAGTAATTTTTTGTACTATATTGTATATATGTTGTTGATTTGCATTCACTATCTTAATTTGTTTTTAGAGTTTTCTTGACATTAGTAATCCGCTTTACATTTTATGGCAGATGTCTGAATCTTCGGAACCATTTGTTGGATATGCTGATGGTGCTAGTCGTAGTACGCGGAATCTATCCTCTATAGCGTGGGCCATTTTCGCTCCGAATGGCGAGTTAGTGAGTTTTCAAGGGATTTTTATTGGTAGATCGATGAACAATATCGCTGAGTATAGTGCATTGATCGAACTTCTCTCTGATGCCATTTCATTTGGTATTAACCGCATAATCATAAGGTTAGACTCACAACTTGTGGTATTACAACTTACTAGTGTTTATAATGTTAGAAATCCAACACTTCTTAGATTGTTCCTAAGAGTTCGACTTTTGGAAAGACATTTTGATTTCATTCAATATCAACACATTTCCAAAAATTTCAACACATTGACTGATTCATTAGCTAAATCAAGTTTTAGACAGACATTTGCGACATAGGTAAAGAAAACATTCACATCATTGAATAGGATTACGCATTAAACATAGGAAAAAATCTAAAATCATATAGATAGATAGTTATAGGTTTTTACAAAATTTGTGCCCAAGACACATTGGTCATCTAACCTCAAAATGTATGAAAAATGTCACAAGTAAACTAGTGGTGCTCATGATAACATGCTATAGATCTAGCAATCCTACGGAGCAATCGCATCCAATGGTTAGGAACCCCAATAGTGTGTCGTTGCAGTCGCATGGGAAGCTCTTCGATTCGGCAATCCGGAATCCCGAAGGTAAACCCTTCTATGTGCTGCTAAAGCTCAGTCAGAGTCTCAGCCATATCAAGGTCCTAAAGGAATGCTCTCCCGACAGCCCTCTCTGCTGGCGCATCTGCTTCGCGCTCTGGTTCCTCTACTGGTTGAACACGACCAATATCTGCATTACATCAAACATTTAGTTTAGTATTGGGAAAACATAAAAACACAAAAAAATTGTATAAACCTTAGAAAAATCAAAAAACATGGTCAAATCATTCTTACCTATTGCACCCCACTGAGCGCCTTTTGGTAATACTAAATCTGGATCTCCTCGAAAGTCAACACCTGTGTATGCGTACTCATCGATGGCAACGATCTGTCACCGGAACCAGGTGAAGAATGCAGTAGAGCACACAACAGTCGATTGGCCTGCATACCGACCCATGAGTTCTACCCATCTCTGCATTCGAGGATCTCTAGGACTATATATATCCAATGTTACATGTTGTGGATGCATCAGTGGAATCCATTCCAAAGCGAAGGAGATAAGGATTGAACCATAACTGAAATTTTTCTTCCTTCCTCCCTTTGCTTTATTCAATTGTTCCTTTATCTAAGATAGAACAGCTTTAGACCAGTTGAAGATTGTTGGCTCTAAGCACTCTAGCGCATACTGCATATAAAATATGTTCGCTACATGTAGTGTAATGGTGCCAGCAAGGTTAGTGATCGTGAAAAGGATGGTTCTCAAAGGCAAATCCCTGACATCCCGGATGTTTATTTTTCCATATTTTCTAGGTTCTGCCCCTGGATAGAAATACTGCATAACATAATCCCTCATTGTCTCTCCTCCAACGGTAGACCCTGTGAGAGAAATGAGAAAACCTCTCCTCGACAAACCTGTGAGAAAATACACGTCCTAAACTATTATGGGAACCACTTTGTTTTTAATGTGAAATGCCTCTATCGCCGGATCCCATGCTCGAACTAAGAACTCCAAGAGTTCTATTTTTTGCCTCATTCCCGACAATTTGAAGTACTTAAGTAGTCCACAATCTCTTAGGGCTATTACAGTACCCGAATCATTCAAGGCAATCATATCTTGTTCTTCATGTTCTCTTTCCCCCCATGTAATCGTCATTATAATCTGATGGAAATTTAAAATTCAACCATAAGATCCATTAGATTCCATTCATTGCAAAAAACTAGGCAAATTTTGGGCACAACATGAAAATCAAAAACTTGAACTGTGCCCAACGCACTCCCTGGGCTGAGACAATCCGTTGCACATGCAGGTACCCTTCACTATACCTGCTATGCAATGCAGGTTTCGACATTCAGGGGTGCGTTGCCCTCATTTTGGGAATAATTTACCCTAGGGGCCTTAAAACCCTAAAAATCTACAAAGAATGGGAATGAAATGAATACCAAAGGGAAGATGAGGTTCATCGTACTAACTTGGATCAAAGGGCGACAAAATCCGTCCACAGAAACGACCGCAATCAACGACTGAAGTTCGGGGGCAAAATCAGGTTCAGAGCTCTAAAATGCAAATGGTAACTATGGAATGGTAAAAATGAATAGTGAAACTACTTTTATAGTCATTTAATTGTTTGCAATTTAAATCTATTGCTATGACTATAGTTTTATTATGTTTTTGTCATGAAACGGGTATTTTTAATCCATTTAATGTTGTTCTGAACAGGAAATACAACTGATGAACATATTAGTCGTGCAGATTTTTTCAAAGAATGACTTGACCACAAAGCATACTTTTTCTCCTTATTTTTCGAGCTTTGTTAAAAATGAAAAGGGATTTGAAGCGCACTTTTATCTCTTTTTAGAGCTTCGATAACAGTGAAAAAGGAACCCCTGGAGTCTTCTTTTATCTCTTTTCAGACTCCAATAATGTGAAAATATTGCTGAGCGCTTGTATTTTCGAGCTCGTTAAAGTAAATGAATTGATATCTACTTAGTATAAGTTTAACCCTTTTCCGGACTGAGATGGATTATTTACAAAAAAGGAATACCTTGGTTAAACATGACCAAAGAGGTTCTCTCGGATATTATTTTACACTTTTTCAGATCTGAGTGACAAATTTATGAAAAATTACTTTTGGAGTTCTCTTTCGTCCTCTTTTTCGGACTCTCTAAATATGAAAAAGGACCGGGCTATCACTGTCGTTAAGCTCGTTAAAACATAAAATTGCTGTTGAGCCCTAGAATTGCCTTCTCTTTTACAAACCTTCACTTCATTTCATCATTCTTTTATCACTTCATAAGCCTAAAATCAATGAAGAATGATTAGGATTGCTTAAAGGTTACATGCAATTGATTAACATATTGTATTTTCATGGTTTTTGTTGTTTTAATAATTTTGTGCAAAATAGCTACAGAATACAGACGTTTAGTAGCTGATCCCGCGTTCCGCAGCTATTTTAGTGTTTAAATGGGTTACAGGTGTCATCTGAAGGAAAAACGCATATGGTTGAATTCCAAACCTCATCCACATCATTCCTTGCTCCCCACGAAATCTGAGAAAAAATCTCCAAGCGGTTATGCACGTGGAAGAGACCAAAACTAAGAAGCAGATTCCTATCAGGACAAGGACTGTACAGATGTCTTCAAGCACAGTACGAGGCCTCCACAAGAGTTCTAATCCAATTTTAATTGAAAAAGACACTTGTTCCTATTTCCTCTCAAGGGTAGTTATGTATTTCTCTTATAATAATCACTCGAGAGACCGAGAGAGGGCTAGCTAGTGGATGTTTTATTGTTAAACTTGTCCAAGACCGTAATACTCTCTTTTGAAGCATTTTTCTTCAATGAAAGAGGAGCAACTTTAATATATGATTTGAAGCAATCTTGAAGATATTTGTATGCTGATCTAGTGGTAGAGGGCCCCTACTGCCCGAGAAGCTCTGTGCGTTTTGTTTAGATAAGTAATTCTAGCTCTGTTTTGTTCCTAGTTTAGACAGTTTTTCTGAACTTTATGTTTTATGTTCACTTACACCGAATGCTACAGCCAGTCTTGCTCTTATGAATTGTTCCAAAACATCACTAATGCTGAATGAGATGAAGCTGTAGTGTTTTAGAAATTAATTGCATTTTAGTTCAGCTGTAGTATTCCGGAAATTAGTTGCATATCAGTTCAGTTCTGTTTAATGTATTGTAAGTTTTGTTAGCTAGTTGTACTTTAGTTCTGATTAAATTAGAGCTAAAGGCCTTCATTATTTACAAACTGTTCTTGTTCTAAATCTCTGTTAATATATCATTATCATAGGAAAAGAATTGGAAATGTCATCTTGAAGTCTTGACTGTTTTGCAATTTCTTATGATTTCACAAACTGCCTTTTTCCAAAGCTGTTCCAAAATATTTCTAACCTGTGAATGGGGCTTAACAGTGATATTCTGAGTGGTAGAATGGATTGATTTTAGTGTCATATGTTAATTTAGAGTAGAATTTCTTGACATATTGCAGATAATCTTTTCTAAATGTGTTCCAACAAATTTCTAACCATAGATGAGATTTTCTTTGTGATATTGTAAGTTGTTTGCTTAGAAAGAAACCTCATTGCATTAAACTTATCCTATTCTCAAGTTGTTCATATTTCTAATATAAAGAATTGGACTGAGTTCATGTTATGAGTTATTTTTCTTGTCAAGTTTTGCAAATTGTGAAGAGTTATTTTCTTTGTCAAGTTTAGCATTCTCTGTTCTTAGGTGCTATACATAGTCTAGGGTAGATTTTGCTCTGTTTTTCATCATTTTCCTAATTAGGGACAGAATTTACAATTACACTCTTTTTTGAGTCTAAGGTTTCCTTTTCTTTTCTTTTTGACATAGATTTGATTTCATCTTTTGAACATAGAGTAGCATATTAAGTACTAAAAAGACAAAACCCCCCAAAACAATAAGAAAAACACATACAACGAAGGAAGAGGTCACTTAGGCACATATAGTGCACCACACTTCAACAGTTTACTAGCCCTGGTTGACAATTTATGACATCAACTTAGGAACACTAAGTTGAGCAGACATTTTGGCGCTGTTGCCGGGGAAGTGTAACTAGGTAACCTTATTTCTTACATCCAAAGAAAAACAAAAACAAAAACTTCAATCACCTATCACACCCACTGTATCATGTGGTGCAGTAAGAGCCACACATCCACATCATGAATTCATATTTTTACAGGTAGAAGAAGAGGTGACAAAGGAGGTTGAAGAAATGGATGGAGATGATGACAACGAGGAAGATCCTTCTGGATTTTCCATTCAAGAAACTGATATCAACGTTCAAATGAAGAACATCCATCCATCTGTACTTCCTAACTTCAAAGGTATGAGATCAGAAGACCCGAAAACCTTTCTTTTTTAATTTGAAATAATTTGTAGATCTTATGGCTACTCATTGCACATGCAAAAATTGAATTTGTTTCCAGCAACATTGACGGATAGAGCTCTTAGATGGTTCATGACTTTAGGAACAAATTCTATAAGGACATGGGATGATATGAAAAGAGTATTTTTGGAAAATATAAAGGTTATTGCATGCACCATGACCTTAGAAATGAAATCTTTAAGATGAACCAAAAAGAGGATGAAAGCCTAGAAGATTTAGTGGAGAGATTTACTTATAATATCAAAAGATCTAAATTACATAATTTAGGATCAGATGCATTAAAAACTCTCCTACTAAATGCTATAAAGGATGAATGGATTGATCTTCTTAATCTTGTGGGAAAAGGAGATGTCTATCAATTTCCATTTCAAGAAATTTGTGAACTATGCAAGAACATATCAAGAGGAAAAGAAAAGTGTGTAAGGTCCCCTCAAGATCCATTTATGGCAAAAGTAAGTAAGTCAGCATCAGGATTGGTAAGTCAAACTGAACCTAACAATTTGATAAACATTCTTGGTAATTTAAATGAACAAACTGACATGCTAAGAGTGCAAAACAAGCAAAAAGTTGCTTCATTTATATTTTGCCCTAAATGTAGAAAGAAACATGCTTTGCATGAATGTCCACATGATAACATTAAAATGTGTAAAATTTGTGCAGGATCACATACTACTGAAGATTTCCCATCATTACCAGGGTTGAAGGAAATTTACCAGAAGGATAATGGAGCAAATCAAGCACAAGAGCAACTTGTTTATGTAGCTCCAAGAGGACTATGGCAGACTCATCAACCCAATATGATGCAATATCCTTATGCACAGTTTCAAGGTTATGCACAAAAATCTCAAGGTAATTGGAAAACACCCTTGCCTTGGCAACCTTGGGCATCTCAATCCCAACCTCAAAACCAACCTTGGAAACCTTGGCCATCTCAATCCTAACCTCAAAACCAATCTTGGAAACAAACTTGGCAAAGGCCCTATAAAGGAAAACCATCATATCCTCAATATTTCCCTCTCTATCCTCAATACCATCATCAATGTTATTCATACCATTCGCCTCCACCACAACATCAAAATCACCCTCATTTGACCTCAATTCAACCTTTCCCATTATCATCCACACAAGCACCCCAAAAATTCATTCCCACTCCACTACCTCCACAACCATTTCATATCCCAAACAATAAAACACCTCAATCAACTTACAATTTTGAGGTATTGCAAAATGATTCACCAGCTATCATTGAAGAACAACAACCAGAAGAAGAAGACTCAGATAAGGTCCAAGAATCATGGATGTCTGTTGATAAAGAGAAGTTATTGGAACCGGAGATTGAAAAGTCTCATGCATGCCTATCACCAGATTCTATGAATGAAGATCACATCTCCGAAGACTTGCATTTCATGATAGAGGAAAGACAAGGAAGACAAGATTACATTGAATCTTGCCATCAAGTCATTCATCGGATCCCAATGCTCAATTATTCAATATCTTCTGACATCATCTAAATCAAGACAGTTGGCATCTCATAAACAGGTACATATCAAAGAGTGTCTTTCAAACCTACATATGAGTTCATCTATCATCTTGTTACATACATGGTTCCATTGGAAGTATTCATATACTTGAACAAGATTTTCTTTTTCAAGTAGAGTAGGACATAAAAAAAAAAAAAAAAAAAGTAAAGAGAAAAATAAGTCATATTGTGAAAACTAGCTTGTTGGCGCAATTGGACATGAGCTTTGCTTGAAAACCAGGCAACTGGCGAGAAAATTTCACAATAAGTTCTGCAATTTCATGATGGTTTCAATCTTTCATGGTTCTTCAAATCATTTTTGGTTCTATGCTTGAGTTGGATGATGTGGAATTCCTTAAGGTCCACCTTCCAACAAATCTTGTCCCATCGACCTCAACACTTTATCTGGGATCAAGATTAGAGATTATTTGGAGTGCCTTGGAGCTTGCATTCATCAATGGCAAGCCTCGTCGTTGATAACAATGGGAATACAACAATGTCTCTTGATTGTCAAATCTTGCAGGCGACTCGACTTCGACACATTCATTCGTCCCTGTCAAGATGCACTGAGGTACCTTGACACTCATTTACATTATCGGTGAGTTGTCTCACATTGGTTAACAATTTTCATCATTGATCGGTAATCCAATGATTTCTTCCCATGCTCGACTTCGACACATTTATTCGCATGGTAAGAATTGTACCATGAATGTTGGCTTTGATGAAGACTAATGGTTTTATGGAATCAACAACAACTTGCAGCAGTACATTTTATTTGTTTCTTGTAGCAACATGTTCATATTTTTGTCAATTCAACAACAGCTGCGGAAAGTGGCAGTTTCTGCAGCTATTGCTGTAGCAGCCTGCTTTTGTTTTTTGCAACTTTTTCCAGAGGCAGTTTTGGCGCAAATATTGCAAGAGATTGGAGCAGAAATAAAAAATTCTGAGCTTCTGGGTTTTCTCATAATATGATAAATTGAGTAAATCTCAAACAGAATTTGAAAAAAAACAATTTTTAAGGGCATTTCGGATGGGTTTTTAAGGCAGATTTTCATTTTTCAGCATTATGGACAGATTAGGACAGATTTCAGTATTTTTGCACAGCAGTGCCTTTTCTTCATCAAAATGAAATTCTAAAAGATGTGGTAGTAGAAAAGGTAAAAATACACAGTTTCCCTTTTGAATCACTCAATTCGGCCTTCAAATGAGTTCGTGGCGTACTTTTTTTGTTGCAACATTGGGCAGAATGAAGGGTGAAACAGGGCAGAAATTGATTTTATCATAACTTTCAAACCGTGCATCCATTGGTCCTGAAATTTTTATGGTAAATGAATTGATGTAGGGTGAATAAACACAGAAAATTTCAGAAAATTTCAGTGTGTATTCTTCAATAAATTGGCCACTTTCACCTACAGCCATTTCTCATTTTTCGGGAGATCCGTGCAACCAATGGCAGAGATTTTTCGTCGGAAGATGCATAATAATATTGGTAATAACCTCAGAAAATTTCAGGGAAATCTGATATACCATTTGAGAGAAATTGCAAAATTAATTTCATTTTACAATTCCACTTCATCTCACTCCACTTTCACTCCATCTCACGCCACTTTCATTCCATTTCACAAGTCATATTCCACTTTCACTCCATTACATTTCACATCCATATTCTATAGCCATACTTCATTTCTTTTTACAGATTGCATGTTGCAGCCACAGCTTTTTTCAGCAGTTCTGACACAATTGTACAGCCTACAAAGAGATGATGATTACAGGAAATTGAAGGATTCTGTTTTGAAGACCAACATGCTAAAAGAGGACCAAAGGAACAACATCAAACACAGCAATTAACAAGGTCAAAATTCTGAGGTAAATTGTGAAAATTATTTTAATAGCAAAAAGTTAAAACATGAAATAGATACAATGTGTATAATCATATGTTTCCTAAACAACCTATCATTCGAATTGATTAACATATCTTGGCCATATCCCTTATCCAACATTCCATAACGGTCCTCATTAAAACCTTGATTAATGACTAATGGTCATAATCACAAACGTAACCTACTAGTCCACATCTCCTTAAGATTGTATCATTCACTTATTTCACCACAAGTTCATCATAAATTCTCCATCAAATCCATAGCCACTTCATTTTCCCTTATAGCTTAATTACCTCCATCCATTCACCTCCATTACACTTTGGAGCCAATCCATCTCTAAGTACAGAGAGGTAATTCTGAGGGTGAAGCATCATTCTACAGCTAATCCATCTTCAGACACAGAGATATAGTTTCAAAAATAAAGCATTAGACTCTGTAGTCAATATAGCTTCAAGCATAGAAAATTAATTCTGAAAGGAAGATAATCTGCACAGAGGAGGAATGTGGCTAATTGTTAGGACAGAACCAGTTGGAGTCAAGTATTTGGAAGGATATCCACAAGTCAAGGAGCTACTACAACAAGCAGGGAGGTTAAATTTTATAGAGAAATTTGATGGCTTCCATAAGGAGATTACAAAATCGTTTGCCAAATCTTTTGATGGAGCAGAAGAAGAAAAATTGACATGGTTATTGAAAATAAACTTGACACTCCACTACAGGAGGAAGATGAAGAACCAATTTCTGAAAAGTTAACAGAGATTAGAAAATAGATTAGGGCCAAAAGAAGCAGAAAGATAAGGTTGGATGTTCTAACAAAGGTTTCAGAGCACATGGAATAAGTTTTGATGAAATTGCATGAGGACATGCAATAGTTTTGCAATGGGGGTATGTTGAGCCCTAGAATTGCCTTCTCTTTTACAAACCTTCACTTCGTTTCATCATTCTTTTATCACTTCATAAGCCTAAAATCAATGAAGAATGATTAGGATTGCTTAAAGGTTACATGCAATTGATTAACATATTGTATTTTCATGGTTTTTGTTGTTTTAATAATTTTGTGCAAAATAGCTACAGAATACAGACGTTCCGTAGTTGATCCCGCGTTCCGCAGCTATTTTAGTGTTTAAATGGATTACAGGTGTCGTCTGAAGGAAAAATGCATATGGTTGAATTCCAAACCTCATCCACATCATTCCTTGCTCCCCACGAAGTCTGAGCAAAATCTCCAAGCGGTAATGCACGTGGAAGAGACCAAAACTAAGAAGCAGATTCCTATCGGGACAGGGACTGTACAGATGTCTTCAAGCACAGTACGAGGCCTCCACAAGAGTTTTAATCCAATTTTAATTGAAAAATGCACTTTTTCCTATTTCCTCTCAAGGGTAGTTATGTATTTCTCTTATAAGAATCACTCGGGAGACCGAGAGAGGGCTAGCTAGTGGATGTTTTATTGTTAAACTTGTCCAAGACCATAATACTCTGTTTTGAAGCATTTTTCTTCAATGAAAGAGGAGCAACTTTAATATATGATTTGAAGCCATCTTGAAGAGATTTGTATGCTGATATGGTGGTAGAGGGCCCCTACTGCCCGAGAAGCTCTGTGTGTTTTGTTTAGATAAGTAATTCTAGCTCTGTTTTGTTCCTAGTTTAGACAGTTTTTCTGAACTTTATGTTTTATGCTCACTTACACCGAATGCTACAGCCAGTCTTGCTCTTATGAATTGTTCCAAAACATCACTAATGCTGAATGAGATGAAGCTGTAGTGTTTTAGAAATTAATTGCATTTTAGTTCAGCTGTAGTATTCCGGAAGTTAGTTGCATATCAGTTCAGTTCTGTTTAATGTATTGTAAGTTTTGTTAGCTAGTTGTACTTTAGTTCTGATTAAATTAGACCTAAAGGCCTTCATTATTTACAAATTGCTCTTGTTCTAAATATCTGTTAATATATCATTATCATAGGACAAGAATTGGAAATGTCATCTTGAAGTCTTGACTGTTTTGCAATTTCTTATGATTTCACAAACTGCCTTTTTCCAAAGTTGTTCCAAAATATTTCTAACCTGTGCATGGGGCTTAACAGTGATATTCTGAGTGGCAGAATGGATTGATTTTAGTGTCATAGGTTAATTTAGAATAGAATTTCTTGACATATTGCAGATAATATTTTCTAAATGTGTTCCAACAAATTTGTAACCATAGATGAGATTTTCTCTGTGATATTGTAAGTTGTTTGCTTAGAAAGAAACCTCATTGCATTAAACTTATCCTGTTCTCAAGTTGTTCCAACATATTTCTAATATAAAGAATTGGACTGAGTTCATGTTATGAGTTATTTTCGTTGTCAAGTTTTGCAAACTGTGAAGAGTTATTTTCTTTGTCAAGTTTAGCATTCTCTGTTCTTAGGTGCTATACATAGTCTAGGGTAGATTTTGCTCTGTTTTTCATCATTTTCCTAATTAGGGAAAAAATTTACAATTACACTCTGTTTTGAGTCTAAGGTTTCCTTTTCTTTTCTTTTTGACATAGATTTGATTTCATCTTTTGAACATAGAGTAGCATATTAAGTACTAAAAAGACAAAACCCCCAAAAACAATAAGAAAAACACATACAACGAAGTAAGGAAAAGGTCACTTAGGCACATATAGTGCACCACACTTCATCAAAGTTACAAGCCCTGGTTGATAATTAATGGAAGCAATTTAGGAACACTAAATTGACTAGACAATTGTGACGGGCTTGTCAATCATGGCAAGAATCGAGTTTCATTCATCGCTAGACTCGTTGAATTATTAAATAGTGATATTTTATTCACCCGAAGGGTTGAATTATAGATCAATAAAATGTTATCCTCCTCAAGCTTGTTAAAAAATAAAGAGGTACTGGTCGACAAATGACCGAGGAAAAAATGGGAAAAGTGAGCAAAATTTCTTTTTGGTAGCAAGCCGCTCTTGAACATGACACTTCTTTCACTCCATGTCCGTGACTGTTTGGGTTGGGTAATCATCTTGACAGTTCATTCACACCTATGGTTCATCATACCTTCACTTCGGTTTTGGGTCAATGCTGCCAACTCATCACAATGTCGTCGATATGTTCAAGAGAAGTCATCCAGTGATTAAAAACTCATCTTTCTACAATACTCATAAACCTTCATTTTCATGTCCGACATCCCTAAAAATTGCTATATCAAGTCATATTTTTGTCTCCGAAATCAATAACTCCAGTTTTGCAATAAGGTGACTTCCTGTTGACAACAAATCAATATCTAGGAAGTTCGCTTAGAAACATCAGATTCCAGTACCATGAGGTTTGTTACAGCATCGACAAGATCCTCGCTTCCAGACCTTTGACCGAATGTTTGGTGTCTGACATCAAATCATCTATTCACGCCTTACGAAATGTACTGCAGTACCTTGAGGACCATTGACATTAATGGTGGTTCTCTCGCATTTTTTAAAGCTCACATCATTGGCTGGTAATAAAACGATGTCTTTCCATGTTCGACTACAAATCATATATTCGCATGGCTAGACTTGTACCTGAATGATCAAGTGAACGAGATAAGAAGACCTCGGATCTAGTTTCAGCCATCCGGGCTGCGATTTCAAGATTGTTGTACACATCATCTATACGGTGACCTTACATACAGATTTTCATCCAAACATGGGCCTATATCTGTAGGCATGTCTGCATCTGGGCAACATTCCAATGAAGACAACTTTCTGAATTATGTACATGTTATTAGATTGTTTTATGTGTTGAACATGGGAATGCCTACCCTCAGAAATTATGATCAAAGAGGATATATCATGATATAATATATTGTAATATTGATGCAGGTGACCACTCCACTTCATTTCCAGACTCATCACAGTGTAAAGCATATCAATCAAATTTTCTTATTATTTGGATCTCATGCTTTAGGGGGCAATTGTTATAGGTAAATTTGGGCACCATGCCCAATGAACTGGTTAAATAGGCATCATCTCCAAGACCAATGATCAAGGGTCTATCATTCCCTATCATTTTAGTTGCTACATGCCCTAAGACAAGAAACAAGAAAAATCAAGCAAGACTTTCATCAAGCAAAGGTTTCCAAGGTTTGAAGCTTATTATATAGAATATGAGAGCTCACCAACGCAGGCTCTAAGGGGCCTAAGTGCGTTGAATATGCAGGTAGCCCCATGCAAGGCTACTCTACAAAGCACTTCCCAACATTCACAGGTGCGTTGGTCACATTGGGAGCGAAATTCTCATTGTTCCGGAATCTCCACTTGGCCGGTGCCTTCTAGAAGAGTTCACATGTGTCAAGCTTCGGATCCAAGTGTCCATTTGACATATACATGACTGGAAACATGTCTTGCCTATTATTGGAAAGCCATTGATTGCAAAACAACCTATAGTTCATCTATAAATTGAGCACAGATCTGAGTGCTTGAGGAGGAAGAATTTGAGTAGAGAAATGCTGGAAAATTTTCAATTGAGAGCTATATTTGTGTAGCTGTTGCTGGAGAGATTTATATTGTGATGAGATTTTGGAACGTTGTTGGAAGGTCACTTCAAATCAGTCACTAGGTTGTAACCTCTCCTTCTATCATCAATAAAGATTATTGCTTATTTTTCCCTATATGCATCTGTATTGGCTTTGATTTTCCATATTGCAAGATCTTAGTTGATGTGTATGGTTTATGATTTACTAATTTAGCTAACTAGATTGAGTAGATATCTGTATTATTGCATCTTATGTTGTTTCAGTGTTCTTTCTTGCAGGAAGCATTCAGCCCACAAATCGCTTGAATTTGAAGTTGCAACAGAAGCGACAGAAGGAGCCATTTGGAAGCAACTAAACAAGTAAGCCTCCAATTCTCTCTGTGTATCTGTTCTGAGTTAGGAAAAATAATCGTATAGTATTTCACCTGTTGTTCTAGACTAGCACATGTCTAGGGAAGAGTGATTTATCCGTAATTCACAATTCTGGCCCAACATTCCCAGTAAAAACATATGTGTTATGTGTGATTGATTTTTCTTCATGTGTTTGCAATTGGCAATCGTGTTTTAAATTTCCACAAATATTTGTGTAGAAGCGATTATGTATTTAACAGTGGCATATAATTGTTAGATCAGGAGAATCCAGGAAATACATAATTGTATTAAAATTTCTACATGACTCGATGTTGAAGATCTCAAATACTTCAGGTTGCTTTATGTACACTTCTTCCTCAATGATCCCATTGAGAAATGTAGTCTTCACATCCATTTGATGAATGTGCCAACCCATCTGCATTGAGAGAGCAAGGATAGTCCTTATGGAAGAATATCGTGCAATAGGTGCAAAGGTTCCTTCATAATCAACCCCCTCGATCTGTGAGAAGCCCCGGGCCACAAATCTGGCCTTGTATTTCTCAATACTCCCATCAGTAGCTTGCTTTACCTTGTAGATCCATCTTGAACCTACCACTGATTTATCAATGGACCTTGGTGTTGGCAATATGATGCTGAGTGTTGTCCTTGATGGCAACCCACTTGATAAAGATGATGGCAACCTACTTCATGAAGATGAATTGTGTCTTGATGAACTTGCTAAATGATGTAAATTTGATGTATATACAATGAGTACAGAAGGTAATGATGGAAGGAATGTTAGTATGTGCTAGAACATGATGAAAAGAGTATGTCTCAAGGCATACGCGGATTTGTCTAGACAAAGTAGCGTATGCACGCGGGAAATAACGTGCCAAGTCGCGTATGGGCAAAAGCGCTCATAAAGTGCAAAACCAGGGGTAACCACCATGTTATTGACCCATTGTATTGAGTAATGATTCGTCTATGTGACCCCGTCCAGGAATACCATCGGAAGTAATGTAGTTTTGGCTCATGGTATTGAAAAAGGGTAAACCTATATAAAGAGAAGAAATTCATTGTGCAAATTATGAGCGTGAGTGCAAGATGTCTGAGCTTGAATGAATACTTCTCTCTGAAGTATATCTGAATGGAAAGGGTTACAGTTGAATGATAGATATGAATGCATGATGCACCAATGAAGAATATGATGAAGAAGGGTATCTAGATCTGAAATATATTTGTATTTGCTAGATCTGTTTATGGAATGCTTAGATCTGAGATGAGGCGAACATCTGTCTATAGTAAAGGGTAAAATCTGTGTGATGTATCTGTTCTGAAGAATTGCAATGACCTAAATGTCTGAAGAACCATACGCTAGTTTGCCACAGAGGAAGCGCGTATATACGCGGGTTTGCTGAAGAGAAAGCGCGTATGGGCAGAGAAATTAGTTCTATAATATGTACAGAAGTATACGCGGGTTTCTATGGTCGAAGGCGCGTATATACGCAGGATCAGTGAAAGGAAAGCGCGTATGCAAAACTAGGGTTTGCTGAAGTCTGTGGTAAGAAATTTCTGATCTGTTCTGATGGTTTACTGATATCTGTAAGTGAGTTATATGTATCGGTTTGATGTATGATTGAGCTTAATTGTATGGAGTGGGTCCAGTCTGAAAATATGATGAAACGTGGCCTGCAAGTTGTGCTCTATTGAAGTTGTTGGATCCAGTGTGAAAATTGATGAAACGTGGTCCAAGGTGGTGCTGAGGGTTGTAGCCTTCAGTCAGGGGGTTGTAGCTCCCTTCCGGGTGAGGCTGGTAAACGAGATCGGGGGGTCGTAGCTCCCTTCCAGGAGAGGCTGGTAAACGAGTCAGGGGGTTGGAGCTCCCTTCCAGGAGAGGCTGGTAAACGAGCGCAGGTGGGTGCCTGCGTGCTGGTCAAGTCTGCGCCAGCACATATGTTGTAATATGTTTTCTCTATAATAAAATATTGAAGGCTGAGCAACGACAGCGGTGGTTTTCTCCCGACTTGGGTTTCCACCTAAAATCCTGGTGTTCATGTGTGATGCTTATGTGTGATGGTTTATTCTGTTATTACTGCACATGTTTACTATTAACTAAACATCAGAAGAATGAATGTTGCATAGATCTAAGTAAAGATTTAATTGCATAATAAGATCTCTGTGTATACGTGAGTTTTATGAAGGATATCTGAGTGTATACGCGAGTTCGATGAACTGAAGTAGCATATGGGTTTTAGAGAAAGAAAAAGTAAAAATATTTGAGTATGCCCTAAATACTGATTCACCCCCCCCTCTCAGTATTTTTCCCAACAATTGGTATCAGAGCAGGTCCTTCTGCAGAAGCTTGATCGCTTGAAGGAGATGCAATCGCATTGGGAAGTCATGAAGGAGTAATAATACATATAAAGCCACCTCTATTCAATGGAAGCAATCGATATTACGGAAGGTATGAACAAGTCTTGGTGCAGAATATGGGCAATCGTGGAAAGAGGCTATCGATATCGGCCAGTATTCCCTGCGATGCGGTGAAAGGGAAAAGTATGAAAACTGTCAGAAAGCGTGGAATGTCTTGTGTGTGGCTAATAATCGAACCCAGAATTTGCTAAAGTGATGCAGCTAAATTCAACAAAAGAAATATGGGACAAAATCATTATGAGCTATGAAGGAGATACAAAGGTCAAAAATGCAAAACTCCAAACTCTCAGAATTGAATATGAAAATTTAAGGATGCATAGTGATGAAAGTATTGCCAGTTTCTTTCTTCGTCTAGATGATATTGTAAATCGAATGAGAAATTTGGGTGAAACCATAACCGATACTACTCTGGTGGAAAAAGTTTTAAGATCCTTGACTTCAAAATTTGACTCTAAAGTCTCAGCTACTGAAGAAAGGCAAGATCTGCAAACTCTTACTATTGTTCAATTACATGGTATTCTGACTTCTTTTGAAATGAGACAAGGAGGTCCTTCTCAAATCAAAGAAGCTGCTTTTAAGGTGTCTGCAAAAGGAAAATAAAAGGAAGTTGTCAAAGAATCCAGCTATATATCCGAAGAAGAAGAAGCGAATTTTGTGAGAAAACTCCAACTAGGTATTGGAAGATTCAAAGGTAAGCTTCCCTTCAAATGTTTTGATTGTGGAAGAGTTGGTCACTATGATGCTAAATGTTCTTATAGAGAAAAACATGGTAAAGGGAAACAATTTGAAAAGAGGAAGAGTTATTATGCAAATAAAGATGATGATGAAGTGTCCAGTGAAGATGAAGAAGATTCTGACCAAGCTCTACAAGTGCTCATGGCAAAGAAGCAAAAGAAGAAGGTTACAAAAGGAAAGGAGATACCTCAGAAATCATGTATAGCAGAAATTGAAGAAGATGAAACAGGTATTGATCACTGTTCTTGTATTTCACTTACCTGTATATGCAAAGGTAAAGATAGTGAAAGTAACAGTATGGATCTAGAAGAAGCTGTCAAGATTAAAGATGAAGATCAGCTAAAATCGTCTAAGGAGAGTGAATATATAGACAAGTATCAAAGGTTTCATGCTTATGCATCCAATCGAATGAAAAGACTAGAAGCAGAAACTAACGATCTAAATGCAGATCTCGAAATATCAAAAAGGAAGAATGAAGGTCTTGAAGCTGGGATCATCTCTCTACAAGCAGATCTTGAAGCATCAAGTAAGAAGAATGAGGAACCGCTACAATCATTTGAAAAGGAATGACTTGAAGCAGAAATCATTTCCCTCAAAGAAGACCTGGATAAATCAAATAAGAAGAATGCAGGACTTGAAGTAGAAAACATATCTTTGAAAGTAAATCTCGAAGCATCGAAGAAGAAGAATGAAGAAATCTTATAAACTTTTGAAGAACAAGGAAATGGGTTGAAAGAAGAGATTCTAAATCTGAATGATCAAGTAGAAGATGGAAGAAGGAAAGAAGAAAGCATGAAAAAGAAATACCAAGTCCTGGAGGTGGAGGTAAACATTCTCAAAGGTAAATTATAAGAAAAAGTTAAACTTTTGAGGTTTCAAGATAGTACTAAGATTTTGGACAATATTCTGAGTAATCAAAGGTCTCTTGCTATCAAACTTGGTCTTGGTTTTCATGAAACTGTTAAAGGAGAATCTAGTTCACAAGGAAATGCTAATGATTCAAAGGAAGTCAATGCAAAATCTGAAGTGTTGAAAGAAACAAAAAGTCAACCAACCATTATGAATTCTCAAAGGAAATCATTCAATAATGTGGAATGCTTCAAATGTCATAATTATGGGCATGTTGCAGAAAATTGCAGAAGCAGATCATTTCAGTCACTATCAAACAGATTCTCTTCAGAAAGGTACTATGGTAGCTTCAAGGGATATTGTTTTTCATGCAACAAGTATGGTCACAAAGCAGCTGATTGCAATAGGAGGAAGAACAGAGAAAAACACTATGATCCTTATGCTTACTTCTCTGGTCACATGAGATGTTATGCTTGTAACAAGTATGGACATGTAGCAAAAGAATGCAGGATGAACAGATCTGAGAAATTTGAAGATTTCCAGAACACTTTTAGAAAGCTCAAGAAAAGCTGGATAAAGAAGGAGGACCGGTCAGAAACGTAGGGAATATTGACCCTACTCATACCATCCTCTTCTAAGCTGGCTTTCCTAATGATCAAGTAATGTGGGATACATTATGGGGATGTATCATCACAGGGGGAGCAATGTATGATGATTCTCATGGTTGATTTGATTATTCTGATTATATGTATTTCTGACAGCACATCTAATGTGAGGAAGACAGGTACAGGAGGTACAAGTTCAGGGGGAGATGAAGGAATGTGAAAAATTTCTATGCTTCACTTTCCATACACGGGTTCAATGAACAAAAGTCGCATATACACGCGAGTTCCAGCAGACACAGTCGCGTATGAATTAATGATAAGAGAATTGGGATGACAGCTGAAGATCAGGAGTAGAGGTTTAGGGGGAGAATCAGTCTAACTACTAATGATTGTACTGTTAGCATTATTCTGGTTATACTCATGATAATGAAACATACTTGGTTTCTGATGTTGAAGATTATGGATGAGTCCTGTTGCTTTTTGATGTAGAATATTTGTTGCTGAGATGAAAGTCTTATAATTTAGAGATAAGGACAGATCATACAGAGATTGTTTCTGATGACTTGCTGATGAAGGTGTTCAGGTTGCACAAGTTAAGGAAGAGCACTGGTTCAGGGGGAGCTGCAGGTTGAATACTAATGATTTCATTGTTGGCACTATGACTGCTTATTCTTCGGTTATTGTGATACTGATGCTCAAATGATGATGGCTTGATACATGGTTTATTATGATGAGACTTTGAAAAATACCTATTTACTGTTTGCTAAAGTTTATCTATTGGATAAGATTTTAAGTATTATGATTCAGAGATAAGAATAGATCATGCAAAGTTTGTTACTATGGTTGAGATCTTTTCCCTACATATGTTACTTCATGTTAAATCTTAAAGATCATGGTGATGTTGGACCACATGGATGATTGATTGACACTTGTGTGAAGATGCTGTTCTGGTATGATAATTTCTCTTGGAAAGAATGTATCGATGCTGCAAAGAATTTGAAGGATTGGTTACTAATGTGTTTATGCTACAACCATTGGATGACGCTTGAAGACACAACTACATTGTTCTATCTATCTACATTCCAGGGAAGCATTCAAATATCTCAGAAAGAAGCTGAAAACTGTCTTTGCCTCACAGAGGATCAGATCTGGTTAAAATATAGAAGATGGTATTGGATACGCGGGTTTCCTGAAACACAGTCGCGTATCTACGCGAGTTCATGCAACATAAACCGCGTATGTCCGATTTGGCCGACAAATTTCTGTTTAGGGTCAGTCTTTCTTTAGCATGTACTGCAAAGATCAGTTTTGGTATCTCTGGTATCGCTGGTGGTGTTCCAGTTCTTATAATATTATTTCAATCTCTGATGTTTTAAAGATACCTTGATGATTGGTTGAAAGTGTTCAGGATGCACAAACTAAGGGGGAGCCTTAGTCATGTGGAAAGGATTCTTGGATGCACAGATTCAGGGGGAGCATTAGCCTTGCTGAGTATAATGCATTATTGGCATTATGATGGGTCTAAAATATGTTCTCTTGCTTAAGGTCTTTCTGGTTTTGGTCATAAAAAGTCATACTTGTAATTCGATGAAAAGGTCTTGTTGAGACCCTTGATGTAAAATTGTAATATTCATTCATGTAAGGATTTGTCAAAATTTGTAAACCCACTTGGTTGGGTAGCTGAGTCAAATTTGTAAACCCACTTGGTTGGGTAGTTGAGTTGAGATGTCTAAACCCACTTGGTTGGGTATTTGGGTCTCATATGTAAATCCACTTGGTTGGATCTTTGATGTGTATATCCTTGGGGATAGGAACAGAGTCATGTACTTCATTGAAACATATGGATGAACCCAAAAGATGGCGATAATTTCAGTGCACATCGATCTACAAATACTTCTCTTCTACAGGAAGAGAAAAGGGGGAGAGGTGTTGGTTGATCCGCCCTTTGCCCTTACAACCCAAAGGGGAGAGTGACATGGTGTTTGAATGAAGATACGTTTGAGGCTATTAATGCACTGCATCTGCCAGGATTTCAAACACCATCGTGGTTGCCATCAAGTCCAAAGGGGGAGATTTTTTAAGTAATAAGATGCCTGGTGCTGTCCTTGGATGGCAACCCACTTGATAAAGATGATGGCAACCTACTTGATGAAGATGAATTGTGTCTTGATGAACTTGCAATGATGTAAATCAAGGGGGAGTATACAGTATCTACAGTGAGTACAGAAGGCAATGAAGAAAGGAATTCAGCATGTGCTAAATCTATGGTGAAAAGAGTATGTCTCAAGGCATACACGGATCTGTCTAGGATAAGTCGCATATGCACGCGGGAAATAGCATGCCAAGTCGCGTATGGGCAAAAGCGCTCATAAAGTGCAAAACCAGGGGTAACCACTATGGTATTGACCCATTGTATTGGGTAATGATTCGTCTAAATGACCTCGTCCAGGAATACCATCGGAAGTAATGTGGTTTTCGCTCATGGTATTGAAAAAGGGTAAACTCATATAAAGAGAGGAAATTCATTGTGCAGATCATGAGCGTGAGTGCAAGATGTCTGATCTTGAATGAATACTTCTCTCTGAAGTATATCTTAATGGAAAGGGCTACAGTTGAATGATAGATCTGAATGCATGATGCACCAATCAAGAAAATGATGAAGAAGGGTATCTAGATCTGAATAGTATTTGTACTTGCTAGATATGTTTATGGAATGATTAGATCTGAGATGAGGCGAACATCTGTCTGAAGTAAAGGGTAAAATCAGTGTGATGTATCTGTTCTAAAGAATTGCAATGACCTAAATTTCTGAAGAACCATATGCTAGTTTGCCGCAGAGGAAGCGCGTATATACGCGGGTTTGCTGAAGAGAAAGCGCGTATGGGCAGAGAAATTAGTTCTGTAATATGCGTAAGTATTACGTGGTTTACAGGTAACGAAGGCGGGAGTATACGCGGTAGTGGATCGCTGAAAGGAAAGCGCGTATGCAAAACTAGGGTTTTCTTAAGTCTGTGGTAAGAAATGTCTAATCTGTTCTGATGGTTTACTGATATCTGTAAGTGAGTTATATGTATCAGTTTGATGTATGATTGAGCTTAAACGTATGGAGTGGGTCCAGAAAATTGATGAAACGTGGTCCAAGGTGGTGCTGAGGGTTGTAGCCTTCAGTCAGGGGGTTGTAGCTCCCTTCCAGGAGAGGCTGGTAAACGAGATCGGGGGTTCGTAGCTCCCTTCCAGGAGAGGCTGGTAAACGAGTCAGGGGGTTGGAGCTCCCTTCCAGGAGAGGCTGGTAAATTGATGTAGGGGTTCGTGCTCCTTCCAGAGAGTCAAACCAGCCAGTAAAGGTGCCTCTGTCGGTAGAGTCTCATGGCACATTATTGTGTAGATGTTTTCCATAATAAAATATTGAAGGCTTGCAGAATAAATCTAATGTGTGGTTTTCCCGACTGGGTTTCCACCTAAAAATCCCGGTGTTCATGTGTGATGCTTATGTGTGATGATTTATTCTCTTGTTACCGCACATGTTTACTGTTGACTAAACACTCAAGAATGAATATGCTGTAAGGATCTAAGTAAAGATTTAATTGCATAATAATATCTCGTTGTGTATACGCGAGTTTATTACTTTCGAGAATCCGCATGTATACGCTAGTTGGATTTAGCAAAGTAGCGTATGGGTTTGAAGTATAAAAGTAAATATATTTGATGTGCCTAATCTTTGATTCACCCCCCCCCTCCTCAGTATTTTTCCCAACACTTGGACCAATTTCCCAAGCACTGTTTCTGAAAATGGAGTCATACTCCTCCACCATTGCCTCTACCCATGTGGGCTTCTGCATTGCTTCCTGAAAGGAATATGGCTCAGTCACAATAAATTTGCTCATGAGAACCATGTATCCAGTAAATCGGTCAGGAGATTGTCTTGGTCTTCGCTGTGAAGTAGGGGCTCCTACATTCTGCACAGCATCAAGTCTCAGCCTATCAGCTTCTGTGGTACGCCTTCTGTCAGTTTTGATGTTTAGCTCTGCGTGAGTGGACTCCTCCACTCCATGGACCTCCTCCTGTGGCTAATCCACATCTAGAGACTCATCTTTGGGAACTAGCAGTTCCTCCTCCGCATGCAATTCTATCTCCCTCTCAAGCGAAAATTGCATGGCTTTCCCCTCATCGAATTTTATATCTCGTCACATAATAGTCATCTTATTTTTAGGAAAATACACATGATAATTATGGGGTGTTTCTGTGTACCCCACAAATATCCCAACTTCAGCAGTTGGCTCCAGCTTCTTCCTGGTGTTCTTGGTCACATGCACATAAACAAATGAGCCAAAAATAATAAAGTGAGAAATATCTAGTTTCTTACTAGTGAAAGCTTCTTCAAGTGTACTCATGCCAAGTACTCTATGAGGACAACGGTTTTGCACATAAACCGCAGTATTTCATGCTTCCACCCACAAATGCATTGGTAGACCCTGATCATGCATCATTTCTCATGTTGCACCCACGATCGTTCTGTTCTTCCTCTCTGCGACCCCATTTTTTTGTGGGTTATGAGGCGCCATGAGTTCTCTTCGAATTCCTTATTTGCTGCAGAAATCTTTGAATTCGTTAGAGATGTATTCTCCACCATTATCGCTCCTCAAATCCTTCACTTGCTTCCCCAACTCTTTCTCCTCCAATGCCTTAAACTCATAGAACTTTGAGAATATTTGATCCTTCTTCTACATGAAGAAGATCCAACATTTACGAGAAAATTCATCAACAAAAATAGCATAATACCTGTGTTTTTTTGTAGAAGCAACCGAGAATGGTCCAAACACGTCTGTATGAACTCTCTCCAGGATAACCGAAGCACGGTTCTCCTTTTCATGAAAGGTGGACTTTACATAATTCCCCATGGTGCAACCCTTGCACTAATCTAACTAAGCAAGTGCTTCCATTGGAAGTCCAATAGATATTTGATGCATTAATTTCAAGGCTCCATGATGAAGATGGCCCAATCGCTTGTGCCATAATTCGCCCTCATCGGGCTCACCACTTTTTTTTCCTTTCCCATCATCGCAGCGCAGCCATCTACCTCCAACTTGTAAATATTCTTAACTCAAATCCCTATCCTCTTGGCTTGACCCGTTGTTTTATGTCATAGGAAAGCTTTTCCATTGCTGAAAACAACATCATTGCCTCTGTCCTCCAACATCGCGACTGAGACCAAGTTTTTCTTCAGACCTGGAACATGCATAACATATTTCAATTGAAATGGTTTACCTGACTCCCTCTCAAAGGTAATGGTACCAATTTCGGTCACATTATATCGTCCATTGTCACCCATATCTATATGCATTTGGAGATCTTTCTCCTCCAGGTCACTGAAAAGCTCCTTATCTCCCGTCATGTGGAAGGAAGCACCACTATCAAGATACCACACTGATCCCAATGTGCTTGATACCAAGCATGCGATAAAAGAGAAATCAAGTTTAAATTGCGAGGCAAGGGCCTCACCAACTGCATCTCCAACAGCCATCTTTTTCTTCTTCTTTTATGGGAAGTTAGTGGCGAGATGCCCCTGTTCGTGACAGTGAAAACACTTCACCTTGGACAAATCTAGCTTCTTGCCTTTAGACTCATATTTTGAATGGGATTTCTTCCCCTTCCCTTTCCTTGCCTTGGTAGCCAAAGCACAATCCTCTTCATCATCATGCTTTGATGAAGAGCCATCTCTGGTGTTTCGCCTGAACTCCTCCTGCACTAGATCCGACCACAGTCGTTCCCAATCCGACGGTTTTCCTATACGGTGACTTTTGATCTTGATAAGCATTGCCGACTCTTAGGAAGATCCCAAGAGAGCCAAGTACGAATCACTTCTACAAAAATATTTACGGAAATTTAAAACACGGTCGCCAAATGCAAACACATCAAGAAATATCAATCACACATAACACATATGTTTTTACCTGGAAATAATAAAGCTAGAAACCCCACTATCATATATTATGTATATACCATGGATCATGAAACAATCTCATACAAAACTCTAATCCAAGAGCTCTCAGTAGAATATACAATCGTCTCACACTGTCATACAAAAATTGGCAAACACATGTGCCAATTTACTGCCTCATAATAGCCTGCCTCCACTGCGCAATCCCTGCTAATAAAAATCCATAAATGAATGAGATCCTGCTTTCCTTGACTACGCTATCCTCATTGGCATCTCCAATGTGTGTGTGGTTGCATGAGTTCACTCACTAATGTCACAAGTGATAGTCAAACTGTCCCTTTCACCTATCTCTCAACTGGGTCTCCACTAGATTTGACATGCATGTCGTTAATAGTAGTAAATCTTCAGTTGCATGTGAGACCACTACTTGTGAATTAATTAAATAATTAATTCACTGATCTCTCACTAGCGTGTGTTCAGTTACAACTAGCACAACTGAGTTTAACTCACTTAACTGAGTTAAACTACTTTACAACTCACATAACTACACCTCCAACTCTGTTACAACTTCAAATCACTCAGTTACAACTAAGTCCACTTGCATGTCCCACCAACCAACCTTTGAACTCGAATTTCCCATAGCTAATTTTTTTTCCACTTCAGTTAACTATTTCCAAGTGCTCCATAATAATAGATTATTATTTATTGTCCAACTATTATTAAGGGATAATAATAGTCGAGATGTGATCTATAAATAGACTTCGCACATAAATCTAAAAATAGAACATCATCTGTAAATATAATTTTCTCAACATCTATAAATAGACTTCCGTTATAAATAGAATTTACTCATCCGTTCTAAAAATAGACTTACACCTAAAAATAGCCCGAGGCTTCATCGTAGTGTAGGTGCTTAATTTTCACTAGGATCATCATCTTGTTGAATCTCAACACAAACAACATCATACATTCAGACATCAACACGAAATGTAGAGTGGGAAACTCAATCTTCCATCATATTACATTAGCATAAAGGTAACAGGCATTATGCGTCGCGATACATCCATGAGACCAGCAGGCTCACCAACCTTTCAAATCCATACCATATATAAACAGGGAACAAAACTAATAGTTCAAAACCCAAATATAATTATGTGTAAACATTACAATAGAGCTACCCAACAGCTACAAACTCTAGCATACACACCTACGACTACATACATGCAGACACATACATCACATAACTAAGAATAAGCTCCACAGTTCTACTCTTTCTTTTATCCCTTGTCCCAACTCGTGTGTAGAAAATCCACATAGATTCAACTGATCTTGTAATATGATAAAACAAAATACTTGAATCTATTCTAAAAATTGTGGAAACCAATTACGATCGCACAATCACATAAACAAGAAAGAGAAATAATTTCAATCTCACAACACAGATGTATCTAGGGAAAGGCTCAGCTAGAAACCCCGCTATCTTTATATTGCATTAAGTCAAGAATATGAAACAATAAAATGCTTCTCTCAGGCTTGAGAGCTCTTTGCACTATCTCTGATTGTCTTACTCAGATCTGAGCAGGTTTGGTCCAATACTTTACCAGTTCCTTGCCCGTGTCTGACCCCCCTTTTTCACACATTCCTCAAGGAATTGAGGCCCTATTAATTAGGAAATTCCAACTAATTGATTGTGCAATACATCCAAGGCATCCTAATGACCTTGTGCATGACCTATACAATTTTCTAATTATACAACGGATGGTCTACTTCCCTTTAACTCCCATCTCAATTGGCTCTTCCTTAGAACTGACATGCAACAGCTATTTAGAGTGAATTATCAGTTATCTAATTGATCATTTCATGTGAATTAAATCATATTTAATTCACTATACCTCTCACTAGCTCATCCATCAGTTAGAACTATTTAAACTGATTTTAACTCAAATAATTATGTTAAAGAATTACAACTCAAAATAAAATACAACTGGACCCCCTAAAACTTAGAGTGAACTCTACATGCCTCTAGTTTGACATCCAACTCGGATTGACTGATCTAACTAAGTCTTACCAACTCAGTTAACTCGTGCAAGTTGTCATGTGATGTAGAATTATAATTTCCTTCTAATTTAATTAAGGGGAAATTAGATTAGAAGCCTCTTCTTGTTGCCAATTTCAGCACTCCCTCTCAACAAGAAAGGGATTGTGTGCTACCCCGATCATGCCTCTGTGGAACTTGAATTTTCCTCTTAACATTTCCTTCATCAATATGTCTGCATCCTGCTCCTCCATGGGAATGTACTCTAATGACATAATCCACCTCTACACACAATCTCTGAGACGGTGATACTGGATATCAATATGCTTGGACCTGTCATGAAAAATTGGATTAATCGAGAGTTTGATGCAACTCTGGTTATCACAATAAGCCACTGTCGGATCCATATGTCGACCAAACAAACCAACAAGTATCTTCCTCATCTAGATGGCCTCACATGTTACCTGACTAGCCACAATGTACTATGCCTCTACTGAACCGAGTGCAATTGATCTATGCTTCCTGTTGTACCAAGAAATTGTTTTTGATCCGATGCTAAAGATGCCCCCTGGTGTGCTCTTCCTGTCGTATGGAATTCCTTCTCAATATGCATCTGTGAAGCCTTGAAGCTTCACTCCCTTTGTCTGCATGTACCATAGCCCAACTTTGTAGTGCCTCTAAGGTATCTCAACACATGATTTCCTACCTTCCAAAATAGCTTGGTAGGCTTAACCATAGCATGACTAAGTTGGTTAACCGCGTAGCATATGTTTGGTCGTGTGTTCACCATATACATGAGTGTGCCCACAAACTACCTATAGATGGTAGCATCTACTACTTCTCCTGAAATAGCATCCTCCTTCCTCCAGTTTCCTGATAGAGGAGTCTCCATGGGTTTGTTTCCCTCCATGTGGAACTTCCTCAGAATCTCGTTGGCATATTTTCCCTGAGATACAAATAACTCTCCATCTATTTGCCAGATTTCCAATCCCAGGAAATAATGCAAGAGCCCCATGTCCTTCATCTCAAATTATCTTGCAATATCCTCTTTGCAACACTTTATGAGTTTCTCATCACCTGTTAGTATCAAAGCATCGACATAAAGTAAAATGATCAAAATTTTACCTTCTACCACGATATGGTAAATGTTCACATTTGCTTCACTCTTGGTGAAGCCCAACCCGGTGAAGTAGATTTTGATCCTGGTGTACCAAGCACAAGGATCTTGCTTCATCCCATACAGTGCTCTCTTGATTTTGCACGCATGTGACTCTTTGTCGAAGGTATCAAAACCTTCCAACTGCTCAATGTACACCTCTTCCTCAATCACTCTATTGAGGAAGGTTTTCTTTACATCCATGTTTAAATGTATCCTCCATCCCATCTGCCCTGAAAGTACAAGGATGGATCTTATTGATGAGTACCTTGTGACTGGTGCAAAGGTCTCATCATAATCAATCCCCTCCACCTGAGAGAACCCTCTCGCCACAAACTTGGCCTTGTGTTTCTCCACACTCCCATCTACTGCCTGCTTCACCTTGTAGATCCACCTGGATCCTACAACTGACTTCCCCTCTAGTCTTGGGACAACTTCCCATGCACTGTTTTTGACAATCGAGTCATACTCTTCAACCATGGCATCAACCCAAATTGTTTGTTTCATTGATTACTCAAAATAGGATCGATCTGTCTCTACACGTTCACTCATAAGATGTTGTGAAACCAGCTCCAAAATATAAGAAAAGAGAGATCCACGTCTTATAAATAAGCCATTTCGAGGGGGGAACCTCCAATACATTACATAAATCAAAAATTATTGGATGATACAAGTGACAAAACCTCCTTTCTATATATAGGAGTCCATGGGGCCACAATGTAATCCTAGTGGGCCCACAATGTAACCCTAGCCGACCTAACAATAATAATGTAAGGGCACAATAACAACAATATGGGTGTTATAGGGGTACAACAATAACAATAAGGGGGGATACACTAACATAATAAGGGGCTACACTATTAATATAGGGACTTAACATGCCCCTCTCCTTCAAATAAGTGTTGTCCTCAACGCTTGATTATTTCTTGATGCTTCTGTATAAAATTCTCATCCACCCATGTGGAATATTCTACAGGAAAGTTCTTCCACTTGCTGAGATACTCTGAAATTGATTGTACTTGTCGAGTTCTTGTTTCTGTAAATGCTTCAAAACTTCTTTCGATGTGATGTTGATCTTCCTGTTGTTCCATTAGATTCTGCACCAAAGTTAGGTTATCCTTTGAGAGTTTGAGAACTTGTTGTTGATGCTCGATGTGATCTTCCGCTAATTTATCATCCATATTAGCTATTATTTGATCCTTCAAATCATCCAAATTAGCCTCCATTTCTACTTTTAAACCATCTATTCCATCTTCGGTTTCTCTTCGTAAGATTGAAATTTGTTGCACTTGGTACCGTAATTTTGATATCCCATACTGCAATTCTTCCTCTTCATGCGTCATAGTATAGATTTTTGAGGGCTTAATGGATATGGAATTATTTTTTGGAGGCATTATAGAACCCAATACTGATACAAATTCTTAAATATTCCCTTGGAATCACTTCAAACTGCTTTTTCAAACAAACGTTATGCAATTTTAAAAACCAAATACACACCTTTTTCTTGCTTTTGAGGAGCTCGATATTGAAACTGAATTATCTCTGTGATTTCGGATCTTAAATATCTGAAACTTTGGCGCTGAGGTAGCCCTCTGAATTCTCTTTCGAATGCCATAGGTCTGACCTGATTTGGATTCTTGAAGACAAATTTGTGCCCAATCTCCTACGATGACCCAATTATGGACTAGTTCAATAGAGTGAACTTGTATGACTTGCCACGTGTCACTGTTTGCTCCTTTGGCTCTAAAATTTATAGACATAAAACTATAGTCTGCGTACTTCCAGTCACTTTTTACAGAATTCTAATCTGATGCTCATAGAGAGAGAGTTATGAATATTTTCCCACGATCACCTCTTTGATATGAAATTCGTGAGCCTGAAAAAGACCTAACTTCCACAGATCATATCTCCGAAAATATTGCGAACCAAGCTTTGAAATCTTGCGACGATGTTCCTCAGAATTTTGGCTTCTCTCTCTAAATATTTCAGCTTCTGAACCTTCGTAGAAAAAAATTTATAGCAAAAATTCTGCGATGACCTTTTTAAGTGAAATTCAAGAGCCTACAAAAATCCATAACTTCAACAGATCATATCTCCGAAAATATTGCGAACAAAGATCTAAAATTTTGCAATGATGTTCCTAGGGATTTCATCTTCTCACTCTAAAAATTTCAGCTTCTGAACCTTTGTAGAAAAAAAGTTATAGTGAAAATTCCACAATAACCTGTTTCGAGCAGCGAAACCCTATAATCCAAAGCTCTGATACCAAATGTTGTGAAACCAGCAACAAAATAGAAGAAAAGAGAGATCAACACCTTAGAAATAAGCCACTTCGAGGGGGAAACCTCAAATACATTACATGTAATATCCCTGTTTAGGGCACCCTCCCTGTTGAGGATCAGGTGGGCCTTGACACGCTGCCGGGGTCTGCGTAATTGGGGGACTGCGCGAGGGTCCCCGTCCCGAGATGCTCCGGTGGGCCTTAAGACCCCACCCTTAACACCCTGGGATGCCGCCCTCACTAACAGTTCGAGCTTTTGGTGTAGTGGTTGGGCCTTCGTGGTATCAGAGCCGAGGTCTCGAGGTCGAGACTCGCGGAGCGTGGTGGGCTGTAATATCCCTGTTTAGGGCAGCCTCCCTGTTGAGGGTCCGGTGGGCCCTACCACGTTGCTGGGGTCTGCGTAATTGGGGGACTGCGCGAGGGTCCCCATCCCGAGATGCTCCGGTGGGCCTTAAGACCCCACCCTTAACACCCTGGGATGCCGCCCTCACTAACAGTTCGAGCTTTTGGTGTAGTGGTTGGGCCTCTGTGGTATCAGAGCCGAGGTCTCGAGGTCGAGACCCGCGGAGCGTGGTGGGCTGTAATATCCCTGTTTAGGGCAGCCTCCTTGTTGAGGGTCCGGTGGGCCTTGACACGCTGCCGGGGTCTGCGTAATTGGGGGACTGCGTGAGGGTCCCCATCCCGAGATGCTCCGGTGGGCCTTAAGACCCCACCCTTAACACCAAGCTCAAACGGACGGAGTGGTGCGGGGGTACATGAATGAAAAATTCTTGGATGATACAAATGACAAAACCTCCTTTCTATATATAGGAGTCCATGGGGCCACAATGTAATCCTAGCCAACCTAACAATAATAATGTAAGGGCACAATAATAACAATATGGGGGTTACAGGGGTACAACAATAACAATAAGGGGGGACTACACTAACATAATAAGGGACTACACTATTAATATAGGGACTTAACATAAGAGCCATGTAGCCAATGTACCACTTTGGGGACCTTCTCTTCCTGCATTGTGATGTGGGTGCTCCCACATTCTCTCTAGCATCAACCACCAACATGTCAGCCTCTCTGGTGTGCTTCCTTTCATCTCCGGATGTATCTGCATGAGTGGGTGCTTCCACTCTCTACAATTCTACTTGTGGTCGCTCCACACCTTGAGGTTCTTCTTTTGGAGCCAAGAGCTCCTCAATTGCATGCAATTGAATCTCCCTCTCAAGGGAAATCCGCATGGCCTTCTCTTCGTCGAATTTCACATCTCTTCTAACCATTGTCATCTTTTGTGCTGGAAATTACAACCAATAGTTGTGAGGTGTATCAGTGTACCCCACAAATATTCCCAACCCATTTCTTGGCTCTAGCTTCTTCTTGGCATCTTTGGTCACATGGAAATAAACAGATGAACCAAAAAATTTAAAATGCACCACATATGGTCTCTTACCTGAAAATGATTCCTCTGGTGTACTCATCCCAAGTATCCAATGAGGACTTCTACTATGCACAAATATTATTGTGTTTCATGCTTCCGCACACATATGCAACGGTAGGCCTTGACAATGCAACATCACTTGTGTTGATCACACAATAGTTTTGTTCCTCCTTTGTGAAACCCCATTTTGTTGTGGGTTATGAGGTGCTATCAATTCTCGTCGAATTCCCTCTAAAGCACAGAAGTTCTTGAATTCATTCGAGACATTTTCCCCACCATTGTCGCTTCGGAGAGCTTTCACTGTGGAAATTCTAAGTCCTAGATCTGGAATCCTACTGCAACAAACTGAATTACTTCTCCTACTTTAAATTTTGATTAACAAGTTATTTTTCATATTACTTCTGAAAATGTTGAAGAAATTACTAAAGCAGCCTTCACTTAATTAAATTTAGATGTGGAAACAGGAAACTGAACAAAAGAAATAACACACACAGGACACCATTATTTTTGGACAAATGTCCCCAAGAAAACCCAATGCGGGAAAACCGGTGCAACAGATCTGAGGGTTTTATTATTAAGCACCAGTTATATCTGAATACATCTCTGATTTTCTCACCGGACAAATCAGTTACAGAGAATATTGATAGAGAAAAATAGTGATTTTACATCACTCTGGAAGTCCCGGATGATCTGATAGTTGAAATGATGAAACCCCAACACCATTTGCGCTGCCTCTGCACAGTAGCTACGTAGGCCTATGTGGGGACTTCTGAAGGACTGTGTCATCCCTTCTGCATGATCTTTCAGCTCTCAGGAAACTCGATCCAGCCCTCTCGGCTCAGAATCTCGATTTCCTAGTTGAATTCAGACTGAAACTCAAAAATGTTGTGATGCCTCTGCGTGTGACTTGCATGGCCCTGTGTCACCCCTTCTGGGTTTTGTGTCACCCTCTCTGGGCACTGCACTGCTCACTCTGTGTATTTCTCTGCCTCTCTACTGATGATCCTTGGCCCCAGAGAACATCCTCCTGCCAAAACAGCCTCTTCCCCTCAACTACACTGAAGAATCACTCAGATCTGGTTTTCCTCTTGAGCACTGCTCACTTCAGAAAATTCGATCACTTGATTCTCCAGTGTATTTTACAAATGACCCTCAAGCCTTCCTTTATAGTCTTCTCGTTGAAACTTCAACGCCCGAGATTAGATCTCCAATCAACGACTAAGATTAAATTTAGACTTAATCTTTTTTTTCTAGAAGTTTCACCCACAGTTTAAATTAATACCCATTAATTATTTCAATTTCCTAAGTTAGACTTAGAGTCTTCATTAAAAATAATTAATTTATCAAATAAAATTGTTTCTTAGTGGAATTTCCCAAAATAATTTTTGGGTTATCTGTAGTGCATCTGTCTAAGCCTCTCCACAAAACTTGAGACTTAGCGCACATATGATGCTATCACAAATCAACATTCACCTTCTTCCATGTATGTTTCTCAACAAGTGCTTTAAACTCGCAAAACTTTGAGAACATTTGATCTTTCTTCTGCATGAAGAAAATCCAACACTTGCGCGAAAATCAACTACAAAAATCACATAATACTTGTGTTTTGTTGTGGAGGTTGTTGAGAATGATCCACACACATCTTAGTGAACTCTCAAGGATCACCTTTGCTCATATTTCCTTATCGTGAAAGTTGGCTTTGGTTTACTTCCCCAATGTACAGCCTTTGCATGTATCTCGCTGCTCAAGTGCACCCTTGGGAAATCCTACAGAAATCTGTTGCGTGACCTTCAAAGTGCCATGGTGTAGATGGCCCAATATTTTGTGCCATAACTCACTGATGTCTCGGCTCTCCACCTTCTTTGCTTTCGTGTTCAAGGCAGCACAATCTTCTACATCCAATATGTAGAGGTTCTTTACCCGAACCCCAATATTCTTCACCTGTCCCATGGCTTTGTGACGAAGGAACGTCTTTCCTTTACTAAATATCACATCATAGTCACAGTCTTCCAACATAGCAACAGAAACTAAATTCTTATTTAAACCAGGAACATACATGACATATTTTAATGTGAGAGGAGTACCATACTCCCTTAGAAAGGTAATTGTACCTATGTCAGTCACGCTATACCTCCTGTCATCTCCAATCTCGATGTGCATCTGGAGATCCTTCTCCTCCAAGTTACTAAATAATTCTTTTTTGTTGGTTATATGGAATGAAGCTACACTATCTAAGTACCACACAGAACCCATCACTGATGACACCATGAATGCAATGAGGATGAAATCCAACTCGAAGTGTGAAGAAAGTGCTTCACCTGTCGCTCCTCCTGAGGGCTTCTTGTCGGTCTTCTTGTGCAGACACTTTGTAGCATAGTGTCCAAGCTCATGATAGTGAAGACATTTTACCTTTGACAAGTATCGCTTCTTGCCTGCCTAACCAGAATCTTATTTGGAATGGGACGCCTTCCGTTTCAATTTCTTCGTCTTTCCAGCCAAGGCACAACTCTCCTCATCATCATTCTTTGATGAGGATCCATCTCTAGTGTTCCACTGAATCTCTTCTTGTGCCAAGATGAACCACAATCGCTCCCACTCTGGTAGCTTCTCCCTCCCATTCACTGAATCTTGGTAGCAGTGTCAGCTCTTGGGAAGGCCTAGAAGTGCTAGGCTCATCAGAGTGTCATCGGAAACTGTCACACCAACACTTCCAAGCTCATCTCGACATCGAGTGAAATTTGTCAAGTATTTTGGTATCGTGTCGTCCTTCTCCATCTTGATCTTTCTGAGCTTGTCCTTCAACGCTAGCTTCCTGTGGTCGTTTTTATTCTGAAACAGATATGTTAAGGCCTTCCACAGAGATTATGAAGTTTCCTTTCCATGGAGGTTCGAGAAATTATGATCTCAAACTCCATCTAACATAATCCTTCTCGTCTTTGCTACATTCTTCTTCCATGCATCAAGATTTTGAGCATCTACTGCTACAGGTCTAGGAATATCATTGTCTATGAATTGCTTCAGTTTGTTGTCCTCCAACACTGCCTCCATCCTGTCTTTCCAAGCTATGTAATTCGAACTACCCTCAAGGGCATATTCAAGTCTCAACCCATAGAAAGACATATTGATCTATTGTTGGTCCTGAAGAATAAATCTACAAATTCGATTCACCTATTCAAAACAAACTCTGGTTATTCTCTTCTATAGTGATTCCTGCTATGATACCATGTAGAAAATTCACATAGATTCAACTAATCTTGTAATATGATAAAAATAAAAATAAAAATAAAAAATAAAAAATACTTGAATCTATTCTACAAATTGTGGAAACCAATGACGATCGCACAATCACATAAACAAGAGAAAGAATTTCAATCTCATAACACAAATATGTATCTGGGGAAAGCCTCAGTTAGAAACCGCGTTGTTTTTATATTGCATTAAGTTAAGAATATGAAACAATACAATGCTTCTCTCAGGCTTGAGAGCTCTTTGCACTATCTCTAACTGTCTTACTCTGATTTGAGCAAGTTTGGTCCAATACTTGACCAATTCCTTGCCCTTGTCTAACCAACCTTGTTCACACATTCCCGAAGGAATTGAGGCCTTATTAATTATAAAATTCCAACCAATTGATTACGCAATATATCCAAGGCATCATGATGACCTCATGCATGACATGTACAATTTTCTAATTATACAACTGATAGTCTACTTCCCTTTAACTCACATCTCAATTGGGTCTTCCTTAGAACTGACATGCAACAATTATTTAGAGTGAATTATCAGTTTTTTTATTGATCAATGCATGTGAATTAAATCATATTTAATTCACTAGACCTCTCACTAGCTCATCCATCAGTTATAACTATTTAAACTGATTTTAACTCAAATAATTAAGTGAAACAATTACAACTCAAAATAAATTGCAACTGGACCCCCTAAAACTTAGAGTGAACTCTACATGCCTCCAGTTTGACCTCCAACTCGAATTGACTGAGCGAATTAATTCTTCCCAACTCCGTTATCTCATACAAGTTGTCATGTGATGTGGAATTACAATTTCCTTCTAATTTAATTAAGGGAAAATTAAATTAGAAGCCTGTTCTTGTTGCCAATTTCAACATCGTGTTCTGTCTTCGACAATCCTCCTTATCCTCACCTGGAAGCCCTTAAAATCTTCTCAACCCTCTACCTTATCGCTCCAATTGTCCTGTTAACCGTTGGGATACTTCTTGAGCTCGTCTCTGAGTTGGCCTATGCGTATTAACAACCCTTTGAAATATCTTCCCGTTGAACCACTCTGCTATCATTCCTCCTTCTCCTACAAAATATCTATAACCTCCTTCCTGCCACAACATCCTTTGTCGGCTCCATCCTGCTACAAAATTCTAATCATTGATATTTCCTGGTATGCACCTCCTCTCCTCGAGCACCACAACCTCCTTCCTGCATGGCATCCACCTGTGTCATGCCTTACCTTATGTGTCAACATTGTGGTGCACACCATCCCTTCTTTCCACACTCCTCAATTCTCTTGTGCGGACCCACACTTAACAAAACTAAACAAAAAAAAATTATGCCCTCCAACAAGTAGTTAGCATAAGACTCCTATGAATATTCATGAAAAAAATATAAATAAACACGACTGTCAAGTATTGTTGCAAATGACTATAGGTTTTGAAGTGTATGATAAAATTAATTATTAAATTGTAGTATCAATTCAATGTTGATATTTTTTCAATTATGACCTTGGAGAAGCCTCATTATTGCTCCAAAAGCAGCTCCATGTCAATTCACTTTATGAGGGGAACGATCATAACCACATTCAATATTAACTAGATCCAATTATAATTACATCCATGTACTTTGTGTTGAGAGGTGATCTACAACCCAGTATGAAGAAGATGCTCTAGTGATGTGTTAGATGTTGAAGTGAAGCGTTTAATATTTCGAACAAATTAAAAAACATAATGTCTACTCAATTAAAATATTAATAATAATAATAATAATAATAAGAGAGATGTCATCCCATAATGTTACATTTAAAATTAATAAAATAATATTTACAGTGAATTTTTAAAAAATAGCAATAAAAAAAGTATTTCAATGTTGGCTATAAGTAAAATACTTTAATTTACATCTTAATTTTGCATCAACTTTATATAAAGAGATAAAGTAATTCAAAGTGGAAATTTTCTAATTTCATTTATAATTATTTTCTATTTTTTAATATGAGGAATATATGAAATTATTTTACTACTCAATATAGAGTGGAAATGTGGCATCTAGAAAAAGATTGATATTACAATCCATTATGAAGAAGATGTGTAATTCATTATGTGTGTATATTAACTTGAACCATAAATAATGCCCATATAAATCACATATTTTTATCTTAAATTAGAAAGACAATAATGTTTAGACATGTATTGTAAGGACTAAGGACTCCCTTTACAAATCTAAATCTGTTCTTAGGAAGTAACCACCAAAAAGGGCAGTTAAAAAATGAAAGTACAGCAGACTAAAGTGCATCATTAAAACAACCTAGAGTTTAAACCATAGATCATTTCTTCATAAGGAAATGATCAATAACGCCAATTGGATGTTTTCTATATAAAGGTTATTTAATACCAATGATACATAACATTAATTTAGCTCCATTTTAGTTTTAGATTTATCAAGTGTCAAGAAAGATCAAATTCCTTGAGATGTGAACATTTCCTCGAGTTTTACACTCTAAATTAATTTTAAAAAAAAAACATACTTAACTTAATCAAAGAATGCAATCATAATTCCAATTAACTTCTCAATTCATTGTTCATACAAATTGTTTAATAATTCAAGTTAGCTTTTCAATTCACTTAAATTTCAATCTGATTCTATGTTTAATGATGTCAGTTCATTACTCAATTGCTTAATGCCCTTTCCATGCAAAATATTGATTATTTAATTTTGTTACATATAATTTTTTATATTTGTTATATTAATATTGTTATTTTTACTTGTCAACTCCAGTCCAACTTAGAAGGAAGGAATTGCACATCTTCCCTATGTATGCTTGGATCAGTTCATTTCTCAATGCCCGATTCAAGTTAGCTTTTCAATTCACTTAAATTTCAATCTGATTCTATGTTCAATGATGTCAGTTCATTACTCAATTGCTTAATGCCCTTTCCATGCAAAATATTGATTATTTAATTTTGTTACATATAATTTTTTATATTTGTTATATTAATATTGTTATTTTTACTTGTCAACTCCAACTTAGACGGAAGGAATTGCACATCTTCCCTATGTATGCTTGGATCAGTTCATTTCTCAATGCCCTCTTCATGCATGATATTGATGATTTATTTGGATCAGTTAATTTCTCAATGCCCTCTTCATGCATGATATTGATGATTTATTTTGTTGGATATATAATCCTTTATATTTATGATATTATTATCATTATTTTTACTTTTCAACTTCACATTAGACATACAAAGAATTGTACATCTCCCTTGAACTGGGATATAGAAAGTGCCTCTGAACCCAATCATCATTAGTACTTCTGCAAGGTGTCCTAATAGAAGTTGAAACCAAAATTGTTTATTTTGCTTTGCTTAGTAGAGCAAGATAAACTTTGAATCAAAAGTAATTTCTGCATAAGCAATGATCATAACACCATTTTGATGAGTTTCATAGAACTATAATGCACAAGGCGTTTAAATCATTGTTCCTTTGTGCATTTGAAGAATGTCCCGCTGAAAGCAAAATTTGGCTACATCGCTTTCCATATTTGTTACAAGAATAATTTAACCAGCAGGTCACAGATTACAGTAAGAAATACAACCCGATAAAGGGCGAATACGTTCGGCAACCTACAATTTTCCATTGCACCTTTTGATTTTGTTAGCCAGTTGGAGCTATTTAGCATAGAACTAACAAAAAAAAGGTGTAGTGCAAGAGGTTTTCAGAAAGAGAAAAATATGTAGGATACAAAATTTAAAATAGGTACTCTGAGCTATATCTTATTTCAATTTCAACCTGTCACCAGGATAAATCAAATCAGGATTATTTATTTCAGGGTTTAGTAGAACCAACTCCTTCCAACTTGACTTGCCAACTCGTTTGGATATTTGTGACAGTGTGTCACCTTTCTTAACCTCAACATCTTTGGGTATCCTGCTAGTGATCAAACAGAAGACTAAAGTTAGAAGAATACTGTTGCTATGTGAAAATAGATTAAAAGCCATTATTCTCTACTACAATGAGATAACTGATAAAAGGCTAATTTAAAAATGTAGAAGCAATATAAAAATAAATTAATTTTCATTTGTGTTCCTGATATTTTGTGTTTTGGATCTATACCTGGCCTGCATTATTGTGATCGCTATCCCAAGGACTGCAAGGCCGCCAGCAAGAAATGGCATCCATAGCCTTCTCCGGTCATGTCTACAAGTTGTCAACTTTTCCACTGATTCATCTTTTCTAGGGATTATTTTTCCCTGTAACATTACAGAAGAGCCAGGGGAAATTTGAAAGTAAGTATTTTGCAGTATGCTATTTTATTAATGTTTCTGCTTCTAAGCAGCTAAATGAATATAAGTTAGAATGCAGTAAAGGAAACATTATATGGCTTGGAGAACTGATAACTTTTAGAAAATGTTGAGGTGATGCATTACAATTTCACACTGATTTTCTTCATTGTCAACATGGCCAGAATCTGCCTCCAAGTGAAGAAGTTGATTTATAGATTCATCAGTGCTAAATGCATGGTCTGCATCTACAGTTTCAGATTGCCGGATATATATGTAATCAGTATCCATGCTACCTCCTTTTGTCACATCTGACATATGAACCTCCAGACCATCTGCCTCTAGCAAATTTGCCCGGCCAAGCTTGATACCATATGCTTTCTTTGAATCTGGAGAACCATGAACACCAATAGTCTCTGGTTTCAGCACATTTGTGCAGTCAACATCAACACTATCTGCTTTTAACCCATTCATAGCATTGACCACACTATATTGTTCAGGCACATTTGCACAGTTGATATCCACACTATCTGCTTTTGGCACATTTGCACTTGCCATGTCAAAAATATCTGCTTCTGGCATGTAACAACTGTTGGTATTGACAAAATCTGATTTTGGCTGATTAACAAAATTCATGTCCACACTACCTGTCCTTGGTTCGTTCATGTAATAATCATCATCCTTTACATTTGAGACAATTATACGATCAATGTCAACACTATCTACTTGTAAAGTATCTGTGCAGTCAGCATCCCCACAGCCTAATTTCAATGGATTTTTTGAGCCAACATCCAAACAATCTAATTCTGATACAGTTGTGGGGCAACCCACAACCACATCAGTTTTTCTTGCTTCCTCAAAACCATGGCAGACCGACACAGCAGCAGAATCCGCACATTCCTCACAAGTGCCGTTACTAGCTTGTTTATCAGAGATGCAAGGTACTGAGTTCCCCGTGAATTCATTAGCAATGTCCGCCATGCCTGTGCCAGTAAGTTTAGGGCTGTCATTAAAATTTCCATTGACATGTTTATCTTTTAAAGGTAAAACCCCGAGCACTAATGCTGATGCATCATTGATTTGGGTAGTTAAGTTTGCTACAGACGAAGGCCCTATGTTCGTGCATTTGTCCACATCGTCAATGTCAACGTTATCTCCTTTATGAGCGGAAGAATTAACTAGTGAATTAGAAACAACAGATGTGTTAATCAGTTCTTCGTGAATGCTGTCAGAGACATGTCCATTAGAGCTAGATGGGACTGGTTTCACCGTGTATTCATTATCGGCATCTGTTATGAAAGTATGCCTGATGCTACATTCTTCATTAGAAATTTTCTCATCAATATCTTTTGGAGCCAAAGGAATGTCGACTTCGTCAAGCGAATTCCTCATAGGTGAAGCACTCATTGCTGAACTTTGGGAAGACCAATCTTCAATTTTAAAATTTGGGCTTCTTGGAGATGTTGAATAAATGTCTGTATTTAAACCAGCATTTCCTTCTAAAAGAGAACCTGGGCTTCCAAAATCTGGTGATTTTAGCTTACTTTCTGCTTCATCAGGGTCCTCGGGTGATAGTTCAAATGAGTCTGTGAAGAATGGTTCATTGTTCTATTGCAACAATTGACAATAGTCAGAAATAGAGATTATAGGAAGAACTTGAAGAGAAAATATAGCAATAAATAAACTTGTCTAGGCAATTAAACTCAATAAACTTCATAGCCTTCCTGACAAGTGGGTTCTGAACTATCCTGACTATAATTGTAAGTTTCTTTAATCTCACATTTCCCAATGGTCCATTTGAGCCTGAACCAGGGCTGTATTCACTTTTGCCAGACACTGTATACCTCGCCGTCTCTAAGTATTTTCGAATACTATCCACCATGTCTGTAGGCATGGATAAGCCATGAGTGACGATATCAAAATCAGGCACCTACCACAAGCAATAGTTTTAATTTCAGCAATCTGTTCAAATAATCTAACCTGATAACAGGATTAAGTTTTCGCAAACAAAAAAGAGCAAGGACGATCTGTTGATTTTAAAAACTCTTACATCTAAATGCCTTGACCGGGCTTTCTTTGAAAGTACACGAATGCATAGACAAACCCTTCGGATGTCCCTCTTCTCAACAACATCAGGTGGAGAGAATAGATCTATACCTGTTAATCCCAACTTCTGACAGACCTGTTGTAAAACAGTTCACTGAACTTGATTAATGAACACAATAAAAACCGATACCCTAAAAAGAAAATTTCAAAGACCCGTTTCTAAAAATATAATAGAATCAGAGGAGTTTCTAGATATGTTCTGAAACAACACGAAGCAAACTGTAGACTCATCAATTGTATGATTTGAACTTGTTTTTATAATATAATGCACTGATGGAAAAATATACCCTAGGGAGGACTTCCTCTCATCGCAAAAGGTAATGAAAATGAGAAAAGAAATAAATACAGGGCTCATGCTATACTTTCACCAATTAACAGCTTAGAGGATTTTATATAATCTTGGACACTTGGTTTCAACTTTCTGGAAATACATTAGCCCTCTCTTGGACAACTTAGAACCAGTACTCCTCCCTTTTATATAAAACCTTGAACACTTAGTTTCGACTTTCTGGAAATACATTAGCACTTTCGGACAACTTAGAACCAGTATTCCTCCCTTTTATATAATAGAAGAAGGTCGCCTTGAACGTTTTTCTGTTAAAGAAATATGTTGATGTTGAGGTTGGTACTCATTTTAGAGCTCCTTAGCTGTACTGCTTTCTTCCCTCCCTAGGACTAGAGTAAGAAGAAGGTCGCCTTGAAGGTTCTTCTGTGAAAGAAATATGCCGAGGTTGAGGTCAGTACTCATTCTATAGCTCCTTAGCTGTCCTTTCTTCCCTCCCTAGGGATAGAGTATACAACCACAGAAATTACTACAACCTAGGAGTGTAACCACAATAAGAAATATGCTGACAACCAGTTTTACATTATTTGTAAATGAACGTCTTTTGGTTTATTTTTCCAAGAACCTTACCTGGTTTATGCATCTGTAGCAAAGACTTAATATGTTATGCTTATTCATCATGAATATTGCGAAGCATGCTTTTAGAATAGCAGACTTAGAATACTGTTATGGTGCACCTCTATTTCCGGATTTACAATTGTCCAGTTTAAGAAAGAGTAACACTGAGTATATAAATGATGGTAAAGAAACAAAAAGTTAAATCCTAAACATTAAAGTTGAATGATACTACCTTCAGAAAGGCGTCAACATTTGAATAAGGTAAATATTTCCCACCATGCTTTGCAAAAGCAGCTGCTTCCGGGAATGTATCTGGAGAATCAATTTTTGCACCAAATTTCCTTCGCATCAATTCACTAATTATTTTAGATACTTTGAACCTGGAAAGAAAGATAATACAAGTGAGTAATAATTTATTGAAAACATAAACATGTGCTGATTCTGAGCACACAATCAAAGAGTTCGTTGATGAGATCACCAGTCAAACGTAGGGTAAGTCTAAAAGGATTGGATATTTAAGAAGAGTATAAACAGATTTTACTAGGAACCAACACACTAGTTCATCAAGGTAAAAATAAATGATACCAGAACATTATAGGAAAAGGTAGCATTAATGTATGTAGCTTGTATTACTCACTTTTCTTTTACTGGTCTAGCATGTTCTTGCTTTTAATGAACAGTATGTATTTTGACACTCTAAAAAACTTGCCAAATTCAGATTAATGGAATATCATTGTAAATGTAATCTGGAAACAGTATAGAACTCAGCAGTTCTAGATTAGTTAACAGACACATCTCAAGTTGCAGAGAGATTTGCAAGTATTTCTCTAAACCAACTACCAAGCTCCATGGATGGCAACCTGTTCTCCTCCATGCTATAGGGTCCTTATATCGTAGCATGTTTCCTCCTGAGTTACTTCTTTTTGTCATTTCTATTTTTCATTTTTAGAAAGTGGAGGGGAAATCACGGAAAGTCAAGTAATAAAAATAAGAGAATAAATTATTGATTCTACAAAGGTGAAAAACTTTTGTAACTTCCATTTGCAACCACACTAAAAATGTGGTGCTCGTATTCAATGCCACTAAACTATTGGTTATTCTATATCCCTTGTAGGGCAAAGCCAATCATAGAGATATCAGTGCTATACAACTAGCAAATATAATCAACACCTGTTGGAAGACAGTGACTGGATACCTCTGCGCGATGACAATAATGACATGAATATTTGAAAAGTATTCTGTCAGAAAACATGAAAAGTGTTTAACTTTTCAGATCATAACACGCAAATAATGGAAGTTTTAATTTTATACTGCAAATGACCAGCTTTCCAATGTCAGAGTAGGATCGTTTAGAGCATTCAAGGGGAAGAGGGAGGTTAGCAAGGTGGATCAACGACAGAAGCTCTTTAAAACATGCATTTTCCACCAAAACAAGTAAGATCTTAGTCTTTTAGTCCAATGACTATCCGGCTTTGACTGTTGTATTATACCTATACATGCATGCATACATGTCAGATATCAACGAATTTTAACCACCTTTCATATGATATAACTATTAAATTTGGTAGTTTTATTTCGTTAACGAACAGAAAAGTAGGCATTCTGATTGTAACTTACAGAATTTCTCCATCAGCAAGTAAATCTACAAGAGTGTCTTCGTCATGAAATCTTTTCTCTAAAACTTGTTCTATCCATATTTTTGCTTGTGCCTGCAACAAAGGAATAATGCAATACAAATAAGAAACCCTTACCAACATAAAAGAAAAGCATGCTTAGCTTAGTATCCAAATAAAAATTTGCAAAAAGAAAAAGACCAAACCAGTAACAATAATTTTTACCCATAAAGTTGATATGAACAAAGTCCATCTAGCAAAAATAATTAAAATCTATATAGGACAGATAATATATAAAATTAATGATAAGATAAAATTAAATGAATGATATAATGTCATGTGACAGTATAATTATACGCATTCACTGATTACAATGGTGAACGGTCATGTGCCTTAGGTTATGCCTTTTAGTTTTTATTATTATGGTTATTGTCATCATTATTACTATCCATGTTCATTTATATATTTTACATTTATTACGTTACTAATCCATTCAAAGATGTTTTGTCCTTAAAGCAATTATGGAAAAGACCATGTCTTCATTCTAGCTTATGATACTTAATTCATTCAGCTGTTTTTGGATCAATACTTGTCATAATTCTTTATTATTGAGGTTGAACACATGAGATAATATGATATTTGAAGAATTGAACAGAATTTTCAAATTGCTAAAATGTTTGCCGGCCATAATTCAGAGGAATTGTGTTTATACAGTTCCCAAGATGATCTTCTTGTAATGTGATTCCCAAAATGAGTTCTAGTTTGGGACCAAATTGCATTAGAATTAATACTATTTGAAATGTAGTTTGAATATTTTCCTTGTTCTGAGAAATTTTAAAAGACAGATCAGTTTGGTATCGACTCCTGTGACAAGAAGGACAAATAATTAAAATTCATATAAAATAGATAATATGTAAAATGAATAAGTTAAGATAGAATTGAATGAATGATATTATGCCATGTGATGGTATACATGTAAAAATTTCTGAATCTTAATTCTTATGCAGAAATTATTTCTGTTAATCCGGTTAAGCTTCTCCTACTTATACAAGTTATCAACTGAATAAATTCAAGTTAACATCGAAGCAAAACACATAACAGATCTCTACCAATTCAGATCTAGACTAAGCACATGCACACATAGACAAAGTGACACAGTTATTTCTGGACAAACTGTCCCCGGAAAAACCCAATGTGGGAAAACCGATCTCTGGCTGCTGGAGGGCTCTATTATTAAGAATATTTCTGAATATACAACTCTAGGTTCCAAATCTGGAAAAACCTACAGAGAAAACTCTAGATCTGCAGCACCTAGCTGATCTAAAACCAACAATACTCACTGATCCACACCCTCAAACGGGATTTACAGAACTCAATCAGATCTAGGCCTAGAAACCCCAGATCTGCCCCTGAAAGACACTGCGTCAGCCTCTGAAAGCCTCCAAATGCTCAGCGCTATAACTGGAAGGCACTACGTTACCCCAGACTGGGTGACGCAGGCATTACGCTGCCCCTAAGGGTCTCTGCGTAACCCCTAAAGGGTTTCCTAAAAAGCACGTTGTCCTTGTTGCTGCTGCTGCTGTTGCTGTTGCTGTCTACTGCTGCTGCTGCTGCCATCTGCGTCTGTTGTTGTTGTCATCTGCTGCTGCTGCCATCTGCTGTTGCCTTCCTCTGCGCTGTTTTTTCTGATCTCTTCTATGCTTCTTGTGTATTCTAGACCGCGGGATCAAATCATCCCCTTGGTCTAAATTCCCCTCTCTGCAACTGAAACACTTGAGAATTCTTAGCAACCCCCCCCCCCCCAAAGAATATCAACTTAGCTTCAGTGCTCTGCCTCTGTGTGTCTTACAAATAACCCCAAGCCTTTCCTTTATACTTTCTCGTTGACAAATCAACGGCCAAGATTAAATCTTTAATCAATGGCTAAGATTAAAAGAAAGCTTGATCCGTGTGACTTGAGACAATTTCATCACATGTTTAATTAAATTCACTTTAATTATTTTATTTTCCTAAGTTTTAACTTAAGAAATACATTAAAATAATTAATTAATTTAATATCTCCTAAACCAGATGAAATTTCCAAAATCCATTTCTGGGTCTTGTAGATCAGGTGAACTCTAGTCCTTCCTCAAAATTTGGGACCTAGAGCACAACTGATGCTACCCCAAATACACAAAATCTCAAGACTCCCTCTCAGCATCAAGGGTGTGCTCTAGCAATACATCACACTTATGAATTACATGATTTTGGGCACTGGTTTTGTGTTGCTGAAGCTTGGCCTCTTGCCACTCAACTCTGCACTGCTGCTGCCATTCTGTACTGCTGCCCATGACTTTGCCACTGCCACTGCAACCACTGTATTGCAACTCCCTCTCAATATGCTGCATCTGTGCTGGTCATAATACTGCCACTGCTGATCTGCTGCACTGCAACTTCAGTTGTTGAGAGAAACAACTGAATCTCCTGCCCAATCTTTGACAGACAAGTTAGATGCGCTGCATCCTTATCACTGAAGCTCCATAGGCTACAGATCTGTGCTGGCATCTAAAGAACGATGCACAGCTACAACTCTACCTACGTAATCAGACTCCCTTTGCACTACTGAAGTCACATCAGCTCCTTGTGCTGAAATCTATCATGTTGCTGCTGCACTGCGCTGTCCCTCTGAAGCTCTCTGCACTGCTGCAGCTCTGCACTGCGTAAGCAGTACTGCACTACGCTGCTGAAGTCACATCAACCTCTGCACTTCTACGCTGCTGCTGCTATGCTCTGCACTGCTCCTCCCAGCCTCTAGATCTGCCTCTGCCTATGCCTTATCTGTGATCTATGCACCCACTGCTCCACTTGTCCCGCTACTGTCTTAAGGCTGCCATAGCTCGCTTTTGATCGAAGAGATGAGCTGCTCAAGGATCCCGCCTTACTTCCATGTAGCTCCTCTACATGTCCATGTCACCCCACCTTCGTGGTTCATGAGCACTCACGGCTACATCATCTCCTGACCCATCATCTGCCACCGCTGCTTTGGAAGAAGATGCTTCCTTGTCCTTCTTCTTTTCTGGACAATGGCTGGCAAAATGTCCCATTTCGCCACACTGGAAGCACTTGATCTTAGAAAGATCCTTCTTCTTCTTCGGCTGCTTCTTTGATGCCAAGGCTGCATCTTCCTCCTCTTCCTTCTTAACCTTGCTCAACGCAAGGTTGTGCTGCGTCTTGGTGAACCTTCGTAGTTCTTCTTGCCACAAGATCGACCACAAGTTGTCCCAATCTGGAAGGTCCGCTCTGCCCAAGATACTTTGGACAAAGGTTTCCCACTCATCCGTGACTGCATTGAGGGCAGTCCTGACTATCACTACATCATCTACGGTTGCACCCGTTGCAGTCAACTGATCCCTGATTCACTGCAATTTGAAGAGGAAGTGCTCGATGTCTTCTCACTTGGTCATCATGAATGACCTCATTTGGGCCTCCAACAACATCTTTCTTTGGACTGATTTTTTCCTCAAACAGGGAAGTCAAGGCCTTCCACATCTCATTAGTTGTCCTCTTCTCAGCTATGTGTGGCACAATATGATCCTTGATACTGTCCATTATCAGCCGCTTGGCATGCCCAGCAGTTTCTCTATGCTTCCTTAGGAGATCAGCATTTGTCGGCGTGGCCAGGGTCTGCTCTACATGGTCTCTTAAACCGTATGCCTCAAGGACAATCTCACACCGAAAAGTTTGAGAGGCCCTCTAGCCTATCTTTCTCACACAGTCCATGAGGAGCCATCTGCTCAGAATGTGTCGAAGCTCCTCTTCTCTATGCTAGAGATCTTGGATCTAGGGTCCTTTCGAACTGGGAACCCTCTGCTCCCTCTGACACTTGATTTCCCTCCTTGGAAATCTACCAAATCAACTATGATTCAGCTTCTTCTTTGATCCTCTGACCAAACTGCAAGTTTCCTTTGGCAAGAAACTCTCTGAGAAGTTGATCTCTTCCCAAACTTTGTCACTTGTGTTAAGGTTAAAAATATGAAAACTTTAGAAGTTTAACCCCACTAGCTCTTCTGAATTTCTGCAACTTTTCTGTAGACTTTTTCTAGATCTAACAGATTCAGATCTAAATCACACTGGCTGGCTTCAGACCTAACCAGCGTTGTTTCTGAGCTGCCTCTGCACAGTAATTGCATGGGCTTGCTAGGACACAGCATTGGACAGCGTCACCCTTCCCTCTGCATGAATCTCCTCCTGAAAACTGCGATGTCCCTTCATATCTGCTTTTTTGTTGCCTTTCCAGCTACTTTCTGCAGCTAGATCCTTCATATTCTTCAGCTAGTGACCCTTCTAGATCTGCAATTGCTTCGATACCATGTAGAAATTTCTGAATCTTAATTCTTATGTAGAAATTATTTCTGTTAATCCGGTTAAGCTTCTCCTACTTATACAAGTTATGAACTGAATAAATTCAAATTAACATCAAATCAAAACACATAACAAATCTCTACCAATTCAGATCTAGAATAAGCACATGCACACATAGACAAAGTGACATAGTTATTTCTGGACAAATTGTGCCCGGAAAAACCCAATGTGGGAAAACTGGTCTCTTGCTACTGGAGGGCTCTATTATTAAGAATATTTCTGAATACACAACTCTGGGTTCCAGATCTGGAAAACCCTACAGAGAAAACTTTAGATCTGCAACACCTGGCTGATCTAAGACCAACAATACTGACTGATCCACACCCTCAAATGGGATTTACAGAACTCAGCCAGATCTAGGCCTAGAAACCCTAGATCTGCCTCTGAAAGACACTGTGTCAGCCTCTGAAGGCCTCAAATGCTCAGTGTTGTCACTGGAAGGGACTGTGTTACCCTAGACTGGGTGACGCAATCACTACGCTGCCCCTAAGGGTCTCTGCGTAACCCCTGAAGGGTTTTCTAAAAATCACGTTGTCCTTGCTCCTGCTGCTGCTACTGCTGTTGCTACCGTCTGCTGCTACCGCCTGCTGCTGCTGCCTTCCTCTACGCTGTCTTTCCTGATCCCTTCTCTGCTTCTTGTGTATTCTGGACCCCGAGATCAGATCATCCCCTTGGTCTAAATTCCCCTCTTTGCAACTAAAACACTTGAGAATTCTTAGCAACCCCGCCCTAGAATCTCAGCTTAGCTTCAGTGCTCTACCTCTGTGTGTCTTACAAATGACCCCAAGCCTTTCCTTTATACTTTTCTCATTGAAAAATCAATGGCCAAGATTAAATCTTTAATCAATGGCTAAGATTAAAAGAAAGCTTGATCCGTGTGACTTAAGACAATTTCATCACATGTTTAATTAAATTCACTTTAATTGTTTTATTTTCCTAAGTTTTAACTTAGGAAATACATTAAAATAATTAATTAATTTAATATCTCCTAAACCAGATGAAATTTCCCAAATCCATTTCTGGGTCTTGTAGATCAGGTGAACTCTAGCCCTTCCTCAAAATTTGGGACCTAGAGCACAACTAATGCTACCCCAAATACACAAAATCTCAACAATACATATACACATTCACTGATCATGATGGTGAACAGTCACATCCCTTAGGTTACGTCTTTTACTTTTATTATGATTATTTATTACTTGGGAGAAATTGATAACTAAAACATACAATCATTACTGCCACCAAGGATCACATAGGGTTGCTACGAAGAAAGACCCCCCGTAGCCCAATACGATAGCCCGCAAACCATATTGAGCAAGGTTAGCCAGGATTTGAACCGAGGTGGGTGACATTATCACCATGAGTACCAACCACTTGGACTACCCATGATGGGCTATTATTATATTTATTAATACTATTCAGATTTATTTTTATATTTTATGTTTATTACACTGCCTATCCATTTGAAGATGCTTTGTCCTCAAAGCATTTATGAAAAATACTGTCTTCTTCTAGCCAAAAATAATTGTCGTAATTATTTATTCTTGAGGTTGAAAACATGAGACAATATGATATTCAAAGAGTTGAGCAGAATTGTCGAATTGTGAAAGGATTTGAGTACCCTGATTCAATCCTTTAAGGAATTGTGTGTAGGGTTCCCAAGATGATCTTGTTGTATTGTTATTCCCAAGATGATTTCTATCCTGAGACTGAATTGTACTAGAATATTCTTTGATATGCAGTTTGAATATTATCCTTGTTATAAGCAACATTGAAACACAAATCAATTACAGTATTGTCTTTTGTGATTAGGAGGATGATAAGGTGTCGTTGTAACACGACTTTCTCTTTTCACTAGCATATGTTAAAATTGGCAACTAGGGCCAAATTTCACTTTCATTTAATGGAGATGATTATTGCATTGAATTCCTCTTTTCGAGAGGACCAAAATCGACATAAAGATCATTAAATTTGGATAAACAGAAATGTGATTTTGAATTTATGCCCACACATGTGCAAATTGTCAAGGTCAGCCACATCATCATGTAGGCTCATGAAGCCCAAGAGACATGTCACTTCACCCTCGATGACTTGTATAAATATGAGAAACCTCAAACCTCATTTGGCATCATCTCATCTCACACATTCTTCTCTCTCCTCATCTGATTGGTTTGTACAGCTATTGAGTAGCCGAATTCTCTCACACATGTGGCAAGGAGGACAAATTGCAGGGCCAAAATTTCAGAGTCTGTTGGAGGTTTGACCAGCGTTGACCAAGGGTGTTTTGACCACATTTGACTGTGATTTTCTGCCAGAATTCCAATCTTTGGAGACCACATCTATTGGCACAAAAACCGAGGTATTCTGGGCACATTGATCGAGGCTGACTACAAGGATGACCACAGAATTTGACCAAATTTGACCACTGTTTTCATGACTATTTTGGGCTGACTTTGACCACCTTAGAAGGCCGAGTTTCACTGGGTATGACCGAGCTGCATTGAGGACAGTTTGTTGCTACTTTCACCAACATTGACTTTCTGATTAGGGTTGTTGATTGTTGCAGGAAAACTTCAGATTTGACAGGGCTACTTTGATTATCATTTCGCAAGTCAATTTCGACTTTATTGTACTCTGCTGAACATTTGATAAAATAATAAGAAGAATTGATCTATGGTTTTCCCCATATTGGGGTTTTTCCCTAGCATTTGCCAAATCTGGTGTTCTTGTCTTGGCTTGTCTTTTGCATTTTGTTATTCATGTTCTATCTACAGTCACTGTCGATATGATTTATGGTTAATGTGATTGTTAATCGAAAACTAAATTGGAAATTGTCATTGGGCTGCTAAAAGGATATTGAAGTAATTGTGTTAAGCATAGAACATACCATTGTTAACTAAAATTAACATGGTATCAGAGTCTAGGGGAAGACAAAACCCAAGCAAGAGAGAGAAAAACAATCACTAAGAGAGATTTGTTGGTCAAGGACAAGCCTCAATGGCTTCTATATCTTACTTCGAGACTGAGGATAAGCTCAATGACAAATCTGACTATCATGCATGGAAAATGACTTTGGACTTGAATTTGGAAGAGCATGATGCAATGGACTATGTGCAAGGAAAAGTGGTGGAGCTTACTTCAAATGCACAGGTTGTTGCTAAGACAAAGTATAGAAAAGGTGAGGCCAGAGCTAAGAAAATTATCATTGACTCCATTCAAAAGCATTTGGTTTCCTATATTTCTGATTTGGGAACATCTAAGGAGATGTATGATACGCTGATTAGGATGTTCAAACTTCAAAGTGAACAATGAAAATCAAATCCTCTTGCTCGAAAGCAAGTTGAAGGTCATCAAAATGGATAAAGGGGAGTCTATCCAATCCTACTTCATGAGAATAACTCAAATCAAGAATGACCTACTATCTATTGGAGAAGTTATTGTTGACAGGGAGCTCAATCTCATTGCACTTGGAGGTCTTTCAAGACCTTGGGATGTATTTGTCACAGCTATTCTCAACAATCACAGGATACCCAATTTTGATGAATTATTGGCTAGATGCACTCAAGAGGAGACTAGGATTGGAGAGAGACAAGCCCTCAAATGGAAATGAACCTACTGCTTTCTCCGCTCATGCAAAGAGGACAAGAAATGTCAGGTATGATGAAAGTAATGTTGTAGAAAAACAAGATGAGTTTCATCTTATTTCCGCTCTATCCACTGCCTCTCCTCTGGATACGCTGGATCATTGGTTGATTGATAGTGGAGCCTCAAGGAACTTCACTGGATACAAGGAGGCCCTCTCAAATTTGGTTGAAAAGAAGACTAATCTAAAGATCATACTTGGAGATAATGCCACCTACCCCGTGAAAGGGATAGGCATTATCACTCTTCACTTGAATCAAGGTCAAACGATTCATCTACAAGAAGTATTGTATGCGCTCGATTTGAGGAAGAATCTGGTTTCTATTTCTACGATTGAAGATAAAGGCTTCAAGGTAGCATTCATTGATGGAAATGTACATATTTGGAAAAGAGACCCTAAAGATGCATTTACTCTTGGATTTAGGGTTGATAGTCTCTATCAAGTTGGAGAAAGTCCTTTGGGAGCTTTGGTAAGCGATACTTCTCTTCAATTTGAGTTATTGCACCGGAGATTTGTCCACTTACATTACAAAGCCTTACCTAGGGTAAGGAAGATGGTCACGACTCACAAGTATGCCCGAGTTTAACATGAACCATGAAGGTGTTTGTTAGGGTTGTGCAGCTAGGAAACATACAAACAGACCATTCCCTTCTAGTGAGAGCAACACAATTGATATTCTTCAATTGGTCCATTCTAACATGTCTGGTATGTTATCCGTAACAGCATTAGGAGAATACTCATTATGCAATCTTTGTGGATGACTACTCTCGCAAAACATGGATCTATTTCTTGAAGAGAAAGGATGAAATGTTCAAATGGTTTCGTTCTTTCAAAGCATTGGTGGAAAATCAAACAGGAAAGATCAAGATATTGAGGACCGACAATGGTACCGAATATGAATCAAATGAATTCAATGAATTTCGCAAAGAGGTTAGCATTAAGAGGGAAACAACTGTCCCATACACTCCTGAGTAGAATGGCGTTGCTGAAAGGAAGAATCGAACAATCATGGAAGCCACCCGTGCCATGCTCCATGATCAAGGCCTATCGAAGTTCTTATGGGAAGAAGCTATCAACACTACAGTGTATGTTCAAAATAGGAGCTCGCATCAAGCATTGGCTTTCAAGACACCCAAAAAAGTCTTCACTGGTGAGAGACTTGATGTTTCTCATTTTAGAATCTTTGGTTGTCTAGTATACTTTCATGTGCCTAAAGAGAAAAGAAACCAGTTGGAAGCATCTAGGAAGAAAGGTATATTCGTTGGCTATAGTGAAAATATGAAAGCATATAGAATCTATGTGCTTGGTCAAAGAGATCTGGAAGTAAGTTATGATGTCACCTTTGATAAAGACACTGCCCTTGGGAAAGCCAAAGATCTCCCTATCACAAGGAAGGACGATGATGATGCTGCCGAAAAACAGGGTGAACCTCCGACAAATGAGCCTATGCCCAATGTTGAAGGCCCGATGGAACATATTGATCCGCCTCCTGATGATCCCTCTACCTCAAGGAAACATCCATTGTGGCTCAAAGATACTCTCGAAAATGCTGAAAGACACACTACTCCAAGAGGGACATTTCACAAAAGTAAGAAGTCGAACAGGTATCAAGGGTACTTGGCTACCATGAGTACTATCTTTCAAGCAGAACCATGCACGTTCGAAGAAGTTGTAAAACACCAAGTATGGAAGGATGCGATGAATGAGGAATATGAATCTATCATGAAAAATGATGTCTGGGATGTGGTGCCTAGACCCAAGGACAAGTATGTGGTCACTTCTAAATGGCTTTACAAAACTAAACATGGAGTTGATGGGAGTGTTGAAAAATATAAGGCCAAATTTGTTGCCTGTGGCTTCTCTCAAAAGGAAGCAGTGGACTATGACGAGATATTTTCACCGATTGCCCACTATACCACTATCGGATCTATTATTGCTCTCGTTGCCAACCAAGGATGGAGCCTACATCAAATGGACGCCAAGACTATTTTGTTGCATAGCTCACTTAAGGAGGAAATCTACTTGGAACAACCTCAGGGGTTCGAAGTACAAGATCGAAGGACACACGTATGTAGGTTGAAGAAAGCTCTCTATGGTTGAAGCAAGGCCCTAAGACTTGGTACAAAAGGATTGGCAGCTATCTTATGAAGTTGGGATTTACGAGGAGCTATGTTCATCCAAACCTATACTTCAAGGTTGAAAAGGACATGCCACTTATTTTGGTCCTTTATGTTGATGATCTCTTTGAAACAGGTGTAGGCCCTCTCATTTATCAATGCAAGAGGGAGTTGACTTTCGAGTTCGAGATGAAGGACCTAGGACTAATGCATTACTTCCTAGGCCTGGAGGTCTGGCAAAAGCCAGGCGAGATTTTCCTTTCCCAAGGAAAATACATTGTGAAGTTGTTAGAAAGATGTGGGATGGCGGATTGCAAGTTTGTGTCTATTCCGATGGAACTCAATTTCAAGAAGCTATGTGGAAGTGTTGCTAGGCCCAAATTGGAAAACCCTTCGGAGTATAGACAACTTGTGGGGGTCGTGATGTTCTTAGTAAACTCTCATCTGAACATATGCTTTGTTGTAAATACTTTGAGACAATTTACGGTTGAACCTCATCACATACATTGGATTGCTGCTAAGAATCTCTTGAGATATCTCCAGTGCACAATCAACTATGTCCTGAGATATACTGTCGGGAATTTGAGGCTACATGGATATTCTAATGCTGATTGGGCTGGAAATGTGGTAGATAGAAAGAGCACATCAAGATGTTGCTTCTCATTGGGGTTTTCTTCAATTTCATGGATGAGCAGGACGCAAAACTCGGTTGCTTTAAGCACCATTGAGGCCGAATATATTGCCGCTAGTATGGCCTGTTGTGAAGTTGTCTAGTTGAAGAAGGTCTTCAGTGAGATATTTGAGCACGTGTTGGATACCATCGTGATCTATTGTGACAACCAAAGTGGGATTTGCCTTTCAGAGAATCCCATGTTCCATGACCGCTCTGAGCATATTGTTGGAAACCTAATCCTCCTAGGGTTAGTGTGGAAGCTAAACAAGTCTGAGGGAGTCCAAGAGACCCTGGAATATGGAATCCAATGGTCACTCCAATGTAATATAAATGTATATCATGTTAATAGTAATTGTATCTCATGCTTATCTTTCATCTTGTGTGCATACCATGCATGTGTCTAACATGGTATCAGAGTCAGAGATCTACTGCCTGCTCATGTGAATGAGCCACTTGTTTTGTGGCTTTTCTCTACTGGCGATCCTGCCTCCCTGCACCTGAGTGCTTTGCCAGCACTATCTGTCTAGTCGCACTAAACATTATTGCTTCTCTCTCACCAAAATTGTGTCTGACACTCTTTCTAACATCTCTGTCACATACCTACCATGGCAGTAACGCCTTTGCATCTCTCCAGGCCTGTCAAGCCTGCGACTTTTTCTCCTGCGTTTAATTGTTTCATTTTTGCAAACATTCTTGCTATTGTCGCTGTCAGAAACGCCTTAATCTTCAGATCCATATTGTAGTTGTCCATGCCAGGTAGCTGCAAAATTTCCTGAGCTCGACCAAGAGGTTCTTGACAGTCCTGCACTGCAGAGCATGTCGATGTAGGAATTAACGTTGGCATCGAATACAAGCTCCTGACCGATAACCTTCACTGGAATTAAAGAGAGAGTGTGTGCTACTGCGGCACCTCCGACTACACCTTTCACTGCGCTCACCTCGACACTAAAATCTAGCAACGTAGGAGGTTATGAAGAGTGGTTGTTCCTCACACCAATGTGCTCTCAAGTTTCCCTCAGGTACCAAAACCATCAATTATCCTATCACACTCTTCGGCAATCCTTTGCTCTGGCTGTGATTCGGCATCATGCAAGTAGCGAGACATGGAAGTGTCGACAAGAAACTCATTGTCTGAATCACCAATCGGGTCCAAGCTCAAAGGATGTTGACTAGGAGACCTCATCGATATAACTATCGATGGTGACGAAGAAGGGGCAACAAGAGATGTAGGAGTTCCAAAATGATCCACAACCGATGATGCTAGCGTGACAAGGGCTCGATCTTGGCCGACCCTTCCTCTCCTCCTTTCAATAATCTTCTGTCGAAGATAATGGTCCAGTTTACAACCAAGAAACCTTGTGGTTTGTAAGCACAACTCTTAATATCTTCCTTCTAGTTCATACAAATCTATTTCTGATTTTTGTCATACGTCGTCGAGACTCATGAACATCGTAGGACACTTCCGAGGAGTAAATTCATTCATCTCTGCCTACCCACAAAATCATTGGAGCTTGGACCAATATTGAAATTATAAGATTTCATCAAGGTAATTGGTAACATCCAGTACACAATTCTTGAGGGGATAAACATCACTTCGTCCTACACCCACCTATGTATTGGCTACATAGAAGTCATGCATAGAATCTGGATGCTTCAAGAAAGAGGATAACAAGTGTATTCACCTCCAGTATTCCAAAGAAAGTGTGCATAACTGACCAGCGTGGAAAGGGTTTGTAGGATCTGCAGCAATAGCATCTAGAAATGCTTCTTCTGCAGAGGAAAGATCACCACGAGCCAACCACAAACAGTGTGCATATTTACCAATGATTTTTCCATCAGAAGAATCAAGTTTCATAGCTCGTTGAAAGTACGCTCCAGCCCTGTCATGATCATGAGCCACAAGATGCAGAAATTGAGCATAGTTTGAAAGCAGAAGAGGAGTGAGCGGTGTCAAGAAGGCAAACTTTGATTTGTGGGTCTTTTCTCAAAAATTTGCTACTGGTTGTGAGTTCAATTTGTCTTAATAAAGCTCTGCTCATTATTAGGGCCATACAATAAATGCATTATATTCCTCTCAGCTTTGCATTGAGTTGAAACTCTTTTCAGGTGTCATTTTCTCTTGTTGAGACCAATGCTTTTTACTTTCACTTATTGCATCTAGAAAATTGTTCTACTCCTCTTGTTAATGTGCTGAGAGTACAAGTGGTTATATTTTTCATTATCGTATCATTTGTTGACAAAATGGTCAGAATTGACAATTTATTAGAGTTATTAAGAACTCTAATCATTTCAACTGCTGAAAGCACAGTTAAAGTCAGTGAAGACACTCTCACGGATATTCAAACCTCTCTGCAAAATGCACAAGAACAGATAGAATTTTTGTAGCTAGAATCTCAGTTCCAGCGAGATGAACTTCAACAAAAGATTTGTCATTCTGTTAAAAACCATCCACTGTTCAAGGTTGAAACAAACACCCATCAACAACCAGCAAGTGATGAAATCAATAAGGTTGAGGTTGATTCAAATTCAATGTCCATTTCAAGAGCAGATTTGCATGCAGATGCAGAAGTTCCGGTTCCACTTCCCAAGCCCATCATCAGACCTTGGGAAGAGCTTCTCCATAACAAGCACAAAACTGGTCTTGGATATGACAAGGATGTGTCATTTCATATTCCAGATTACTCAAAGCCCAACTAGTTCCATAGGGTAGGATTTCTTCATGACTGTCCACCTTCAGATGTCCCAGATTCTGCCCTTGTTTCACAACAGCCACAACAGATTGTTATATGCCAACATTGTGATCGAATTGGCAATATAAAACATCACTGTTTTGATCTTCATCCATGTAAGCATTGTCATAAAACCACTCATTCTTCACACAGATGCTTCAGAAACAAGCCTCCTGTAAGAACAAAGATTCAACTTGGATGGATCCCTTCTTGGCAATGGGTATCAACAACCAACAAGATGTTTCAATCACATGTCAAAATCTCTTCTAGAATATTAAAAGGTCTTGCAGTTGAGTTTTCACCATCATCTCACCTTGTATCTGACGGGGGGGGAAATGATGGTCACATACAAATTTCAATGCAATATCAAGCAAGCCTGAGCCACAATCCGAACCTGCTACCAAATTCAGAGTTGTAGCCAGAGACAGAGATACCCATGAACATGCCTTTGGTTGATGGGTAGCCTTAAACCATCTATGTGAGGTTGAGTTTCTCCCTCTTCAAAGAATTGGGGACACTTCCTCTAGCAGAAGACTTCAACTTCTTGCCAGTGTTTATACGTTTTTTTAATGTATCTGCAATTTTTATCAAGGTGGGTCCTCTCAAAAGTATGCATAATGGGTACTCGTTGGATGTGGAATTTAATTCCGCATCTAATGAGTGTCTAAATTTGAAATTTGAGTAAACCTATAAGGAGATAAGCCGAAAATACAATTAAAAGAAGTAATTTTTTTGTTTTCCCTCCAAAATTCATAACACTTATTTTATAATTTTAACTATTATCTAATTATTTTTCCTTAGGAGACCACTTTTAGGCTGAAATTTCCTCTAATGGTGTACTACCCTACAATCTATGTCTAGGATGCATGGTGTTCAACAACTTGATATGGAATCAAGTCTGATTTTGGTTCTACCCTTGGACTGATTTCAATCAATGGAGAGTGGCAAGGTCTTGTGACTCACTCTCGATCAATTCTTCTTCATTATTACATCATTGTTCAGCAAAGTTGAGATGAAATGCAGAGATGGTACATGACAGGATGGCATGATGGAATGGCAAGTGGAATTCTCCCTAGTTTCCAGGAGTGTTAAAATTGGAAACTAGGGCCAAATTCCACTTTGGACAGCTCATTTGATGGAGATGATTATTGCGTTGAATTCCTCTTTTCAAGAGGACCAAAATCAACCTAAAGATCATTAAATTTGGATTAGTAGAAATGTGTTTTTGAATTTATGCCCACACATATGTAAATTGTCAAGGTCAACCACATCATCATGTGGGCTCATGAAACCCAAGAGACATGTCACTTCACCCTTAACGACTTGTATAAATATGAGAGACCTAAAACCTCATTTGGCATCATCTCATCTCACACATTCTTCTCTCTCCTCATCTAATTGGTTCATACAGCTATTGGGCAGCCAAATTTTCTCACAGGTGGCAACGAGGACAAATTTCAAGGCCGAAATTTCAGAGTTTGTTGCAAGTTTGACCATCGTTAACTAAGAGTGTTTTGACCACATATGATTGTGCTTTTCTACTAGAATTTCGATCTTTGGAGGCCGCACCTATTGGCACAAAAACCAAGGTATTATGGGCACATTGACCAAGGTTGACCGCACAGTTGACCGCACGGTTGACCGCAGAATTTGACCAAGTTTGACCAATATTTTCATGAATGTTTTGAACTGACTTTGACCACCTTAGAAGGTCGAGTTTGATTGGGTATGACCGAGTTGCATTGAGGATAGTTTGTTGTTGCTTTGACCATCGTTGACTTTCTGGTTAGGGTTGTTGACTGCTGCAGGAAAATTTCAGATTTGACCAGGCTGCTTTGATCATCATTTGGAAAGTCAAATTTGACTTTATTGTGTACTCTCTCTCTCTTTCTCTGTTGAACATTTGATATAATAATAAGAAGAATTGATCAAGGGTTTTCCCCATCTTGGGGTTTTTCCCTGGAATTTTGCCAAATCTTGTGCTCTTGTCTTGTGCATTTTGTTATTCATGTTCTATCTACAGTTACTGTCAATATGATTTATGGTTAAGGTGATTGCTATTGAAAAATTAAATTGGAAATTGTCATTGGGCTGCTAAAAGGATATTGAAGTAATTGTGTTAAGCATAAAACATACCATGGTTAAGTAAAATTAACAATAGATCCTTCTTAGCTCCAAATCTATCATGCATCAAGAGGGATCAAATCCCTCGAAGTGCAAACCTTCCCCTTAGTTTTACAATCTAAGTTTGGAACTCAAGGGATTTAATCTCTTTCGATGCATGTTAGATTTAGAGTTAAGCGTGTCAGTGATCTTAGGACTCACACGACCTAGCAAACAAAAAAAATGCCAAATGTCAACTACTTATTAAACATTGAAGGAAATACACATACACACCTATCAACAGAATAAGAATATTTCTACTTTTAATTAATTTATACCTCTCATTGAAATATTATATTTATGGCCAACATTGAAAGTATTCTTTCTAAATAGTAAATACCACATGACAATTTTATATTGAACACGGAAGGAATTACACATCTCCCTCATATTGGTTGTAGAAAGTGCCTTTTGGCATAGTTATAAGTTACACAATAACTCCTCAAAGAATAGGAGAAACTCCTCCAAATACGCTAATACATTCTTACATCCAAATCACATGTTTGTTGATGATAGTAGCGTCGAACAGGAACTTCTACACAGATTTAAGTTTCTAGACACATGGAAGTCATCCAAGACCTTTAACCTTAGCAAATTATTTTAATTAAAGGATTTATTAAAGTGAGTTAACCTAATGAAATGCAAAGGTTATTTGCATTGGTGAATTAGATGAATCTCAACCACTGATCTCAACTGAAGTTGAGATCTAATCTCAACTGTCAATCACCTTGAAGATTAGGGTTATAGATTCAGTCAATAACTCAAACTTATAAAAGCAAGGCTAGGCAAAGGAGGAAGACACAACAACAATGAGCACAAAGCACAGTGAGATAGTGAGGATCTCAATGATTGGGTAAAGAAGGACTTTCATCTAAGTTTGCAAGATCTGAAGAAAGACGACAACAGGATTTGTAGCAGTGAGAGGAGGAAACCCAATAGTAAGTAATTTTAGGACAGAAGATTTCTACAGCAGCAAATCCCACATGAGTAGCAGAGAAAGAAGGCCATAGGCCATACAACAGTGTGCATGTGGGAGCACAACAGGTCATACAATGCACAACCATCTCCAATACGAGTTGTACAGGTTGTACAGCAAGCCATACAACAGTCTATGATGGAAAATTTGCAGGTTGGGATTGATTTAGAAAATTCAAAGGGGCATACAGCACGTACAGGTGGCCAGTAAAAATTTCTAAATTGTTGTAGCTCGATCTTTCTCATTGGGCCATTTTCCCAATAAGGGGGCCCTTGTATGCTAAGATATTTATTTAATGAACAATATATTTGAAGGGCTGAAATCTCTGGGTGTGCATGAGCGAAATTGGCTCATTTTGCTTTCACTAACTTTTATGTTATTTACTGTCAAAATCCCAACTGTGTAATTTATTCAGTAAATCCGCAGTTTAATTTAATTTACAGCAAGAAAGTACTAGGAAATATTTTTCCTATTTGTTGGGGATTAAGTAAATGTACATAGTATCAGAGCTTACACTCCGAGAGGGAGGCAGATTTCAGAGTTTGCACGGTAAACCAGCAAACAGTAAGATTGTTGGAGGTCATACAATTCAAAGGGAAAGAGGGAAATCATACTGATCAAGTAGATTGGCAGTAGTGAAATTTATGTGGGTGTTTTAAAGGAACAAAACATACTTCCACAGCAATTTGAAGCAGATCTATTTGATCTACAAGGAAATCTTAGCAGCGCTATAAACCAGCAGAGTTCTATTCTTTTGGGTGCTTGAAGGAATAAGCACATGGCAGATTTTTATCAGATCTAGAAACGGCAGCAGCAAGTCTCAAGTTTGAAGACAGGTTGGATGGAGCATCTAACTTCTTGTCCTAGAAGGTAAGGGTGACCTTGCTTTTGAAGGAGCATGAACTTTGGGAGATTATAGAAAAGGTTGTTCCTGCACTAACAAATGCAGCACTGAAGGTGACTCATGAAAAAGAGGACATTATATCCCAGAGAGTGATAATGGATGTTGTGAATGATCATTTGATCCCTCACTGGGCAAAGAAGCAGTAAAATAGAGAGATGATCAAGGATCTAATGGATTTGTTCTAGAGTAACAACATGAACAGGAAGATGACCTTGAGGAACAAGCTCAGATCCATCCAAATGTCAAGGTCAGATAACGTTACCAGCTACTTCATAAATCACACAGATACGTGATCAACTTGCAGCCATTGAGGAGAAAGTGGAGGATGTAGAACTTGCAAATTGGCATTAAATGGTTTCACCAAGTCATGGGAGTCATTTGTCAAGGGAGTCTATGTTTGGGAGAAACTTCTCAATTGGGAGAGGCTTTGGGATGATTGCATCTAGAAAGAGACTCTATAAGAGTTTAAAGTCGATAAACAGGGAGATGAGGAGGAGAACCTAGCTCATGTGAAAATTCGGTGACCCGAATCCTATTGCAGCAACTGATATTATTTTTTCTAATTGTTGATTCTACTTAACAATTTATTTGTTGTTTCCTACAGCAAATATCGAAATAAATACACTGCAACCTACACAAATAAACTGCAGAAGAAATAAACGCTGGAAGAAATTCTAGCACACACACATAAAATAAAATAGTATTTTTGGATGAAAGTCCCTGGAAAAACCCAACTTGGGAAAACCAATGCAGCAGCTGAGGGTTTTAAACTTGTGCAGCACTGAAATAATCTGAGTACAACTAGATGCCCAAACTGGCAATCCTACAGAGAAAAACTGGCAAGAAAAATCTAGTGAGGATTTTCCTCACTCCACAAGCGAATCCAAGCACTGACCTTAGCTCAAAATTGAGTCGTCCAAACTGCCTCTGCACAGTAACTGCATCACCCTCACGCAGTCTCTGCGTCAACTAGCTCGGAACAGCTTCTCCTCAAGCTGTCTCGTCAGCTGCTGTCTGGAAATATGACTCTCCTAGCCTCTGGAACCTTTGCCCAACTTTCGGCACTGAAACACTGCTTCTCCCCAGCAAATACAAATTTTCCTATAGAGGCTAATGCACTGCCACTGCGTCAACCTCACTGCGGCTTCTCTGCAAATGCACTCACCAGATCTGGAATGCCTCCTCTAACTTCACTGTCTCTGCCCCTCTCTCACTGCTTCGATCTCACTGAACCTCTCTCCGACAACAAACAACTGCTACTCTGGAAATTGATTTCCTAGTAAAATCGAACTACTCAAGTGTGTCTTCTCCAAGCCCCATCGACTTCTTCTTATAATCCTTTGTTGAGACTTCAACAGCCAAGATTAGATCTTAATCAATAGCTAGGATTAACTTTAAATCGATCCATGTGAGTCTCTAGAACATTCACACCATGACTTAATTAATTCTGATTAATTAATCATATTCCCTAAGTTTAGACTTAGGAAATATTTAAAAACTAACTAACAATCTAATTAAGTCATTTCTAGGCGGAATTTATAGAAACAATTTAAGGGTTTTGGAGATCTCATGTATTCTAGCCTCTCCAAAAAATGTCAAGGCTAGAACACATCCGATGCTACAAAAACTAACAGCTCAGTCAAGCCCAAAAGGGCAAAGGGAAGGGTACCAAGGGTAGCAGTGACGGGTCAAACTCGTAGCCAAGGAAGAAAAAAGACTTGAGCAAGCTCAAGTGTTTCTTTTCCACAAAAATGGGCACTATGCATCACAGTGTCCATAGAAGAAAAGGGGAAGGGGAAGTCGCAACAGATAACAACATTAGCAGAGACACGACTGGATGAGTTGGCAACAAAGTTTGAGGACTTCTCACTAGTCTCTTATCTTTCTACTAGCACCATTACCAAAAGTCTATGGTACTTGGACACTTGTGCATCATGTCATACGACAAAATCATGGCACAGTTTTGTATTCCAATGGAGGAAGACTCATGGATTCATGTAGAGCTTGGTGATGATGCATGCCATGTATGAAGTGAAGGGAGAGGGAACTATCTTGTTCCAATTTGAGCTAGGAGGATCGTTGGAAGCTAAGGACATGTTGTATGTACCAAGATTGAAGAATAACTTGCCCTCAGTCTCAATGATGGACGATAGAGGATTTGTAGTCATCTTTGGGAATGGGAAAATGCTCTTTCATCCAAAGGAGTCTAGCCCTAACACAACAATAGCCAATGGGGTTACAGAGGTCAATTTATACAAGTTAAAGGTAAGCCTATTCGGGCATTGGTACATGACAGTGACAAACTATGTGAGCTATTGCACAAGAGGATGGGACACTTGCACTATATGGTTTTGTTGATCCTGAGGGAGATTGTCACTGGTCTCCCATCAATGTTGAGTAGCAGTGCGCGTGCAAAGGAAATGCACTTGGAAAGAATGCCAAGGCTACTTTTCAAAGCAGCGAGAGTAGGTCCAAAGTTATCTTGGATATTACTCATTCAGATGTGAGTGGGTCGATGACAATCGCATCAATATAAGGAGAATCGTACTATGTGACATTCATTAATGATTACTCCAAGAAGATGTGGATTTAATTCATGAATACCAAGGATGAGGTCTGTTGCACTCAAATTGTCAAAGTTCCAAGGAAGTGGAAGAACCAATTTTTTCAACAGGATTGGATCACTGTAAGGACCCGCTTACACTTGCAAACAGAGGGCGGATAGTAGCATACATACGGGGCATGCATATGATAGCTACATATGCATGAACCACATGTATTGCACTAGTATACATACTGGCTAAATACTGAAAAATGCCTAAGTAGGGTAATGAAAAGATTTTTGAAATAAATTCAAGATCTCACAGGAATATAAGAAGTATATCAAAGTAGGTACTTAATATGAATACCACCCTTATATAACTAAAGAAAAATATAATTTAAATTATAAATTATATTGAAATAAAATAAATAAAAGAATAATGTAATTTAATTAAAATTATAAAGTAAATTAAATTAAATTAAAATTTTAAGTAAATTATGAATTAAATAAATTCTATTTAAAAAGTAACCTAATTAAACCAAATTAAAACATATATATATACTAGGATCTACTCAAATCAAATCTAAAAGCCATAAGAGCCAAACATGCAGAGTCCGCGTAACGTGGAGAGACATTGAGATGAATATGAAGGCGGTGACTGAAATTATAAAAGGAAGGAAGGGAATTCTGAACAGGGGGGAGTTTTACACAAAGGGAGAGAGCTACAGACAGGAGAAAAAATGATTGTTCAAACTTTTTCTTGGACGAAGTCTTGACTATTCTTGGAATTCTGGGCACGGGGCTAGAAGATTTGTCTTCTAGATCTGGGAACCGTGCAGGTAGATCCCAGATAGGTTGGGAGGTAAGGATTGGTTTGGTAACCACATCAGCTACATCCACGGGAAGAGCCACAACCCAAAACATCTCCAATTCATCCCAAGTATTCTTCTGTGATTTAATTTTTTGTCTACTTAAAAATTCATATTAAGTCTTTACAATGAATAATTTTGCTCCAATTTGCAGTAAAACAATTTTCTGTTTAAAAATTTCCCGGTTTAGGGCACTATAATCACCTGCCAGCAGTCCGATGTGTCATGGCCACCCATTCTGCAAGTTATATGATGTAAATGATCCTAGTAAGACCTTGATTTTATGTAACAACCTAGGTAAATCTATGATTTTGGTGACAAATTTCATCCTAGGAGGTTTTTTAACCTCGTTGATTACTTGTGTTTCTAAACACAGTTAATCAGAAGAGTTTTTTCCCCTCCAACTTAAACCCCCAAAGCTAGAGTGAAATTTGTTGTCAATGTCTTAGATGAGTCCTAGTGTTTTAATCAAATCTAATGTAAAAGTGGTTTGGGAATAATTTAAGCTAGTTGGCTTAATTATTTTATTACAAATCACTTGGTCTACAAGATCATAATGTGTCGCGGATGGGTTATGTGTCTTGAGGGTCTAAGCTTAATGTATATTCCCTCTTTAAGTCAAAAAATGTAAAAACTTCGTAAATGAGGGTTGGAAAAATAATTAGATCCCCTCATGTAAATTAATTAATTTTTCTGGCAAAATAAAATAAAATCTTAAGCCAGAAAATTAATTAATTAGAGTCAAGTTAATTTGTCTTAGGAAATCGCCAATGGGGGTAAGGAACAGTGATGATGGCGTTCCTGAGGGAAGGTGTGGGCGACTATGGTGAGCGCGTTGCTGCAAGTGGGAGGGTCGGAGGGTCGGCCTCCCCGTCCTCTCATTATACCTTGAGTACGGGAGGGAGTTATGAACATCGTGTGAAACTTTACGTTGCCTTGGGTCTCGAGGGTGGTGGCACTTGAATGAGTTTTAAAGAGGGTGGCAAGGATTGTTGTTGGTCATTCTGGGTGTGGAAGAGTTATGGTATTTGTGGTGAGAGCTTTATGAGGAGAGGAGGTTGTTTCAAAGGTTTCCCTGTTTGGGAGAGGGGGAGGCCTTGTCGTCGGTGTTCCCTCCCCTACTTCCGGGTGTGCATAATTAGTAATTGTCGATTTGGTCTTCGACTAAGTTCGTCTATGGATGAGAAAGGGCGTGGAGTTGTGCTTTGTTGTTTCTGTTTAATACTGCATTGTTTCAGCCTGAGAAGGGTGGTTGTTGATTTTTGTAGCATCGGATGTGCTCTAGCCTCGAGATTTTACTGAGAAGCTAAGACACGTGCATTCTCCAATACCAAGAAATCGTTTGGGGAAATTCCACCCTAATATGATTTAATTAAAATAATTAATTATTTTTAATGGATTCCTAAGTCTAAACTTAGGAAATGAGAATAATTAAAGGGTATTAATTAAATCGAGTGCAAATCTTCTAGATAAAGGTGTGGATCAAGTCCAAGTTAATCTAAGCCATTGATTAGGATTTAATCTTGGTCGTTGATTTTTCAATGAGAGATTATAAGAAGGAGCTCGATGGGCACTTGGAGAACACATTGAAATAGCGAGATCAAGAGATCTAAAGATCGAATTCTCAAGAGAAGCCGCGTTGAGTTGCCAGAGAGTGATCAAGTGATTTTCTTGCAGTGAGGGGCAGGGATAGTTGACCAAAGGAAGATTTTCCAATTCTGGTGAGTGTAAGGAAGAGGAGGCAGTAAGAGCCACAAAGAGGCAGCATAGTGCCACGCAGAGACAACGCAGTGCTTCAGAGGGAGTCCAAAATCTTGCTGAGGAAACAGTCGAGGGTCAGTGCCAGAAGCTGGAAGGAGTTTACAGAGGCCTGGAGGGCCTCATTTCCAGTCAACAGAAGATCCAACAGCAAGAGGAAAGGTTGCATCGTGTTGTGACGCAGTAGTTGCGTAGGCTGGCAGCACAAAGTAGCTCATCCAGAGCTGAGGTCAGTGCCGAATCGCAGTGGTAGAGTGATATTTTCTCACAAGACTTATTTTTAGTTTTTCCTCTGTATGATTTGTCAGTTTGGGCAATCATAGATTTGTACTCAGAAAACTGCATCATAATATTAAAACCCTCAGCTGCTGCAACAGTTTTCCCACATTGGGTTTTTTCGAGGACGATTGTCCAAAAATAACAGTGTACTTATGTGTGTGTGTTTCTATCTTTCCTACATTGTATTTTCCACAGTATTTTATGTTGTGTAGGCTGCAGTGTATTTAATTCGATATTTTCCGTAGGAAACTGCAAGTAAATTGTTCGTTTAATTAAACAATTAGAATAATTAACATCAGTTGTTGCAATAGGATTTGGGTAACCAAATTTTCACATGGTATTAGAGTGTAGATAAAGCCGGAGAGCTCAATTGCAGAAGGGAAGGGTGATTCGAGGCACTGCGTAGGTAGCTGCTCGAAACCCCAGAGGATACGCAATCCAAAGGCCAGCAGGGCAGATTTTTGACGAAATTTGTGTCTCTGAGTGAGTTGACAGAGCACAAGATTTCCATATCAATATTTGCAAGAGGCAGAGGTAGCAGTGCAGCAGTTTCCACACAGAGCAGATCTTTAGTTGGGACGCAGTTTTTCTGTAGCAATTTGCTAGAGCAGAAAAGCGTCAGGAGGAAAGAAGAGCACACTGAGGGAATTCTGTCCTCAGGATTTCTAGCCAGAATATTCTAATTTTCCACACAGAGTAGCAGTAGCCGAGAGAAGTTTTTCTCACTCCAGCAGGGAGTGCTAGAGCCAGTCAACAGCTGCGCAGAGGGTTAGAGGCAAAGTTCGACATTGTTATTTGGCGAGATGACATCAGCTGGGTTGAGAGATCAGGATCGATTAGATGGAACATCTAACTACATGATCTAGAAGACTAGGATCTCCTTCCTTCTAGATGAGTACGATCTCAAAACCTACATCGAAAGTGTGGTGGTTGTCCCCACAGATCCAGATCCGTTGAAGGCATACAAGAAGGAGATGGCTAAGGTGAAGAAGATGATCCTTGATGGAGTTCAAGATCATGTTGTATCTCACATAGTGGCCCTGGGAACAACTAAAGAGATGTGGGACTCCCTTGCCACGTTGTACGAGGGATGTTTCGAGCAGCAGAAGATGTATCTAGAAGATAAGTTGTGCAACACACGTATGCAGAAGGGAGAACGCATAGACCACTTTTTGCACAGGGTTCAGGATGTCTGAGATCAGTGGGCAGAGGTAGGGTCAACGCCTTAGCCTATAGAGATGGTGCGGATAGTTGTAAATGTTGTCTAAGAAGAATGGCAAGTGTTTGTCCAAATTATTTTGGGTAGGGAAACATTGCCAAAGTGCGATCGCATGTGGGCACTCTGCGTCACTTTGTGTGGCCTTCTGTGCAGTCACTGTGCTGGACTGCGTCACTCTACATGGAGGACCAGTGCTATTGCTCAGCGCTACCCCCTCTATGTCCTCCTTCTGCCTTCTTCTTCTTCTGCTAACTTCCCCTTCCTCCTTCTGTCTCTGCAACTCCGCCTCTACAACCTCACCCTCTGAAATCGAATTCTCTTACTTCAGAATCGATTTCCTTCGGGTACTGAGAGTGTGCCCGGCTTGTTTTCCAAATGACCCTCAAGCCTTCTCTTATAGTCTTCTCGCTGATGAATCAACGACCCAGATTAGATCTTTAATCAATGGCTTAGATTAAAAGATGACTTGATCTTCGTTTTCTAGAAGATTCACACTCTGTTTTATTAATACCCTTTAATTATTTAATTTCCTTAAGTTTAGACTTAGGGATCACTTTAAAATAATTAATTATTTTAATAAAGCATGATCCGAGTGGAATTTCCACAAACGGTTTCTGGGTTCTCTGGAATACTGATGTCCAAGCCTCTTCCAAAAATATGAGACTTGGAACACTTTCCAATGCTACAAATCAACAATGCAATGATTACTTGTTCTTTATCAGGTACAATTTCATCAATGGCTAGAAGATCATCTCTAATTCTTGCTATCCTTACAAAGAAGGAAGCCACAGTGTCCTCTTTGGTCGTCTTTGTTGTCCTTAGTTCATTCTTCAAACTTGCTACTTGACCAATGATCTTAATAGTGAATAGCTTTGACAAGGCCTTGTATATTTCTTGAGCATGGTCAATGTTGGCTATGTATGGGACAAGATTGTCCTTTATGTCTTCTACCATTAGAGTCATGGCCACTAATTCTGATTCTCTGAATTTCACCTTATTTGCATCATTGGAATCTTCTATAGGCTTCTTGACTTTTCCTCTAACCAAATCTAATACTTTTTGCAGCTCTTTTATGTGAATCGAACTTGTGTGAGAGATGCTCCTTGAAATGAATTTGCTCTGCTTCTTTTTTAGCCTTTACGTGAGGTCGAAAAGTCTTTCTTGAGGCCGACTTGATCATCTTGAATTCGACTTGATGTGGAGGTGACATAATTCATATTTGACTCAATACTAAACCTTTTTACATAATTCAAAAGCCCAAGAAGGGTCTCTTTAAATGTACAATGACTCCATTGACGCAGACTAAATCTTAGAAGTCCTCAATGCGGACTTTTGACCTAAAACATGATGAACCAAGCATGAAACCCATGCTTTAATAAGTCATTGTAATAATAATAAAAATTATTTTCTTTATTCTTTTGACAAGTACATTATATAATGACTCAATTACATTAATGAAGACCGAACTTAGTTACATTTTCCAACAATATGTAGCTATGGTTGGTCTTCATAATAAAATTATTTATCATTGATATATTTGATTTGTTATATTTTTTCAAGCATGTTCCTCATGCTCATTATTGTCAAAAGAAAATTTATGAAAGGCATGTTCTTCATGACCTTCGCAAAAGAAGAAATATGAATTTTAAAGCGTATGTTTGTGTCCCAAAGATGACCAAGTTGGTCCTCCAAGGAGTCATGTCGTCCTGCCCATGGGAGACACCCATTCACATCGCTAGAAAGCTATAAGTAGCCTATCCATATTCCTCCAAGAAGCATCATCAAATCATCTCATCTATCTCTGTTCAAGCAAAGAAGACAAGGAGTATTTGAAGGCCGAAAAAAACAGAAGAAGACGACTCATCTTTTTGTCCTTGCTCAAGTGATTAAAGGAGATCAAGTTTTCTGCGAACTTTCTGTGGCATATTTCTGAGGTATAGTACGAAGTTTGAGGCTGAGTTACAATCCAAATTTCGGGCCTATTGCAGACCTAAAGCAGACCTTGTTCCAGTACACTTGTGATAGCTTGTGGACACCTTTGACTTGGAAATTTGTGGAGGGTTGGCTTGACTCTTGGTGGATGGTTATCTTGCTTCTATGCTGGTCAGTTTGTCTATGACTTTGATATCTCTTGTTGAATTGATTCTATAAGAAAAGGATTTCTGGGTTTTTTCCGTGTGGGTTTTCCCAGGGTAAACTCTTGTGTTATTGTGTGGCTCTCTCTTTATGATCCTTATGGCATTTTGTTTTTAGTATTTACTATTAAGCTCCTATGTGTAATTACTTTATGATGGAAAAGATAAGAAGAAGAAGATTAAATTAATAAATATCATAAGTAATTATCTATTTGGAGGATGCCCTAGTTTTTCAACACATAAGACAAGTGTTTTGTTGAATAATGAAGATATATGATATAGTGTTGAGCTTCAAGAGAGCAAATGTCATCTTCCCTTGTTGGATAACGGAGTTGACAATCTTCAGCTCATCACAAAACGGTGGTATGAGAAGAAAAAGCAAAATGGAAAATTTCGAGATCCCAGACCAAGTGAAGGTGTGGGTACATTACACTTAATTACCATCAACTCCACATCCTTGTGCAACCGAACCTAAGGATATGTAGGATGTTTGATGGTTGGAAATCCAATCCTTTTCACTAATATGTTTCAAATATCATGTTTTGATAATTGCCTTAATCAAAACTCAGAGTCAAAATTATGTTCTTTATTTGCATATTCACATGAAAGAACTTTTATCACTTCTATATATTACTTTTTGATTGGATCTTGACTCTTAACCATTATAGGTAGCATATCATCAACTCTCTCAAGCCCACTAAAATATTGGCCACCTACTTTATCAGCATGAGTAAGCAAGTTCAATTGCTTCAACTGAGCTTTTTGCCACAAAAGCATCTGTTTTTTCATGCGTTTCCCCTTGGCCTCCAAGCACATGGCTTTTGTATAGGCTTCATCAAGGATTTAAATGTCAAAAGGAGTAAGATCCCTTTGGATATAACTATGCATCTCACCTATATAATTCAACATTGTCTCTTTCTTCTCTAAATATAAGGCATTCTTGTGGAATTTAGTTGTATAATCATCAAAACTTTTGCCCAAGCTTTTGTCTAATATACTATCACTATATCGTTAACTTGCAATTCTTTCATAGGACTTTCTTGAGCTCTTTACAATTGAGGATAAGAAGTTTTCCTTGATGCATTAGTTGCTAGCAAAAACTTCCCCACCACTGCACAGATTGGCTTGTCAACTTCAACCAAGAAAACGAGATGCTACAGGTCAGCTAACCCGTGGCCTCCAAAGTACATTTCTATTAGTTTAAGCCAATTATCAAGCTTTTTCACATAATACTTTCTATCAAAAGGGTTGATTTGTTGAAAATTGTAGGGAGAAAGGGTTCCTTGATTTGTGCCTTAATCAAAGTAACCACAGCGAGTTTCTCCTTGAGTATGCACGAGTTCCTAAAATTTAGGGAGTATTCATGGAGCAGTTAACTCGTGTCAAACTGGAAGGTCGAGTTATCAGTCTTCTAGTGCGAATTAATTGAGGAAAAGAACTTGTGGTTGATTCTCAAGAGATAGGATGAGCTGCATGAGCAGTTAACTCATGCTAACTCAAACAATCACAAAAGCAAACTCCCTAATTAGAAACTCACCAAATTTGGCTATTCGAATTGCTTTAAAAGGAGCGAAGGCACATTGTTACGTTGTTTTGTGAGCATGAGATGGTGAGACAAAGCAATAGGAGTACGCACAAGGTTGTCTGTGAGCTTGTGAGGAAGAGTGCACAAGAGAAACTTGTGCACAGAATTATTGTGAGGAAGAGTTCCCTTGTGCGCATAGAACTAGGAGGAAATTCCTATTGAATAAGAGCACCTATTGCGCAAGGATTTAGGGAGCAGATCAGGCTACAGCAAGCTTGTTTTTCAAGCCTAGGAAAGGTAGGGAGAAGGGTGCATTCTCTATTGAAAACAGAGTTGTATTGTAAGAGATCATTACTCAGCTTCTATCAATAGTATTCTCAACAGCCAGAGGGTTTTCCCAGTTGGGTTCCCAATCAATTCTGTGTCTTGAATTATTTGAATTATTTCTGTTCCTATTCCATTGCAAAGTTTTGTAAAGAAATTATGTGTTTATATGAGAAGAAATTATATTTCAGATTGCTCATATTAGCATATCAGAATTTCGTGGATTTTCTACATGGTATCATAGCTCTTGGAACAAATTTAAGAACAACACCACTGCAAATCTTCAAGAAGAAGGACATCTGAGTTGGGAGAGCCGGAGCCTTTCTAGGAGTTTGTCCAAAGGGAGAAAGACGATTTTTCTTGAGGGTTCCTTCTGTGTTGGAGCAAGCCTAGTTAGAGGAACTTGCTAGCAGATTTAATGGAAGTTTTGTGCATGTTCTAAGAGTGGTAATTCTCTATGGAAGAGGCCCCAGCAGCTCTGTTTTGTTCAGGAAAGGTCGAGCCCTATTAGGAGCAGACCTGGATGGTTTTTGTCTTGGAGAAGACCTATGTCAAGGGAAAAAATACTTAAAGGAACAGTGCAGGAGGAAGGGTCCCTAAGAAGGTAATTGCGCAGGGATAGAAGGGAAATTCGGCCAATTAGGAGCATGCTTGTATTGCCACAGGATTCAGAAGAAAGTAAACAGGCCGAAGACGTCAGACAGCAGAAAGAAGGATACTTTTTGAAGTATGTATGTCCTTATGTACTTGATGATTTTACTAAGTGTTTGAGTCCAGATTTGTGGCAGTTGTGGTGGCATCTTAAGTACAGGTGGAGGGTTGTTAGTAGGTGCCTAATTGCGGCCAGAGAGCAGATCTTATGAAGGACAACAAGAGTGCTAACAGTGGCAGAAATATTGAAGCCCAAGAGTTTGCAGACTTTGAAGGACTAAAGGAGCAGTGAAGTGGCTAGCCTCCAAGCCCTAAGTACAGTCTTTTGTGAAGGATTGCAGGTTGTTAGTGGGCAGGTTTAAGAGAGATCTCAGGGGAAGCATGATGGCTTACCAAGGGTTGAGAGCAGATCACTGTTTAACGGAAGCATCGAACTTTGTTCCATGGAAAGGGAGGATCACGATAGTGCTGGAAGATAATGAGGTGGAAGAGTACATCAAGCAGGCAATAGCTCCACCTCAAGACCCCCAACAATTGGCCCAGCATAATAAGAATGATATCAAGGAAAGGAGGATAATTCTAGAAGGGGTCAAAGATCATATAGTGTCTCATATCCATGAGAAGAAGACAGAGTTTGAGATGTGTGATACAATCCTGAAGTTGTATCAAAGTACCAGTGATACCAGGAAGCTTGCTCTTAAGGAGAAGTTGAGGAGTATCTGAATGAGCAAGGATGAGCCCATCGTCCCATATTTGTCAAGGTTCACTCAAGTACGAGATGAACTAGGTGGGGTGGCTGTGGTTGTATCTGATCATGATCTTGTGAGTTTTGCCTTACTTGGACTTCACAAGTCCTAGAAAGGGTTCCAAGATGTTGTTAGTGGGAGAGAGAACTTCCCAAAATGGAAAAGGTTTTGAACTGAATGCGTACAGGAAGAGATCCGAAGAGGAACCATAGAAGGGAGATCAGTTATGACAGAGGATGAGGAGAATTGTGCCCTGGCAGGCAAGAGTAGCAAGGCTAAGGGCGAGAAGGGCCAAGGAGAGGTTGGGTCCAGTGAGAAGGGAAAGAAGAAGGATCTAAGTAAAATCAAGTGTTTCCATTGACATGAGTTTGGTCACTATGCTTCTAAGTGTCCTAATCGAAAGAACAAGGAGTCCAGTAAGGATCATGTTGCCGCATTAACGGAGGTAGATGCATTTTTTTCCCAATTCGAGAAAGATTTCTTATTGATTTCTTGCATGGCAAGCTCAGTAAATAGCAGTATATTGTATATTGATTCAAGAGCATCCTTCCACATGACCGGGAACAAGAAGAGTTTTAGTCACCTGAAGGAGAAGGACATGCAGTTTTAGATTGAGCTAGGACATGATGGTTAGTATGCAGCTAGAGGAGTTGGTACTGTCAGTTTTTAGAGGGGTTCAGGTAATCCTCTTCATCTCAAAAATGTTCTCTATGTTCCAGTGTTGAGGAAAAATCTTGTTTCGGTAGCTACCCTTGAGGACAAGGGATATGATATCATCTTCAGCGAAGGTAAGGCGTACCTCCATCACTTAGCTTCTAGATGTAAGAAGCAGATAGGTGTGAGGGTGAAGAATCTCTACAAGTTGCAGGTAGAGACAGGTTCAGCCTTGAATAGCAAGGCAAGGAGTGCACATAGTAGAGAAGTGATGGTTTAGTGAGAGCCGGATAAAGCTCTCGAGATGGAGCCTTAGCCAGTATCTCAATTTCGGGCTAAGCTAGTTGGCAGTTGGGCTCACCAGCAAGATGATGATGATGAGGACCATAGCATAGGGCGAGTGGAGGCAACCACTCAGTCAAAGACTTCCAGTATAAGGAAAGTTCGAGCCAAGTGGGCAGAGGATTTAGTTAAGGAAGATCAGAAAAGAGTTGAGTCTCCCAACATCAAGAAGCAGATGTTAGTTTTTGTAACATCGAATGTGTTCTAGCCACGAAACTTTGTGGAGAGGCTAGAATACATGAGATCTCCAAGACCCAGAAATCATTTCTAGAAATTCCGCCTAGAAGTGATTTAATTAGATTATTAACCAATTTTTTAATGTTTCCTAAGTCTAAACTTAGGAAAACTAGTTAATTAATCAGTATTAATTAAGTCAAGGTGAGAATCATCTAGAAACTCACACGGATCGATTCCAAGATGATCCTAGCCATCGATTAAGTTTTAATCATGGTCGTTGGAGCTCCAACAATGGATTATAAGAGGAATTCGATGGGCACTTGGAGAACATACACGTGAGCTTGAGCAGTTTGATTTCTTGGTAAATCGATTTCCTAAGTAGCAGCTGTCAGTTGTCGGAGAGAGTCAGAGATCGAAGCAGTGAGTGAGGGGCAGGGACAGTGATCCTGAGGAAGATTTCTAGATCCGGAGAGGCGGCATCAAGAGGGTCGAGTTTTCCCAATGAGGCAACACAGAGCTCTGCACAGTAGCTTCAGAGAGAGCAATTCGATTTGCTGAGAGGGGAAGACATCTTTAGTTCTAGAGGTCGGGAAGGAGTCCCAAAGTGCCGGAGAAGAATTTTCCCAGCCAGCAAAAGGCAGAACGACTTCATCAAACACTAGTCAGAGGCTTGACGTCTAGCAGACTGCGCAGTGCAACACAGAGGCTGATGCAGAGGGTAAGAGGGTCGAGTTTTTTGAAGGCAAGTTGTGTCAGGGATTGCCTATGGAGGAAGTGAAATTCCCTTCAACAATTTGCCTAGATTTTCTTGTTGTGGATTGCCAGTTTCAAGCATCCAGATTGTACTCAGATTTTCACTATTGCATAATAATAGAAACCCTCACTATTGCACCGGTTTTCCCAAGTTGGGTTTCTCCAGGGACTTTTGTCCAAAAAAAATTGGCTTATTTTTTGTGTTTGTGCTAGCATTTCTCAACTTCCAGCATTTTATTTTTCCACATAATTTCATTTGTGAAGGTTGCAGTGTGTTTATTTCGATATTTGTTGTAGCAGATAAATTGTTAAATTAACTAACAATTAGGAGAAATAATACCAATTGCTGCAATAGGATTCCAGTGTACGAATTTTCACATGGTATCAGAGCATAAGTGATCAGCCAGGAAGTTCAGAAGTGAAGGAAGGAATTTCGTTGTTCAGTGAGAGCAGCAGGCCAAAATTCCTAGAGGCAACGTAGTCCATTGCCGGGCAGACCGAGTTGCTTGGGGAAGTTTGATTTTTCAGTGCAGAGGGGCAGAAAAATTAGACTTTCCAGTTTGAGTGATTCCAGCAGGAAGAGGGAGCAACTCAGATTTTCGCTATAAGCATATTTCTGGTTGAACGCAGAGGGTTTTGCAGTAGTTTGCTAGAACAAAACCAACGCCGGGTGGAAGAGAAAAACACACACTATAGAGGGAAAATTTCTCTCAGGGGATCTCGAGTTTTAGAGATCTAATTTTTCCAATTGCAGATTGGCAGTAGTTGTGAGCAGATCTTCTCACTCTAGAAGGAAGTGCGAATAACAAAGCAACAGCCAAGCAGAAGGAAAGAGGGAGATTTGCGAGGTTTATTTTCTCCAGTTTTGAGTTTCCAGATTTTTGCAGCTCTGCAAGATGATCGTATGAGATTTCCAGAAGAGGTTGTGTGAGTTAGCCAAAATGCAGATCTGGGTAGTAGATCGACTTCTAGTTGTCAGAGACAAGTGCCTAAGGAAGTGCCAGATCGACTTCCAATTTTCAGAGACAAGTGCCTAAGGAAGTGCAAGTTGTCTAGTCTGAGTTACAAAGAAAGGAAGGGTCCTAGCTAGGGACTTGGCTCGATAGGAGATAGTGGGGCACCAGATCCAGGTGGAGTTGTTTGAGACTCCAGTGTGCCAGATGGGCAGGGTCCAGCGTAGTTGCAACAGATCAGTCCCAGATTGTTGTAGCAAGACCATCACCCTCACTACAAGGGCCCACAGTATCATCGTAACAGTTTCAGTGTCAGAATGCGCAATCAGTCATTCGGATGACAACTGCAAATCTAGTTGCAATCAATACACGCGAGACAATTGCAGAGCTAGATGTAGTGGCAAAGGCAGTGCGAATCGCCCAATTGCAGTATGCAGGTGCAATTCCAGCTAGAAGATTCCCAGCGCAGAGCTACACAGTCCAGTTTCCAATACAGGAGTACAGTGCGAGTTGCTAGGAGGGAGCAAAGAGATTTCCCATGGGGAGATCGAGACTCGGAGGGAGTCTAGTTTCAAAGGGAGCATTTCTATGGAAACTAGTACTTCAGGATATGGGGAGATCAGACTCATTATTGTAGTAGTTGCAGTAGCAGTATGAGTAGATCAGATTTTGCCATGTTGGCAGCCATACCTCCAGGAGTGAGGTGGGGTGATTTGGAGTTGTAGCCCCAGAGAGCTACAGATGTGCAGGTTCCTTGAGGATTCCACCTCTTGGAACAATAGCTGACTACGGGGGCCCACAGTATTCAGTAGTAGGATGGATCAGTGGCAGTTGGTGTGGTCAGATGCTAGTAGCAATCGGAGACTCGGATGACAAATGCATCATGGGTTTTTTTTTTATGCATCATGGGTTGATGTTGTAGTGGCAGCAACAACAAAGTTGCAATGCAGATGCAATGCTGGCAACAGTACAGCAAGGTCAGCAACAGCAACAAAGTTGCAGTGCAGATGCAATGCTGGCAACAGTACAGCAGGGTCAGCAACAGCACAGATACAGCGTATATCGGAGTTGCGCAGTGGTCGGTGGACAGTAGCAGCCAAACATCAACAGCGTGAGAGGAGATGATGCAGAGACAGGGTGTTGTGGCAGGATGTGCAGCACTAGAACACATTCCTCGCTAAGAGGAAGTGTTAGTTTTTGTAGCATCGGATGTGTTCTAGCCACGGAACTTTGTGGAGAGGCTAGAATACATGAGATCTCCAAGACCCAGAAATCGTTTCTAGAAATTTCGCCTAGAAGTGACTTAATTAGATTATTAACCAATTTTTTAATGTTTCCTAAGTCTAAACTTAGGAAAACTAGTTAATTAATCAGTATTAATTAATTCAAGGTGAGAATCATCTAGAAACTCACATGGATCGACTCCAAGATGATTCTAACCATGAATTAAGTTTTAATCTTGGTCGTTGGAGCTCCAATAGTGGATTATAAGAGGAAGTCGATGGGCACTTGGAGAACATACTCGTGAGCTTGAGCACTTTGATTTCTAGGTAAATCGATTTCATGAGTAGCAGCAGTGAGTTGTCGGAGAGAGCCAGAGATCAAAGCAGTGAGTGAGGGGCAGGGACAGTGATCCGAAGAGGCAGCAGCAAGAGGGTCGAGTTATTCTAGTGAGGCAGCGCAGAGCTCTACACAGTAGCTTCAGAGAGGGCAATTCGATTTGCTGAGAGGGGAAGACGTCTTCAGTTCCAGAGACCGAGAAGGAGTCCCAGAGTGTCGAAGAAGAATTTTCCCAGCCAACAGAAGGCAAAACGACTTTATCAAAGACCAGTCAAAGGCTTGACGTATAGCAGACTACACAGTGCAGCGCAAAGGATGACGCAAAGGGTCAGAGGGCCGAGTTTTCTTACGGCAAGTTGTGTCGGGGATTGCCTGTGGAGGAAGGGAAATTCCCTTCAATAATTTTTCCCAGATTTACTTGATGTGGATTTCTAGTTCCAAGCATCTAGATTGTACTCATATTTTCACTGCTGCATAATAATAAAAACCACTACTGCACCGGTTTTCCCAAGTTGGGTTTTTCTGGGGACTTTTGTCCAAAAACAATTGTGTTATATTTTGTGCGTGTGCTAGCATTTCTCAGCTTCCAGCATTTTAATTTTCTGCAGAATTTTATTTGTGAAGGTTGCAGTGTGTTTATTTCGATATTTTTCGTATAAATTGTTAAATTAATTAACAATTAGGAGAAATAATACCAGTGTCTGCAATAGGATTCCAGTGTAGGAATTTTCACACCAAACACGTAAGTACAAAGGGTACATGGCACGTATGACTAAAGTGGTGAACTCACAGAGTATTGAGGGAAAGAACAAGTCTTCAAAGCAGGTTCTGCAGAAGAGAGCAGGGAAGCCTTCTAGTTCAGCAGAAGCAGCTGCAGTAGCAGAGAAGTTGGTAGAGTTGGAGACAGATCTAGGTGGACGAGGTTCTTCCCGGAACACCTTCATCGCTAAGAAGGAGTGTTGAAAATTGTAGTGAGAAAGGGTTCCTTGATTTGTGCCTTAATCAAAGGAACCAGAACAAGTTTCTCCTTGAGCACGCACGAGTTCCTAAAATTTAGGGCAAATTCCTAAAATTTAGGGAGTGTTCATGAAGAAGTTAATTGATGTGTCTAAGTGGAAGGCTGAGTTATCAGTCTTCTAGTGCTAGTTAATTGAGGAAAAGAACTTGTGGTTGAGTCTCAAGAGATAGGACGAGTTCCATGAGTAGTTAACTCATGCTAACTCAAACAATCCCAAAAGCAAACTCCTTAATTAGAAACTCACCAAATTTGGCCATTCGAATTGCTTTAAGAGGAGCGAAGGCACATTGTTACTCATTTTTTTGTGAGCACGAGCTGCAATAGGAGTACGCACAAGGTTGTGTGTGAGCTTGTGAGGAAGAGTGTGCAAGAGAAACTTGTGCACAGAATTATGGTGAGGAAGAGTTCCCTTGGGTAGTGCGCATAGAAATAGGAGGAAATTCTTATTTAATAGGAGCACCTATTGCGCAAGGATTTAGTGAGCAGATCAAGCTACATCAAGCGTGTTTTTCAAGCCTAGGCAAGGTAGGGAGAAGGGTGTATTCTCTACTGAAAACAGAGTTGTATTGTAAGAGATCATTCCTCAGTTTCTATCAATAATATTCTCAACAAGCATAGGTTTTTCCCAGTTGGGTTCCCTAGAAATTCTGTGTCTTGAATTGTGTGAATTGTGATTATTTCTGTTCCTATTCCGCAGCAAAGTTAAGTAGAGAAATTCTGTGTTTATATGAGAAGAAATTATATTTCAGATTGCTCATATTAGCAGATCAGAATTCGTGGATTTTCTACATGATTCACAACTTATCCTCTAATTTAAATGGATCTGGTTGGATAAAAAAAATTCCGTTGGTGTTGACGTTGAAGTAACAAGGTTAAAACATGTTTATTCAATTGAGATAGAAGGATATGGCATGGGCTTATTACTTGATGGAATTACAAAATATTGTTGAGATATGAAAGCCATAAAATCGCTGAGTATGTTGTTCAGTATTTGATTATGAGTTGGATCTCCACCGAGCCATCTTCAAAGTAAGCTAACCTCTTGACACGGTACCAATGATTCAAGGTAATCATGTGTTAAAGTTTAGAGTGTAACATTTCAAGTGTGTTGAATCACCCATCATCAGAAAGATGAAAAACAAAGCATGCAATGGCATTTTTTTTTTTTTTTTTTTACCGATGTGATCTTATATAAGTAAAAAGGTAGGCTAATATTATGCTAGTATTAAAAATTATTGTGATAAAACATGATGGCTAGTATGCCTTTTTTTCCCAGCACTCTGAAGATGGGTGATGCAGCTTACTCAAAACATCAGGCTCTAAACTTTAATACAGGGTTACCCCAAAACATTGGAAACATGTGATTAAAAATTGCAGGGTTTTTTTTTTTTTTTTTTTGAATACCGATGTGACCTTATATAAGTAAAAAGGTAGGCTAATATTATGCTAGTATTAAAAATTATTGTGATAAAACATGATGGCTAGTATGCCTTTTTTCCCAGCACTCTGAAGATGGGTGATGCAGCTCACTCAAAACATCAGGCTCTAAACTTTAATACAGGGTTACCCCAAAATATTGGTACCATGTCAATTAAAAATTGCAGAAATCGTCGTCCATCAAGGTAACTTCTTATTTGGCCTTCTTTGATTTTCTCTTTTTCTTTCTTCTATGTTTGAGTTATGTCATTGATCCCTTTTCTTTGGTTATTCTGACTTTGTCTGGCTGCTCTCCTTCTACCTGATATTGGACTTTTAGTGAAAACTATAAACTAGTTGTACTAGGAACTTTTCTCAAAAGGCTTAAAAACTCTACTTGGGACCCTTTCCCAAGGAGATTGAATTGCTTCATACCGACTTCTAAAATTCTAAGCTCTAACACTAAATGGATCTAAAATATTCATATGCATGTGATTAAAAACTCATACCTCCATTATTTCACAAGTGTTTTTAGACTGTGGCTTAATGAAGTTTATGTCGTGTTTCAGAAGTGAGTTTCTTTATACACAATAATTTTCTTTATCCTAGTCTACAAAACTAGAATAAGTAAAATATTTAAAATAACCAGGAACAGATTACATGTAGTTAGAACTTTGCATGAGGAATACAATAGACCAGGAATTTACACTTAGCTTCTATTAGTGATTGGAATCCCAACAGTCAGAAGTTGGAAAGTTAAGCACCATGACCATTTACTTTTTTCCCTTTGAGGCATTGCACTTGTTTATGTTATACAATGTAGCCTTGCAGCCTTCTCACTGTTGCGGAACTCTAGTTTCTGCAAGCATGTTTTGCAGGTTCTGTGCCCTTGTAACATTGAATTGTGGGTCTGCAATAGGAAATCAGAACCTTCATAACTTAGGTTGCGGGGCTTCTCTCTCAACATCAATTGTAGTGATGAGCAGACCAATCATGCAACCTTGAGTTGTGGTTTAAACAGCTCTAAAATTCTAGATCAACATTCTTCAGATATTATAATAAATGGTGCCTTGCTTTGTACATTAGGGAGACATGTTCTCTTAGGCAGCGTTTACTTCAAGGTGGGCCTGCCACAAATAAACAAATTAATTCATTCCTCCAATTGTAGGAATTGGGGGAAGAAGCATCTCACTGACCCTTAATTGGACACCACAAGGACCGTTTGCATTTGTTCTCTAGCCTGCACCAACCAAGATCCAACTCAAATCAGGACATGAGTTTCTAGGATGATCAGAGAAGAGGGCCATCCATCTTCTTAACATTGCATTACCAGTTTCTTCTCTTCTACAAGAAGTTCATTGGCCCTGGATGCTAGGAGTATGAGGAGTGGCATCCTCTCTACCTTTGTCCCAGGGGAAGAGCAAGTGGATGCCATCCATGATTACTCCCTAGGGCCCAGTCAGCTCAAACTACTCTCTTGAGGACAGTATCTAGCAGGAACTAGCTATGGGCATCCAGATTATTGATTCAGATGATGAGTAGTGGTAACTCCCTCCTTTAGTGGTTGTCATTTTTTTTTTTATAGAAACGGATATGGATTTATATTAGAAATTGGCCAAAATGCCTTTCACCGGTTACAATAGATCGAGCATAGCCCTTGAACTTACTTCGACTAACTGATCATAGGCCCCAAAATTTGGAGATCCGCGTTTTTTACTCGAGACTAGAGAATCTATCTCCGTTAATTTTCCTATCTTAAATGTACAAACAAACTGTTTCAAAATAATGCAGTAAAACATAACTCTAAGTTAAGGGATGGAGTCCCACTCCACAATACCGTCTTTCAAGAGAGAGCCAGCGGGAAGTGGCACCGCCCTGTTGGCTTCCAGGTCAGCATCTTTGTTGTTCCCCCTCAATACATGAAGGAAGTTTGCAGTCTGAAAAGATTTCACCAAAATTCTGATTCTTGAAATCACTCTTGCCAATCTAAGATCTGTAGGAGAAGAATCCTCCAATAAAACTTTTATAATGGACTGAGAATCTCCTATAACATTAACCTCTGTAATACCAAAGGCCTTAGCTTGCTTGAGACCTTGAAGAAGAGCCAGGGCTTCTGCTTGAATACTGGTGGAATGGCCTAAACCCCAAGCGAACTTAGTCTCAATTCTGCCCTCCTTATTCTTTATAACTCCTCCTGCCCCAGCCAAACCGGGATTGCCTTTCGCTGCCCCGTCAAAGAACAGAGAGTATCTGGATTGCCTGATGAGCAAGTCGGATAGATCATTCTTCTTCCCTCTGAATTGCCACTCTTTTATATCCTTGTGATGCCCTGTTTCTCCTGAGAATTGGAGATCCAACGAGGCACCCCAGTCAAGGTCTTGCTGACTTAGATTCGAGTCCGACAAATGCTCCCCCAGACTTTCTTTCCAAAGACTTTTTATTTGATGGTGAACTGCGGATTTAAGCTTTCATCCCTAAAGACTCTTCTGTTCCTCTCCAGCCAGATTTGCCAACAGATAAATTTCGGCAAGAAGAGCCAAGCGGCTTTAAAACTTTCGTTTTTTGGGAGCGTTTCTGGGTAGAAGTTTCACCAGTTTGCAAATAAGTCAGGGATAGACATTGGTAAGATGAATTCTGTTTTCCAATGACTCAAGAGGTTCTGCCAGATTTCTTTTGAGAAATTGCAGTCCAAGATAATGTGTTGGGCGTTCTCTTCACTGTCACAACACAAGTGGCAACGTGAGGGACCTTGGAACCCTTTCTTCTTCAATCTGTCTTCTGTTAAAATTCCTTTGTGGCATAACAGCCAGCAGAATGAATCAACTTTTGGCATGGTTTTGTAAGTCCAGAGGCCCTTCCACACAGAAGGGTCGGGAGGGACGTGTGGGCGATCTTGGAGGCTTTTATACCCCTGTGCAACAGTATATAGCCCTGGGGCGGCTCCCCAACCGCGGGCGTCCTTCCTACCAACGTGCAGAGGCGCCTTACCGTGCAACAGAGAGAGAAGGAGGTCGCATTCTTGAATCAGCTCTGTAAGAACAGGCGGGAGTCTCCATCGCAGCCAGTTGCTGCCAGCCCACAGCGAAATGTCCCATAGAGAAACGCACCTGCTCGGTCCAGCCACAGTCGGAGAGCTTGCAGAGAACTGTAGCTCGATAATGGGGGATGCATCATGATGCTGTCGTCCCATATTCTGATTTCTTTGCCGTTGCCAGGGATCCAATACGCTCTGTCTCTGATTAGAGGAGCTGCTTTGAGATAGAGTTTGATCAGTTGCGAACCTGAGGTGGGCAGTGAGGTTTCCAGGCATCTTTTCCGTTTCCCCATGAAATACTTCCTCCATAAAGCTCTTTGCGCCCATCTTGGGTGTGGACCAATGATTCTCCAGAAGATTTTGGCTCCCATGGCTGTATTTTGGAGGCTGAGATCTTTAAAGTTTAGGCCTCCTTCATTCTGAGGCTTACAGATTTTCTCCCAGCTAACCAAAGGGATTTTTCTGTCATTGTGTTTGCCGCCTTTCCAGAAGAACTTGCGGATGAAGGCTTCCATTTTTTTGATGATGCCAATGGGGGCAAGGATTACAGAGAATTGAAAAATGGGGAGATTACTGAGGACAGATTTGATGAGGACAGTTTTGCCGGCAAGGTTTAACCATGAGAATCCCCAAGCTTGAATTTTAGCCTTGAATTTATCCAGAAGAGGGATCCAATCTCTGATGTAAGCTAGTTTTCGGAAGATAGGAAGACCCAGATAGGTAAAAGAGGTCCAACTGAGGGAGGCAGAAAAGTCCAGGATTCTGGTGATGGCCGAAAGAATGGAGGCAGAGATATTCCAACAAAAAACTTTGCATTTACCTTTGTTCAAATTGCTGCCTGTAGCTTCGCTGTAATCATCCAGAACCTCCTTGAATTTTAAGGCTGATCTGACAGAGGCAGCCCCTAGCAAGAGGGTATCGTCAGCAAACAAAGTATGATTAACATTTTTAACCCCTCTGGCTATGTTGAGCCCTAGGATCTCTTGATCAACCAATTTCTGGTCAAGATAGAAGCTCAGGACAGAAACATGGAGGACAAAGAGAAGCGGAGAGAGGGGGCAGCCCTGCCTAAGCCCTCTAGAAGCTTTGAAAAAGCCAGCTACTCTCCCGTTCACCAAAGGAGCGATCCAGGGATCGACAATACAAGCGCGGATCCAATTGATAAAGCCCATTCCAAAGCCAAATTTATGTAGGACTTCCCAAAGAAAACTGAGTCTGACACGATCAAAAGCATTTGCCAAGTCTAGTTTAATTACCATACCTTTCTCCTTGCGAAGATGGCTCGAGTGGATCGCCTCTTGCACAAGAATGAAATTGTCAACAAGCTGTCTCCCCTGAACAAACCCGCCTTGATTTTCCGGAATGATGGCAGGGAGGATGCCTTTTAGCCTATTTGCAATCACCTTTGTGATTATTTTATATCCAATATTACAAAGAGAGATGGGACGGAACCGATTAAAATCTTTAGCGCCCTTTTCCTTGGGAATGAGGGCAAGGAAGGCAGAATTAGTGCTGCCCCCTATTTTCTGACAATTTTGAGATTTCAAGATCATTTTGTAGAGGTCTTTCTCCACAATTGTCCAACAGGTTTGAAGGAATCTTGCAGTGAAGCCATCCGGGCCTGGGGCTTTGTCGGGCTCCATGTCGGAGAGAGCAGCATCCTTTATTTCTTTTATAGAGATCTTAGCTTCAAGATGTTGATTCATTAGAGGGGAGATCTTAGAAGGAACCGCCTCTAGAAATTTAGAGTTTGGGTCAGTCACTCCCTCTTCTCTGTACAGATTTTTCAAGTGATTGAAAGCTGCTCTCTTTATGCTCCCAAAGTCTTTGTGAGTCGAGTTTCCTTCTTTGATTTCTGCAATAGAATTGAAGCTCTTTCTAGCTTGAGCTTGTTTATGAAAGAAGGCGGAGTTTCTGTCTCCCGCTTTAAGCCATAAGCTCCTGGACTTTTGTCTCCAATGCTCTTCCTCCGAAAGGCAGGTTTATGAAAGGTTTGCTGAAGCTCAGCTTCCTTATCAAGCACTTCTTTAGTGATTTCTACATCTTCATTTTGAGCGTGATGCTGAGCAAGTCTGTCTTGGGCCTGCTTTCTCTCCTGTGTAGGGGAGGGGAGAGATTTGGCCCATGATTTAAGAACAGCTTTCAATCTTCTAAGTTTTTCTTCCCAGATGAAGAAAGGTGAACCCTTCACTGGCACTTTCCAGCTATCCTGAACTAAAGTCAGGAACTCAGGATCCTTGACCCAAAGAGGATTGAATCTGAAAGGTATGGGACCAAGATCCATGTGATTCAACATCTCAAGCATAATAGGCTTATGATCTGAAACACTGCAAGGGAGGATATGCAATCTGGATTCTAAGCCCAACAAAAGAAAAGAACTCTGCACCAGACATCTATCAAGTCTAGCAGCAATGTGACCGGGGCCTATTCTTTTATTGGACCAGGTATACTTACCATTTTCAGAGGGGATATCGAGCAAATCCCAGTCCTGCATGAGATCCTCCACCCACTCCCTTGTTGGGTCCCTTGCGATTGTGCCTCCTCGCTTTTCCTCCATGCGCAGAGTGAGATTTAGATCACCCGCGATAATGATGTTTTCCAAGTTCTCTGATTCCAACAAATGTCTGACGGAGTCCCAACACTCCCTTTTCTCCCCTATATTTGTTGGGACATAGACATTAAAAAGGCAGAAAGTCTCCCTCGAGTCCACAGGTTGAAGCTTCAAAAACAGCCAGTGAGTATTGAGGGTCTCAGAGACCAACCTATACTTAAGAGGATTCCAAAGAGCGCCCAGCCCCCCAAAGGCTCCCCGTGCTGAAACTGCTTGGCCTTTGCTTCCATTCCAAAAAATTTTACTGGTTTGAAGGAACTCATTGCCCTCCATTTTGGTCTCCTGGATCAGAAGAATATCTGGGGCTTCTCTTCTAATAAGACTTCTCATTGCTTCTTCTTTCACTTTACTCCCCATTCCTCTGCAATTCCAGGAGACGATCTTCATCATTTATTTTTATGGTGATGGGCTCCCTTGGAGCCCTGTGCTTGATTTTTAGAGATCTTCGGATTTTTTCCTAGGAGTTTCTCCAGAGTGGGCTGACAAACCTGAAGTTTATCTTTGTAAGTTTCCTAGTCTCTCTTTTCTCTGGCAGATTTGCGGCCCCTTGCTGATCTTCTGACCGATGTCTGCGTATCTCCTATTTCTCCTTCCTCCTCTGACTCTTCCGAATCATGTTCCTCCTCGGAGGCTTCTGTCTGCTTTTCCTTGTTTCTTGCTGTGGCACTTTCTTCAGGTCTTGATCCTGCTGAGGCCATTTTTTCTGAGGGTTTATCTTGCCTATCCTCTTCTTGAGGAACCTCTTCTTCAGAGCTTAAGAACTCATACCTGTTTTTTTGACTTGTTGGCTGAGGGACATTTTGGGCGGAGGCAAGCTGGGGGCCTTGGCCATTTGGGGCCCCAAATTTCTTGTGTGAGGTCTTTGAACGCTTAACTTGATTCCAACCATCTTCCTTTCCTTTCTCTGCTTCCCCTTTGGTCGGACACCCTCTTGCAAAATGACCGTAGATGTGACATTTACGGCATTTGAAAGGGAGCTGCTCATAATCTAGCACTTGCACATGCGTCCAACTGCCAACCTTTATTTTGATAGCCTCCGGAAGCCCCACTTCTAAGTCCACCTCGACACATATTCGGGCGCAGTCATACTGATCGTTGTTGTTTGCTCTGTCAATGAACTTTCCCAATGCATTGCCTATGTGCTTGAGGGAATCCCAGTTCCAACAATGCATAGGAAAATTTGGGAGCCGAACCCAGACAGGGACTGTCGTCGGGACATCCACGGCCGGATCAAAGTCTGGGGTCCGATTATTGAGATAGAGACCCTGAGGGCCCATGAAATAGGGCCCATTCCTGAAGATCAAGTCTTTGTCCTCCTTAGAGTTGAACTCGAACAGGAAGTAGCCTCTTCCCAGGAAATAAGAAGTGACTTTGTTCTTGATCAGCGGGATCCAGTTCTTAACAACCCAATTTTCCGTTGATTTTGGAGAGGGCCAAAGGCCCGTGAACTGAACCACCAGGGCACGATCTGCCAGGGACAAAGCGACCTGGATTGGGCCCTCCGGAGGAAGGACGACCTCAGGAACATCAGCAAGTTTTTTGACAAACTTGGCAGCATCAGACTTCTTCTTCTTGGGCAACGAAGCTAACAAAGAGGAGAAAGCAGCTTCAGCATCAAGGGGAGAAGAAAGCGAAGGACCGAGGGGCGAGCCCTGGTTCTCCATGGCCGTGAAGAGCAGATCAGCAGCAACACTCCCAAGATGCACAAAGCAAAAACGGAAGACGAAGCATCTCAGAGCCTAGGAGGAGCAGGAAAGAACCGGACAGAACCTGCAGCAAGAGGCCCCGCGGCAGAGGAGCGGGACCCAGCAGAGTCGGCGAGGGAGGCCGATCGAGCGGAACAGAGGGACCCAGAGGGGGGAGCAAGGGGAAAGGAGGACAGGACACAGCAGGAGGACACGGCGAGCAGTCACAGCAAGCCGCGAAGCAGGACGCAGCAGGAACAGCAGGAGCAGGGGCCCTGCGAGAGAAGGCGCAGCCGTAGGGGCAGCAGCGCAGGGGCTGCAGCGCAGGGGCAGCAGCGCAAGGGCGATGACAGCGCAGCAAGGGCACGCAGCAAGAAAAAAATTTGACTGATCTAGTGGTTGTCGTTGCACTTCTATCTATATTGTGTTTCTTCATCGGCTTCCCTCCATTTTCTAAGGTTTCCCCTTTGAGATAACACTTCCTATATGCCCAGGTTAGGTTGTTTTGGTTTCCATCATTTTTATACGAATTTTTCATTCTTGGTTTAGGGGTTTCTTGTTACCCCATGGTTGGTCTCTATTGGACATTAATATGAATTTCAATTTCAATTTGCCGTAAAAACATACTAGAAAAATATCTCCTCTGGAAAACAAACTTAGGCAAGGCCAATTGTCATTTAATATCAATTTTAAATTAAACTTTAGCCAAGAATTCGTTCGTAATATAGACCCAAGTTACCCAACTCATGCAACATCCTTGTTAGTAACTCAAAGAATGAGCCAATGCCTATAAAAGTTAGACCTAACTAATTAAGCCAACAGATAGGGCCCACCCTCTCTTTAGGACATGCGGAAGTCGGCTAATGGGCTTTTACCAACCACAACCTGCCCATACACAACCTTGTTAAAACTTTTGCTGCATAAGGACATTTTTTTTTTGTAACAAAGGCAAAACTATATTGATTCGAAATAAAACATTACATATGCTACAGGTTGAGTTGGTAAGCAACGCTTAACCAATCCCAAGCTTTGTTGCTTTCATAGTTGCGTATGTATGGGGCTGCCTCCTTGGAGGAAACCAGCCCTAAAATAACATCAAACAGAAAATTACAAAATGTGCCATGGCACTAGTAAAGGTAAGGGTTCTATGATAATAGCTGGAATAACAGAAAACTAGAAAAAGGTGAGCAACCACGCAGTCATGGTGAGTCTGCATCATTCTTTGTGTCTGGAGCTTTTTCCTCGATACGGCAGGCATACTCCTACGCTCAATGTTGCGAACATCGGCATCGGGATATAATCGGCAAGGGTCCAGAAAACCAAAAAAAAGTAAAAATCGAGAAAATATCAGTAAAAATCGGCAAACATTGACAAAATTAAGATACCATAAAAATATCTTTAAACATCGGAAAACATCAGCTATGCCAAAAAATCGTGATTTCAAGATAAAATCGGGATGTTATCGAGATGTTCGCAACACTACTTGCGCTATGGCCTCCTCTTCAGCAGTAGGTCAGCGCGGAGGCTTGGAGGCAAGTGCGCAGAAGATGGGAGCGACCGGGTAGTCAGCATCTGGTACCCGCATCCAAGTGCCCTCCGAGTCCATTATCCAAACGTCTGTGTCTTCCCCCTCTGCCTCCTGAACCGGAAGAGGTTCGGTTTTGCGGGGCCTGGGGTGCTCCTGGTGCGCAATGGTGGATTTCCTTGGTCTGCTTCTGCCTCTCTGCATTTCATGAATGGGGGCTTCCTGCTCCTGGTCGTGCACAGGGCTATGGGGATCATCCCTGGCGTGACTACCCAAAGAGGAGCCCTCAAAGGACTCCAAACGGTTATCGGGCCCTCGCTGGTAGCGTCCGGGGAACGCACCTCGTTGGCTGTCTTTAATTGTTCTTTGTCACAGTCTCGGAGCCATGGGATGTTGAAGCGGAGGGTAGGTGGGGAAATGAGAGGTATGGTGAAGAGGTTCAGACTAGAGACAATGAGCGCGCAACAAAGTGTTGTTGGGCAGGGAGGTGCGCAGGTGGAGTTTGCGCAGCTGGGAGAGCTTGCTGATGAGAACGCACAGTCTGGATAACCTAGCACAACAAAGGGAGTTGAGGTGAGGTGCGCATTCAGGGAGGTGCGCGACCGAGAAGGATCTACGCAGAGCGGCTCTGAGGAGGGAGTTGGCAGCAGGCAGGGCGTGCAGGTGGGCTGAAACTAAAACAGAAAAGCCAGAAGGGGCAGACTTTGAGTAGCACTATACAGAAGAGCTTCTTCTTTTGTAGGCCTATGGCACAAGCGCAGATGCTGAGCATTATTATGACACGCTCGTAGGTGCATGTTGCAACAGTTTTCATGTGGGAGCCTGTACTTCGAGTTATGGCAGAGTGTCATATCCATCCGGGAGCTCATTCAAATGATTGAAACTGAGAGGAACCAAACAAGGTGGTTGCTAGCTTTGCATATCTTCTAGATGCCTTGCCTCCGTCACCTCACGCAAATTATTGCAGAGAGGTGGATCCGCTTCAAGTGAAGGCCTGCGTAGCAAATCTTCATCATCTCGAGCATGGGAGGGGCTATGTCCATATGTGTAATCCATATCATCCGCATCCGGGGAGCTGCACAAGGACATTATTACCACCTTTAAAAGCACATTCAAAGCAATCAAACATTTTAGGGACTTTGGTACTCCAAAACTTCTCAAAATAAGTGGGAACTCCATTGAAGACTAAGGAACTTTGCACTCATACAAAATTTTGGAACTTTTCAGGATTTTGAGGGGAACTCCTAGCCGCCCCCACTCTAAACAATTTACCATTATGTTAAAAAAGGAGAAAATAATGATTTCTTCTCAATTTGAATAATGATTTGGCACATACTGGCATATCTAGGTTTGACTTATTTGGGTTCTAGAGTTGTTTTTATTCAGAGATGTTTGCTACAATAGATTCTACGCAGTGTCACCAAAGGCTTGGAAAGACTACAAAGAATAATGAAATTGTCGATCGACATTAAAATAGCAATGCCAAGTGGATGAAATGGGCATATTTTCCTCCTATCTACAAAAGGTCAAACTGATGCTAATGAAGGAATTGTTTCCAAAGAAAATTTTGGACTCAAAAAATATTGAGATCTGACAAGCTACAAAATCATACTAAAAAGTATGTTCACCTCAAGTTTTGAATCTTGTAAAGTAACTAGAATTTCTTGCTACTGTAAAGAGATTACAACATTCTTCCACTAGAAACATTGTAACTAAAAATTATCATATAAATAGTATGAGAATAAAGAAAATCATGCCAAGACTGATGGATGAAAATAAGACATCCTATTTAGTCCAAGACATAAGAAAAGCATCGATAACAGCATATGGTCATGGCAACATCATTGACCTTATCAAGATTGATGCTTATGACAGAAGAATTCTTACAACATTCAAGGTTGCTATGACTAGAACACATGAAACAGCAACAATAATAGAACTAATAGATCTCATCTTAGAGGAAATCACCAATCACTAAAGAATGGGAGTATATGGAAGAACCCACCAAAGAAATCATATGGTACTGGAAATGGAAAACACCATCATGCTTGGGATAAGAATTGGGAGATTGAATTCTAAAAAGGCTGATGGAATAAAACAAAACAACAACTTGAGAAATAGTAAAAGTTGATATTGATGCAGTAAACTAGTCCTATTTCACTAATATATATATATATATATATATATATATATATGAAAATTTGGGCAAATCAAGCCAAAGGGATCACATCCTGCTATATATATATATATATGAAAATTTGGGCAGATCAAGCCAAAGGGATCACATCCTGCTAGCCAAACTAGCAAAGCCTAACCCCTAGGGCACCGAGAAGAATTGATCCTGTGACCTCCCAATCGGTAAGGTTATATATATATATATAATCACAAAAAAGTTAAAACATTATATTTCACTACCCATGTTTTTTTTTAATTATAAATAAATAAATATTAATATATATCGTATATAATTCACAAAAAAACATATATATTTAGAGAGATCGTGGACGTTAAAATCTCATTTCATTTCATATATATATATATATATATATATATATATATTTTATCATTTACGGAAAAGAAAAGAAAAAGAAAAAAAAAAAAAAAAAAAAAAATATATATATATATATATATATATATATATATATATCATTTACAGAAAACATATATATAGATATATAGATATCTCCAATGGTATGGTCCACTAGTCGAGTTCAAGTAGTTGAGTGCTTTGGGTTTCATGTAGGAGGCATCAAGGTAATTCCTCGGGCTGGCTGCCACCATTGCCCGCCTCACTTGATGTTCCTACTAGATCAGGGGTTGTAATTTGCATTAGATTAGATTACAATAGGTACCATACTTAATACCATTCACAAAATGAGGGGAAGGGTTGAGGGACTTTCTCACTAAGTTTTCCTTCGAAAAAAATAATTTACAGAAAACATATATATAGATATCTCCAATGGTATGGTCCACTAGGGGAGCTCAAGTGGTTGAGTGCTTTGGGTTTCATGTAGGAGGTATCAAGGTAATCCCCCAGGCTGGCTGCCATTATTCCATGCCTCACTTGATGTTCCTACTATATCAGGGGTCGTAATTTGCATAGATTAGTTTACAACAGGTACCATACTTGATACCATTCACGAAATGTGGGGAACTGTTGAAGGTCTTTCTCACTAAGTTCTCCTTTGAAAAAAATATATCCCCAAGGGTTGCCTCAATCAGTTGGACCATCAACTAAAGGGATTTCATCAATGGGGCGGTCACAAGTCCCAATTCGATAGAGTTCCTTAGGGTTATCAATGGTCCAACTAAAGGGATTTCATCAATGGGGTGGTCACAAGTCCCAATTCGATAGAGTTCCTTAGGGTTATCAATTGCTTTTGTGGTTGGCAATTGACACTATCCTCCATCCAGATATCCCATGGAACAAGAGGGAATCCTATGAAATTTTCCTTTAAATAAAAATTATATATAATTCCAATGGGTTAGCTAAATTGGTTTAAACTTTAAAGCAACCAATTTCAAGCCAAAGATTGTTGAAAGGTCATGGCTTCAATTTTGGTAGAATCCCTCTGGGTTAAGAGTGGTCTGGCAGAATTTACTCTAGGTGTCATCCTCAAAATGTCAAGAAGCACCTAGAGGGTTTCCTTGAGGATATTTTCTACGAAAATACACACATATATTGTCATCTCTGAAAATTTTGGGCTCTAGCCATTCCAGACAACCCTTCCTCTGAAGATTTTGGGCTCTAGCCATTCCAGACGACCCATCCTCTGCCCCACGTTCCTCCATTCCAGAAAATCGTGCAAAATGATTTAACTCTGTGGAGTAATTTAGAGTCTGTCCCATGTAACTCGGAGTGACTAAACACCGATGATTAAAAAAAACAAATAAAAAAATCTTAAACGGCCGTTGCAGACCTTGCACTGATAATCTGAGCGCCTAATGAGCATAGAGTTGCGTTCTGTGCTTCGAGATTAAAGAAAAAAGAGTTAACATTAGATAAGAGTTGTAGCTTTTTTTCTCTGGATTACTCTTAAGTCAAGTTAAACCTCAGCAACATCGATAGCTACTGAGAAGGGTTTTAATAAAATATAGGAAAAATTCATTTCATGCATATTATTAAATTCCTCTGAGATTCTGTCAAAGCTTCATTCGCTTATAAGCCCTGGTAAGTGAAAGCAGGGTCCTGTTAATACCCTGACCAAGGTTCAAGTCTCCCCGCGACATTTTGCTCCTCTAAGATTGGACGTGCTTGTGTTTGCAGTTAAGACCAGGTAAATGTCACTTATGTGGAAGAGATAGCAACCAATTGGAGATTCTTCACCCAAAGATCCTAACTTGAATATTGCAAGTGTGCCGATAAAAATAATAAACTAAACACTAAGTATACACACTGAGTATATATCGTAGCATGCAGTGTACATTATACTCTGCATTGGTGTAACATTTTTTATCAGAAAAGAAGAAACTTACCTGCACAAATTCAACATCGAGCTCTCGAAAATTACTGCCAGTGGATGATCCAGTTGAGCAAGAATCCATTGCTGCTGCTTCTTCCTCCTCCTCGGTGAAAGGAGTGTAGCCAGCGCCTTTGAATCTTATAATTATTTTCCGAAGCTAAATTTAGTAACTGGAGCGAGAGGTCCTCTGCGTAAGATGAGTTTAACAGATTCGATGTGTTGAAAATACAAGGAAAAATGAGAAATGTGTTACACAGTGACCGGCATATTCCCTCCTACGGTTGACATGCGCATCAGGCTCACCGAAGTTCGTTGACTGCTACTGCTTGCTGACAAAATCTCATAAAAAGGGGTCACGCTTTCGTTCCCCTCTTGGCACTTTCTTCCATATGATTGGATCTGTGCGCCCATATTATTCCAAATATATGAGCTGATGCTTTTTATTCCTGTCTTGTTTCTTGTCCTTCTGGGTAGGGATTGATTCCTTTCTTTGTTTCATACAACAGGTGGACAATGACAAATAGTATGCATAAATGTCTTAATTGTCTGTGTTGATGGAGAGTACATACAGTTTCCATTGCTATACCATCATAAAGTTATCCTTTGACATGTACCTGTGCATGTTCTGAGATCATAAATTCTAGATAAGTTGATTGGTGTTGTTATCCTCTACCACACAATGTATCTGGCCTAGCCTTCCAGAGAGGTGATACCATTGCCACAGAGAGGTTGAGGACAAGAGAAATTGGAAGAGCAGGACAAAGTTTGCTAACTGACAAGAAAAGAGAGAAACTTCAATTTGTAGAAAATGTGTCCACATTTACATGGGCTTGTATGTGTTACAAATGTGTTTGTTTGTTTATTTAATTGGAAAAAAAAAAAAAAAAAAATTATATATATATATATATATATAATAGTTTAGGTAAAGTCATTTTTATATGCTTTTCATAAATAAAATTATAAATAATATAATTATTTATTAATAAAATATTTTTTAATAATTTATTATTTATTTTTCACTCATATTTTAAAAAATAAAATTATTTGAAAAAAATTATATTAATTAATAAATATTAAAATTTATTGATAAAAAAATATTATATTTTTTTAATGATGAATTATTTATTGTTATTTTATATATTTTTTAAAAAAATATTTAAATTTAATTTTTAATTATTAATTTATTTGATTTTATTTTATAATTTACAAAATACATATTTTACTTTTCACATATATAATTTTTTAATGAATTAATTTAATTAAAACTTTTTTGATGATTTCTATCTGTCAGTTTTGATTCCTTTGGTTTGTAAAAAGAAATTAGTTATATATATAAATAAATTATATATAATGATTTTCCTATTTTAAGAAAATAATTGTTTTTTTTTATTTTTTAATTAATTAATTTAATTAGAACTTTTATAATGATTTTTATATTTTAATTGTTTTCATTCTTTTGATTGGGTAAAAAGAAATTAGTTTATTTTTCAATTAGAGTATTTGATTATGTAACTTCTTCATTTTGGGAGGGTTTTTCATTTTTCATTAAAAATTATAAGTTTAGATTAAGATGAAATTTGTATAATATTGAATTTATCTAATATATTTTTAAATCTAATTTAATATTTTTTTTAAAATCTATTTAAATGATAATTATTTGTTAAGATTATATAATTTAAATATTTTATAAATTTACATGAGCTTGAATCAATTTTTATATGGAAAAATAAAATTTAAATAATGGAAAAATATTGATTCACTAAGAATTACATTAATAATAATAATAATTATCAACGATAGTTTATACTCATTTCTTTTAAAAAAGATATATTTATCATTACCTTAACTTATATACAAATATATTTAATTAGTTTATCTCTATATAGACTCTAACACCCAAAATTAGTAAGATTTGAAAAGATGTCTTAAAATGTTTTTCAAAGATTTCATTTAAAAAGTTATAAATAATAGAGAAAAATAAAAAATAATATAACTTTAAAATATATTAAAATAAATAGTTTTTAATTGTTTTGTTTGTTTTTTTAATATATATATATATATATATATATATATATATATATATATATATATATAGGTTTAACTGGTTATTATCTTCATATGAATTATCATATAAACTATGAAATTTAAGGTTTAAATCTTTAGATTAGTTTATAAGCACATACCTAGTTATTGATTCATATAACACAAAGATTTGCACACTTAGAACATAGAATATATAGAAAGACACACATGTAGAGTACAAAACCTACTTAGTTATGGATTCCTATAACATGGAGACTTAAAACATAGAATATAAAGACTATATATGTGTATGTGAAGTTATAACATAATTTTGTATATAAATAAATATCAAAATTTATATTAATTAGGAAAATAAAATATTTAGATGTAATGTTTTGTTGTGTTTTTTTCAACCTACAACATAAAATAATTAAATTTACAAAAAAAAAAAAATAGAACAAAACATTACATCTAAATATTTTGTTTTCATAATTAATATAATTTTTTTTTGAAGATTTCCATGTGACGGATCACAAAAACCAAAAACCACACAGTCCTATTCCCAAAATCTTCAACAACAATATGAACAAAAAACCACAAAGTTCTATTCCCAAAATCTTCAACAACAATATGAACAAAAACCACACATTTTTATTCCAAAAATCTTCAACAACAATACGAATAATTTTGGAAGTCTCCAATCACTTATAATTTTTTCTTTCTTTTTTTGTAAGCCTGAGAGGACTACATCTTCATCATGTTCAATATATCACCACGGTCCCCAATAGGGGTGGAGGATTGAACCGGTGACTTCACGTCAAAGAGTGTCTTAATAAAGCACGCGATCACCATTTATCCAAGACCCCGTGGACATAATTAATATAAATTTTTATATTCATTTATATACAAAATTATGTGATAATTTCCTATTAATTTTATTAAATATTTAAATTTCATACTTTCTTAAAGTTTAATAGATTATATTAATCAGATATCATTTTTTGGGATTCAAGTGCGTTAAGTAAGTCATTCATCTATGACCATTTCTCTGAGAGATAGTCGTAACTGACTAATTTCTCATGATTTTTTACTAGTCCACTTAGCACTCATTACATCGGGTGATGCTCACAGGGGTGAAGAAGTGGGATTGAAAATAGTGAAATGAATCACATGGCATCAATCATCACTTATGGGGCTTGCACCAGATAACCAAAACTTTCCGGAAGGTCACCCATCCCAAATCACCTCTAGCTCAAGCGTACTTAACTGTAGAGTTTTCCCCACAATCAAACTCACTTAACTTGCTACCTCATAAACCATATTAATATTAATGGTGATCATCATCACTTTACATACTTTAAAACAAAAAAAAAACAAAAAACAATTAAAAACAAACTCTCTTTACACACTTAAAAAAACAAAATAACAAAAACACTCTATTTGATATTTATTATATACATAATCTTGCATATGTGATAATCCCCTACTAACTTTGTTAAATATTTTTATATAGAAGTCATTGTTTCAAATAGGATATTGAAATTTGCTCTCTTGTGAAGGGAATCCACTAGTTAGGTATAGGAGTAGGTTTATGTAAACTACTTATTTGTCGCTATAAAAGAAATCAAAAGGGTTTTGCAAACATTTTAATTTAATGTGATAATTTAATCATCTCGATATTTTAATTGTCTAATAAATTTATCGACATGTTTACATTTTTTTGCACCAAAAAAAATAAAATAAAATAACAATGTAACATATATATATATATATATATAATTTTATTTTTCTTTTATTTTTTTTAATTTATGGGCTATAGAATAGATGGTGAGAGGGTGTTTTGATAAAGCATTTTATGGTGAAAAGGTCACTCGTTTGAAATAACATGGATAAAAATTTATCCATGTTAAAGATTGGTGTGGTCTAGGCGGAGTGCGATCCTCGAGTAATTCTAACAACTTAAATGTCCTTGGGCCGTGGTTATTCAAGGCACAATTTAAGCGTGCAAGTTATCTCGGGACTCGCACTACCTCACAAACGAACAAAAAAATATTTATTTTTTAGTCCAGAAGGCGTAGAATAGATGGTGACAGAGTGTAGTATGTTCTATTAAGAGACTCTGTGGTGAAAAGGTTATTAGTTTGAAACCTCATGGGAAAAAAATCTAGCCATGTTAAGGGCTGGTATGGCCCAGGTTAGGTACGATCCCCAGGTGATATTGACAGCTTAAATGCCCTTGGATCGCTGCTACTCAAGTCACAGATGTGTCAATCATCTAAAAACTCATATTACTTAATAAACACACACACACACACACATATATGCCATGTCTTTGTATAATTAATATAATAAGTTATAATTAAATATAAATAATGCTGATTTTTTGTAGCATCGGAAGTGCTCTAAGCCCCAAATTTTGTGGAGAGGCTTAGGCACTGGTATTCCAAAGAACCTGGAAACCGTTCGTGAAAATTCCACTTGGATCATGTTTTATTGTAAAAAATAATTATTTTAATGGGGACCCTAAGTGTAACTTAGAGAAATTAAATAATTAAAAGGTATTAATAAAACAGAGTGAGAATGATCTAGAAAGCGAAGATCAAGTCATGTTATAATTTTATCTAATATTGGCCGTTGATTTCTCAATGAGAAGACTATAAAGGAAGGTTTGAAGGCCATTTGGAAAGACACACAGAGTGAATCTAGAGATCGAATTCTTCTGACAGAGCAATGTCGAGACGAAGATCAGATCTATGTGATTCAATGCAATAAGGGGCAGAGCAGCTTCTGGAGAGATATTTTCTCAGCCGAAGAATCATCAGCAAAGAAAGGTAGAGAGACATCCAGCATAGCCAGTGCAGAGCTAGACGATTGATGCAGATCCAGTGTAGAGCCACACAGGGCTACGCAGTGGCTAAGAGGGTTTCTGCTATTTAACTATCAGATCATATCCAGAAGTCGGGGGCCAGGGTGTGAGGCCGGGAGGTTAAGATCTGAGATTTTGGGAGTCAGATTGATCCTTTGCTGGGGTGACACAGTGCTTAGAAAAGGTGACGCAATGACTATGCAGAGACCTCCAAGGGCAGCTCTTCAAGTGTCTGAATTAGCTGGATTTTCCGGTGATTGAGTGAGGTGAAACTCACAATTATTTATGCTAGTATTTCTCTCTCTATAACCAAAGAACCCTTGAGGTATTCAGAGATGTATTCAGAAATTTCTACTGCTTAAAAATAAAACCCTCAGATCTATTGTACCGGTTTTCTCGCATTAGCTTTTTCCGGGGACATAGTCCAAAATAAAGGTGTCCTATGTGTGATTGATTTCTTGCTCAATTTCCTTGTTTTAGAATCATATTTAATTAAGTGTAGATTTCGTCAGTAGTTTACTTCAATAATTCATGATGCATTCTGAATTAATTCTGTAAATGTAATTTACATAATAGGAAAAGTAAACTCAGATAGTTGCAGTAGGATTCCTAAGATTGTCAGATCTAGGAATTTTCACATGGTATCAGATATGAAATAGGAAGAGCAGATCTAGCACTGATGTGAAGGCTGAATTGCTGCAGCAACAACAAATCGAATCCCCAGAGGGATTGCTTAGTTCTAGCTAGAAGGGTTGAAGTTTCGAGGTTGTCTCTCTCTGAGTGAGTCTACAGAGAGGTAGGACTTCCAATTCAAGATTTTGCCAAGGCGGAGCGAGCAGTGTAGAGCCTTCACGCAGAGCCAGAGGGACACATTTTTTCTGCAGGAAGTTGTAGGGCATAGAAGCATCCAAAGAAAGAAAAGAGCACATAGCGGGGAACTCTTCCTCAGTGAGTTCCTAGCCGCAGAATTTAGTATTTTTCCAAGATTTGAGTTGCATATCCAGGAAGCAGATCTACGAGCTCCAAAAGGAGTGCATAAGCCTGCCTAATGTTGTGCAATAGGGGAAGAAGAGGAAGCAGTTTGATAGTTTTCGACTGATATGGCATCTCATGGTCTTAGAGATTAGGACTGGTTGGAGGGTTCCTCCAACTACATAATCTGGAAGGAAAGAATCCAATTCCTTCTAGATGATTATGATATCAAGACGTTCGTGGTGAATGTGGTTATTGTACCTACATATCTGGATCAACTTAAGAAGTACAAGTCCGATGTGGCAAAGGCTAAGAGACTAATCCTTGATGGTGTCAAGGATCACATAGTCTCTCATGTAACTGGCAAGAACAATGCCAAGGAGATGTGGGAAGTCGTGTCCTTGATGTACGAAGGAACTTCCGAGCATCAGAAGATGTACTTGGAGCAAAAGCTCCAGATGATCTAGATGCAGAAGGGGGGTCGCATTGCTCCATTCCTTATGAGACTTCAGGAGATTCGAGACCAGTTGGAAGTCGTGGGATCCACCCCATCTTCGGTAACTATGGTGAGGCTAGCCTTTAACGCAATGATGGAGGAGTGGAAATTTTTTGTCCAAATCATTTTGGGTAGGGCTACGCTTCCTAAATGGGAGCAGACGTGGTCAAAAATTTAAGAGGAAGAGCTTAAGAGAGATCTATTCAAGTGCAAGCTTGACAGTAGCAGTGGGAGCATATCTAAGAATCTAGAGGAGGAGGAGAATGCAACCCTCGCGTCGAAAGGGCAGCAAGGGCAATAGAGAAAAGAGAGAGATGTCTAGAAGGTGAAATGCTTCAGATGTGGTGAGATGGGCCACTTTGCATCACATGTCCTTCGAAGAAAAAGGACAAGGATGAGAAGCACAATCCAAAAGTTGCAGTTACAAATATTGAGCAAGACGAGTTACCCATGAGTGCCCATGCTTCTCTAGGTGAGAAGTGGGTTGATATTGAACTGTAGTTCACTTCGATCTTCATTTGGGCAGGATCCTTGAGGAGCCCACCTCATAGATCATTACCTTGCTACGGGAGCCCATATCAACAGTAGCGGGATGGAGGAGTTTTCAGTGGGACCCAAGGAGTGATGGAGCAACAGTTGTAGTAGGTAGCAACACCTACTTCTGGAGCAAAGCAACAAAAACGTAGCAGCAATAGTGTAGTGCAAAGCAGTGTTGCGCAGTAGCAGCACAATGCATTAGAGGGACAATGCAATATTTATCAGTAGTCAAAGTCTTCACCACCGAGGTGTATCCACTGAACAATTGTTCAGTATTTGGGTGACTTCAGCTGCTTCTCTCAACAGCTGAGTTGCAGTGCAGATGCAATTTTAGCAGCATAAAAGATGCAACACTTGAGAAGGAGTTGTAGTACGGATGCAATGGAAGTGTCATGGGCAACGGTACAGTTGCAGCAGCAGCACAGTGGTTGGTGGATAGCATCAGCAGCGCAAAGGATGCTTCAAGGTCAGAGCATTATGCAGCAGACATATTGTTAGAGCACTTTCCTTGCTAAGAGGGAGTATGTTGATTTTTGGTAGCATCAAAAGTGCTCTAAGCCTAAAAATTTGTGGAGAGGCTTCGACACTGGTATTCCAAAGAATCCAAAAACTATTTGTGAAAATTCCACTCAAATCATGTTTTATTGTAAAAATTGATTATTTTAATGGGGACTTTAAGTATAACTTAAGGAAATTAAATAATGAAAAGGTATTAATAAAATAGAGTGAGAATGATCTAGAAAGCAAAGATCAAGTCATGTTATAATCTTAGTCTTTGATTAGAGATTTAATCTTGGTCGTTGATTTCTTAACGAGAAGACTATAAAGGAAGGCTTGAGGGTCATTTGGAAAGACACACCAAGTGAATATAAAGATCGAATTCTTCTAATGGAGCAGTGCTTAGGCAAAGATCAAATGTAAGTGATTCAGTGCAATGAGGGGTAGAGTAGCTTTCGGAGAGAGATTTTCTCAGTCAGAGAATCATCAGCAGAGAGAGGCAGAGTCATCCAATATAGCCAACGCAGAGCCAGACAAGCTGACGCAGATCTAGCACAGAGCCACGTAGGGCTACGCAGTGGCTGACATGGTTTCTGAGATTTAACTGTCGGATTAGATCCAGAAGCCGGGAGGTGGGGTGTGAGACCGGGAGGCCAAGATATGAGATTCCGGGAGTCAGATCGATCCTTTGCTGGGGTGATGCAGTGCTTAGAGGAGGTGATGCAAGGCCTATGCAATGACTGCGCATATACCTCCAGGGGCAACTCTTCTAGTGTCCGGATCAACCATATTTTCTAGTGATTGAGTGAGGTAAAACTCACAATTATTTATGCTAGTATTTCTCTCTCAGAAACTAAAGAACCCTTGAGGTATTAGGAGATGTATTCAGAAATTGCTTAATAATAAAACCCTCAGATTTGTTGCACTGGTTTTCCTGCATTGGGTTTTTCTAGGGACTTAGTCCAAAATAAAAGTGTCCTATGTGTGATTGATTTCTTGCTCATTTTCCTTGTTTCAGAATCATATTTAATTAAGTGTAGGATACTTTAGTAGTTTACTTCAATAATTCATGATGCATTCTGAATTAATTCTGTAAATGTAATTTACATAATAAGAAAAGTAAACTCAGATAATTACAGTAAGATTCCTAAAATTATCAAATCTAAAAATTTTCACAAATAATAGTTGCATTAATTCACATTATATAATTAACTTCAAATTAATATTAAATTGTAAAAACATCTATAAACACAATAAGTATATTTAATAATTTATTCCTATAAATAATTAAAATGAATGTCCCCCACTTAACACATTCACTTTTCTCTTTCCACACAAAGTTGAGCTAAATATAAAAAATTTCAGAGTCAAACTAGTTGATATCCTAATGGTTAGTTTATTCATTTTTACATCTATTTAAACTTAATGTTTGGATCTGATCTCTTACCTAGTCCTGATGATGAACCACAATGATTGGTTCGAAACGCGTCGACAATGTTCTCTATCATGTAATTATTACCAAAAAATTCTAAATATATACGATAGATCACAAAAGCCAAAATTCTAAATATAAAATGTTTTGTTTTAAATTCTATATAATTAAAATGACCATTTGTCAAAATTATACATAAGGATTGCACTAAGTTATTATAATGAATTCCTATAGATAGGGAAAATTTATGGGGATTGGTGAGGGTGATTATCAATCCTCTCAATTATCATATTGGAAAAAATATATTATATATATAAAGTTAGAATTAAGCATTTAATAAACACTGGCATGTTCTTTTCATACACCTTACTTAAAATATATTATAATATATAAAGATAGAATTAAGCATTTAATAAACACTGGCATGTTCTTTTCATACACCTTACTTAAATTTAAGGTTTGTAGTATTTTACAAATATTATTTTATGTGTGTATATCGCGCATGGTGAGTGGGGTACTTTTTTTCATATCCGTCTATACCACATCATGATTTGTAAAGCACCTTTTTCCTCTAATATTCTTTTAAAAGTATTATAAAAATTCTTTGAAACTAACTTTTAACAAATTCAAATTTATAGTCATCATTATGTTGACCTTTATGGGATCAAATTGCTTTTGCTTAGTATTCGAGGTTTCCTTTTTGGAAGTAAACAAAATAATCATAACAAATATTGTACGAATTTTAAGTAAAAATATATTGATAATTAGCATCGAATAAATAATAGTGGTAGATGTGGAGAAAATATGAAGAAATATCTTTTTTACGAAGCTTAGGTAGAGCTTTGAATAATTAAACCAAGGAGTATTGTTGATTATCAAATAATGAAAGAAGCTATGGTTTTAAATATTAGCAATTTAATTATGGTAGGAGACTCATTTTCTTATAATTAGGCATTTTTATTATAATTCTTATTTTTAAAGTATGTATATTTTTTTAATAGTTAAATTGTTACATGGAAGTGGGTTTTTTTTGTTCCACAAACTAAAATTAGATTATTATTTTTATTAAAAAATGTAGCATTTTCAAGGTTTTAAAATATGAGCTTAAGAATATTACTATTAAATGATATTGAAATAAATATTATTGATCATTATAAAAAGAAAATTTAGTTAGTAATTGTGGGATAACATGTAAAGAAAGGGATGGCAAGTGTAGGAGGGGTTATTCTAGAGTTTGAGGGAACTCTAGTAAATTTCATTTTCTAGGGACTAGGGAGGGCATTGAATGATCAAGTAGAGGCTTATGTTTTCCACCAAAGAATTCTCCTTCAAAAAAGGATTGAATAAACCTCATAATAGTCATTAGGGATTCAAGCATAATTCAAGTTTAATGTTTTCAAAGACACCCCACTCAAATAGAAAAATAGCATTGATTGTTGCGCGAGTCCAAAAGGAGACTAAAGGCTTTCACAAGATTTTGTTCCATCCCATTTTTCAAGAACTCAATGACCAACTTGATCTATTGAAAAACAAAGTAGTTCTTCATAAGGTGGGAGCCATTTGGACAAAAGAAGGGTGGAATATGCACCCAATTCCTTAATAACCCAAATTCACTATGGGGGGACACTTTTACATTCATAAATAGCCATTTGTCCATCAATATATGACAATAAATATTATATTAAGCGTATGAATTTGAAAGGACAAACATTTATTTCCTATTCATGTTGGGAGTAATCATAGTTCAATATTTTGAACCCTATTATACAGAATTGATAATCCATTATGGGATTACGCATTATTGTGGGAAAGGTTTTTGTGAGGATAATGATCTCAAGCAATTTTGATCCCTCTAAATAAGACCTCCACAAGGCCATTGGTTTTCTTTCTCGTTTCCTAACCTGTTAAATTATGTTATTATATATGATGAGCCTTTCTAGTGGTTTCTTTTTGGTTTCCTAACTAATCAAATTATCTTATTATTTATGAGAGAGGTGAACTTTTTTGGTGGTTTTGGTTATTGGACTTCAATCACCCTAAGCATGCAATTAGTTGTGAGTTTCTCTTATCATACCTCTTTCTACATGTTACAATCTTTTCTAGGTGGTTTCTTCATGGTCAATCACATTTTGTGGTTCCTTTAGCTCAAGTTTTTCTTGGCCCAAGTTTTTGTATGGTGCAAATGAAAAATAAGGACTCTACTTCACTAATTTCTTGAAGGCTCTCTCCCTATATTATGGAACGACCTTTGAGAAGTCTTATATAAGTTTTGCTTTTCTCTCCAAAGGATTACCATCATGGATTACTACGAGGTGCAAGAATTCAAAATAATTATAAGAAAACATGAGGAAACAATCTAGAGTAGAGAAAAAATCAATATTCTCAATGACTTCTAAGGTACATGAGAATGAACATCAATGCTTATCTCAAACCACCATAATCATGAATTATCTTATCCAACAAAAGTAAAATGTTGATGATTTGGTGGCTAAATGCAAACATCTTAAGAATATGGTCATTAATTTCGCAAAGGATCTCACTCGACACCATCAAATTAGTGAATGTCCATCAATTTTGGTTAGGTCTAGTTAAGGGAAGAAGATATTGTGTATTAGATGCTTGAGGACATGTACCTTGAAAAATGGAATTATCTTCCATCCAAAATGGACAAGAGGAAGTCATTAGCTTTCAGGTCTTCCAAAAAGTTTACATGTTTATTAAATCAATTATAATATTAGAGTCTTTTTTATATACTTGTAAGTTTTTTAGCTCGAAGCATTCATATGCAATAACTTTAAACTTTAATATTTTTTGTTAGAATTTTTGGAAGGCTACCCTTCATGCTTACAAACTCTAAAAAATAATTTTGTAACTTTGTTTCTTAGCTTCATACTGCAACATTGATAATATAATGTTTTTGTTAGATCTAAGATTTTTGTGATCCATAATGCAGATAAATGTCTTTCAGATTAATCACATCTTTAGGGTTTGGTCGATGTTTGGAACCATCTAATGTGGTTCATCCTCAGGACAAGGTGAAGAAGGAGATCGATCTCAATGAATAAATAGTAAGGATGTGTCATTGCCTGGTGATAGCTGCTAAAACTAGCCGTTATTTAGTTAATTAGTGAGAAAATAAAAAGTTTTTAATAATTTAAAATATTATTCAGAAGGGTCAATGAATAATATAATAATATAGTAAAATTATTAAAAATAAATATAATAAGGGAGAAGGGGTAAATAATAGCATAGGGACTAATCTTAAATTTTTTTGAAGTAGATATTAAAAAGGTAAATGAGTAATAACAAATAATAATCAATTTTGGTGTGTGTGTGTGTGTGTGTGTGTGTGTGAAGAAAATTGGATCAAACATGTTGTGTACAATTTTGATAAATATAGCATCAAGAATGTAAGAACTTTGCTATGTTCTAAGTGGCAACAAAAATAATTCAAAAGCAATTTTTTTTGTCATTTTCGATGCAATTTGGGTGGAAACTAAAAATGTTGTTATCATTAAATGTGTTGATTATAATATCAATTTTAGAGATTGTATTAACATCAAATTGTCGATATTGTGTTAGAAAAACACACTTAGATACCATGTTAGAAACATGTATCGTATGTGGAAAATGAAGATAATATGACCAAGTTACGACCCCGAGAAGTTGATTGCCCAACTAACCCCAACGAGGCCAACAAACTCTTGGAGCTCCATCTCCTTCGGTTAGGATTTTGGTTGTTTAGGGTTTTCCCATTTTGTTCAATAATAAAAAGTCTCTTGAGCCTCATTGTAACACAGTTTAGAGGCATGCAACTGCCACATCTCTTCTCAAAGATAAGCTACCATCTCTCGAGCTAGTTTATTTCCATTCAGTATGTGAGCATATTTCAATTATTTGATATTAATGAATTGAAGTTTTATTTATGTTGCATCTCTATTTTTATGTTTATATATGTATTCTATTGTGTTCTTGCATAATTCAAGGTCAGTGGTATCAGAGCGGTCTGCAATTTTATTGCTTTTCTTTGCATGTCCCCAATGAGGTCAGGGTATAAGGAGTTAGGGCTCGAACCTTTGCAAGATCAGCCTCGCAAACCCTGACGACGTCCCATGGCAGAAGAAAATAAAAACGAGGGAACATGATATCCTTTCAAAATATTGCTCGAGGAGGCCCTCAAGAAACAAAGGAATGCGATGATGGATAAATTTGCCTAGATCCTTCAATAGATACCCAGAGACGACGCATCTTCCTCCAACAACCACTCTGGAGGCGCCACTTCTTTTAAGATGCAAGTTAATTTTGACATTCCCATATTTTAAGGCAAGATAGATGCAGGCGTCATAGATAGATGGTTAAATATGTTGGAAGGATATTTTATGGTTCATGACTTTTCCAGTGAGGAAAATATTACTCATGCACTCCTCAAAGTCACCCCCCATGTCAAAGACTGGTGGGAAACCTACTATGAGCAAAAGGAAAAAAGGGAATCCTCACTATTTTTAGTCGCACCCACTTTGAATTCTTTCCAATATGCCATCAAGGAACAATATTACCCCGTTGGGAGCTATAAAGATAAATACATAAAGTGGGCCATGTTGCGGCAAGGAAGGGACCAAGATTTGTTAGAGTTCACAAATGGTTTCCATGCCCTTCGCACAAAGTTGGGTATCAAGTATTCTAAGTGGCATTTGGTACTCAAGTATCGCGGTTGTCTACATAAGTACATCCAGGACAAAATGGAGTTCTCGGACATCTCCTCACTCGGTGTCGCATATCGATATGTTGTCAAGATCGAGCAGAAGTTTAAACAGAATAAGCGAGAATTTGGATTTGTGAATCTGAAGCAATGGAAAGGTGCCCCCAAACCATAGAACAAAAGCCAAGGCGAGGCAACCCAGGACAACCCGTCGAAGTCACAAGCAAAGAACAACACCACGAAGACAAAGAAGGACACAGGAAAGTGGTGTGAGTTCCATAAGAGCCCCAATCACAACACAAGTGAGTGTCGAGCCAAGAAGTCACTAGTGGTTGAGATGAAGGCTTTCGAATCAGATGAATGTTCCGACTCTAAGTCATAACCCGACAAGGGGAGTGAAAAAGATAAGCAAATTATTGATGCAGAGGCCAATGCTATTATTTCCACCACCAAGATCCAAAAGGATGAGCCCCGAAGATCCAGAGGAGGGGAAGCGTCTCTTCCACTCATAGATGTGTGTGACAGGTTCTCTGTTGTAGTTCATTGTTGACAATGGGAGCCAAAAGAACCTCCTTTCAGCAGATATTATGAAGTGACTGGGCCTACCAACCACAACACACCCACAACCGTACACCATCGGGTGGCTTCACCAAGGACGATATCTCTGCGTCAGCCAGTGGTGCCTCCTCCCCTACAACATCGATCCCTTCATAGATGAGGTATTGTGTGATGTTGCTCCTCTTGAAGTTTGTGATGTATTATTAGGCCAAGCATACTTGTGGAAGGAACATGCTTTGTATGAGTCTAGGACTCGCATTATTATTATTACTTTTGTAAATAATTTGTATAGGATACTGGAGGTAGCACCGCCTACCGCCATCTCTTTGATCACTGCGAAGAAATGCAGAAAAATCATTTCCCAGACCGTGAAATTTGTTTTCCTTATGATTCACCCTCAAGGAAAGAATAATATTATGGCCACGACCTCTAGAAAAGGCTCCTTTGCACGACAAAAATAGATGGACAACGTTACGGAGTATAGGGACATCTTCACCTCAACCGCAGGGGTACCTCTACACTGTCAGGTCAAGCACACCATCGATTTGACCCCGGGCACACCACTACCCAATAGACTAATCTATCAACACTCTATTATGGAGAACGATGAAATCAAGAGGCAGATTCAAGAGCTGTTGCAAAAAGGTCACATTAGGACAAGTTCATCACACTGTGGGAGCTCGATGGTGTTGGTACAAAAGAAAGACGGGACCTGGAGACTCTGTATTGACTATCAGAAGTTGAACAAGATCATTGTCTGGAATAGGTATCCAATTCCACAGATTGAATACCTTTTGGACTAGCTCAAAGGGGCAAAATATTTCAGCAATATTGACTTAAAGTCTGGTTATCACTAGGTACCAATCAAACCCTCTGATGTGTGGAAGATTTCATTCAAATCCAAGGAGGGCCTTTTCGGATGGCTGGTCATGCCTTTTGGGTTGACGAATACCCCCACAACCATCATGAGGCTGATGGATGACATCTTGCGATCCTTCACCAACTCATTCATGGTGGTGTATCTGGATGAAATTATGATCTTTATCCAGAGTTGGGAAGAGCACCTCCACCATATTCAATAGGTCCTCCAAACCCTATGACAACACAATTTGTGAGCCAATTTGAAGAAATGCACTTTTGGTATGACCCAGGTTCAATATTTGGGGTACATTATTAATGAGTGGGGGTGCATGTGGACCCAGCTAAGATACAAGTAATTCAAGATTGAGCAGCCCCAACCACTCTCGCAAAGCTTCTCAACATTTTGGTTCTTGCCAACTTCTACCACGATTTCGTGTTGGGGTTCTCTCATATCACTTGGCCTTTAAGTCAAGTCACCAAGGGAGGAGAGAAAGAAAATTTCTTTTGGTCTAGATTACAATAGAAGGTGTTCGCTGAGTTGAAGCATTGCCTCTCCTCTGCACTAGTGCTCACATTACCATACTTGCAACAACCATTTGAGATTAAGACAAATGCATCTGACTTTGCTATTGGTGTAGTTCTTAATCAGTAGGGGCATCGAGTGGCATATTACAGTGAGACACTTTCATACACAGTCTGATAGTATCCCACCTATGACAAAGAGATGTATTCCATTGTGCAAGACTACTGAAAATGGAAGAATTACACTATGGGGAATGAAACGTTCATCCACACAAACCATCAACCCCTGCAGTTCATACAGACACAAGGGAAGTTGCAGAACGATCGCCATCAGAAATGGTCCACATACCTACAACAGTTCCATTTGAACATTAAGTACAAGAAGGGAAGCACCAACAATGTTGTAGAGTGCCTCATCCGACTGCCTATCATGGCACTGACCACCATGCTTGACTCTTGTGGGCATGAGACTTCGGGGTGGCCACATCTTTACAAGAGCGATCCAAAATTTGGCAACACATACGAGATGCTCCTGGAAGGCAAGCAAGTTCCAGTTTTTCACCTCCACAATGCACCTTTATGCCACCTGGGACACCTCTATGTTCCTTCAAGTGATCGTGCCAAGATGATTTGGGAAGCACAGTACAGTCGTGTCGTTGTACATTTAAGGGTAGAGAAAATAATGGCAGTGTTGTAGAAGTATTTCTATTGGTTGAACCTTTGACGGGATGTTGGGAAGTACATCATATCTTGCACTTTCTGCGCAATTTCCCAAAAACCATCAAGAAGCAAGGCTTATATACTATGTTGCCTACTCCTAGTCAACCTTGGGAATCCATCTCCATGTATTACATGTCAAGCCTTCCTTCTACCAAGCATGGAAACGACTGCATTTTTGTGGTCGTCGACAGATTCTCTAAGATGGCCATTCTGGCAGCCTGCAAGATGAGTATCATGGCAGAAGCCACTGTTAAGATCTTCTTTTAACAAGTGTGGGTACACTTTTGGATCCTACAGTCCATTATCTCAGATTGGGACAGTAGGTTCCTAAGTACATTTTTGTCAAGTCTCTGGTCGATGTTGGATACCAAGCTCACTAAGTCCACAACTTTTCAAACCAAAACTGATGGCCAAACAGAGCTCGTCAACAAGATGACTGTACACATTATGCACATGTACAACTCAAAGCATCCACACACATGGGATGAAATCCTCCCCTATGTCCAACACAACTACAACAAAGCTCTCCATAGCTCAACTAGACATAGCCCCTTTTAGGTGGGGTTGGGATTCCAGCCATTATGTCCCATTGATGTGGCCATACCATTTGCAGCTACTTAGGCAGATTCAGATCATGTCCAATCCGAAGCTAACAGGGTGAAAAAATTCATTGAGTCCATTTAGCACATATGCCAATAGGTCCATGACATATTGAACAAAGCCAATGCTAAGTACAAACATAGACATGATCAACATCAGGTGCCACACAAGTTTCAGGTGAGTGACAAAGTTTGGCTACATTTACAGAAGGAGCGCCTCACTTTTCCCACTGCAAGCTTCACTCGCTCTGATATGGGTTGTACACCATCACCAAGTTTGTAGGGGACAATTCCTTTGAGCTCAACATTCCATCATTCCTTGGTTTGCACCCACTGTTCAATGTGGACCACCTTCGGCCATACTTTCCACCATCACTGGACACATCTGACATTGCAAAACAACTCACATAAACAGAGTTAACCAAGACCGCATGGAACAAGACACAATTGATCGAATCATGTACACGTAGATCAATAACACCCACCAACAGAGGATACAACTATATCGAGTTGTCAAATTAGGCCAACTCCTTCACCAAGGAAAGTGGTTCACCAGGTGTTACACAACAATTTGTCACCGTCCCTGCAATTCCCCATCCTGCACATTGGAGGACTCATTTCGTGACCTGTGAGCAGTGACATAACCTGAAAACACTTTCATGGTATTCCCCTAGACATGGAATTTCATTCCCCTGAAGACATCTCCTTGTGAAAAACCCTAAAAATAGCCTTTTCATCCTTGGTGCGACTAGCCAGTGTTATACCTGCGCCAATGGGGGAAATCCTTTAAAGAGGGCGCGCCAATTGGCGCTCTGTCTCAGAGTCGCACTCGCGCCAGGCTTAATAAAGGGTGTTTTAAAAAAATAAATGGCGGAAGATTGACTCCAACCAATTCCTAAACTGGTCTCTAAATTGAGTTGGGACGTTGGCTTCAGATCGCCATGTAGAGGAAGTAGTTTTCCACCTCTCATGGAAGCGTCCTTGAGGATAGGGCCAATCCCATAATTGTAGGGATCCCAACTCCCCTTCCACCATCTATATCAGCTTGCCATTTCCCTTTGCAAGCTAATCTCCAAGAGCCTTCATAGCCTAAAGAATGCTGCAAGAGCTTTGATAGTCCTCATAGTGCCAAATCGATAGCAAGGAGATTGACGATCAAAGAGAGAGGCTTGTCCCCATTCCCGACAAGCTTTACCGAGACGTATTCCGCTGACGACCCGCCGAAGGAAGGTTCAGCGTCAGAGCCAGGTTGTATTTTCCTTTGTATGAATTAATGATAAGCGACTATTGGTTATGGTTCCACTCGTATTGTTCATTATGATCCTGAGTTGTGTCTTCTCTGACTGATACATAATTGCATATATCGGGTTTTACGCTTGTGTTTGTCGTGTTTCTTGTGTGTGCAGGTGTTCGATCGCGGTGAGCGAAAGGATTGTGATCTGTTGGAGCAAGGAAACAGGAGCGTCATCTTCTCTACAAACGACAACGTTGGACTTGAGGTAGGCCTTCTTCGCAATTTGGTCTATTGTAATTAGGAACTTGCCAACTTTAAGGAAGGAATTTCGCACTCAACCGGAAGAGTCGCTTCTAGACCATACACTAATTGAAAAGGTGTGAATCTGGTCGCACTCTTTGCTGACGTCCGGTAGGCCCATAGAGCTGAGAACAATTGGAGATGCCAATTGGACTTATGAATACCAATTGTTCGTTGAAGCATAGTGACCAAAACTTTGTTCACAGCCTCAACCTGGCCATTTTCTTGGGGGTAATATGGCGTTGAGCTATCGTGTCGTAAGCCCAATCTTGATGTCAGCTCGGCCATCATGTAATCTCGGAAATGAGTGCCATGATCGGTAACAATGGCCTGAGGGACCTCAAAACGTGCAATAATGTGGTTGAAAATAAACTAGGCAGCTGTCTTACCGTCGGCGGCTAGTGTAGGCATCGCTTCAGCCCACTTAGTAAAGTAGTCTACAACGACGATTATATATGCATGCCCCCCGGCCGAATGAAGGTTACACGTCATGAAATCTACGCCCCATTTCACAAAAGGGCCGACAGTAATGACAGGATGCAGAGGGAGAGGTGGCGCGCGCATCTTGCGCTGAAAAACTTGGCACACATGACATTTTCGGACTGCAACAATATAGTCTTTGAATATCGACGGCCAGAAGTAACCTGCACGTAGAATATTATGGGCAGTGGCATATCTGGACATGTGATTGCCACAGGGGCCACTGTGACAATCATTCAAGACTCTTTCAGCCTCTTCCAAAGTCAAGCACCAGCGGAGCACCGAATCTACTCCAACCCGGGATGACGTATCTCCTACAATGCGGTAGGGTTGAGACTTATGCCGGATCGCGTCAAGCAGCTGGAAAGGAAGTTGTGGATGGCCCACCTCCTCCACCTGTCTCCGGTTCTTTGGAAATTGAGAAGCCTACTGCTGAACCTGTTGTGAGGCCACCTTCTAAAGGTGTTCTACGAAGGTATTCCTACAATCCAAATGCCCGTGCCGCTCAACACTACAGTATTGTTGAGGATTTGGCTCAGGCGCCTTCTGCTATGTCTGCATTGGAAGTCCTTCAAAGTTGCCCTTCGCAACGGAAAGCTCTGTTATCTGCGATCGGTGGAATTGATCCCATTGACTCTAGTCTTCTCACCTTCGACCTAGAAAATTTTACTCCCCGAATTCCGCATCAAACTGCTCTCTTTATTCAAGTTGGGATCAACGGTCTTAACATCCACAGGGCTGTTGTAGATGAAGGTGCTTCCACCTGTGTCATGTCATCCGCTTGCTGGAAGGCCATTGGCTCTCTGACTCTCTCATCATCTCCCAATGCCTTAGAGGAATTCCATGGTCGGGATTCCAAACCCTTGGGTGTTCTCGAAAGTTTTCCAATTACGTTATAGGGGAAGATAGTCAACGTAGAAGTAGAAGTGGTTGATGCTAAGCTTAACTACAATATGCTTCTCAGTCGCAGTTGGACTCACGCCATGCTATGCGTGCCATCCACCCTCTTCCAACTTCTTAAGTTCCCTCATGAGGGAAAAATCGTCACTATGGATCAGTTGTCTGTCTTCACCTCCACCTCTGAGAACAACATTCCTTATGTGGATCAGATCCCCAATCCCCCTGAAAGTGTAGGACCCGGTCTCTTCAAAGACCCCGTCCTCATGGGTATTTTTCCCGCGCCACCACCACACATCGTTCAAGTTAATATGATCTCTAGGTCTGACGACCCATGGATCATCCCTTCACTTGAACAAGTGATTAATTTTGGAGAATCGATGCCCCTAACTCCAGTAGAGATTAATTACTATGAAATCGTCGCTGCATCCGATCCTCCTCCTCCTCAACATGCTCCCTCAAGCATGGCTTTAGACACCCATTCTCAATCCCCCTGGCTCGGCGAGACCGACTCATTTGATCCTCTTAAAGAGATTTTCCCTTCTGACGAAGCCATTATTGAAACAATGTCTCTTGAGGAGCTGCCTTGGAGCGATGGACATCATCGTTCCTCTTTCATGCCTAGCCTGGGGGCAATGTCAGACTGTCTAGAGCATTTTGCATCTCAGGTTCCTACTCCACCTCTCTAGACGCCCATACTGACTCATGAGGTCCTTTCGGAGGGAAACCTGAGCAACATTACCCAAACCATGCCGATCGACATCTCCGTCAAACCGGGGATAGTCGAGAATATACATGTGGGAGTAACTTGTTCTCCTGATGAGATACGAGTTTATACTGATCTTTTCCGTGAATTCAAAGACGTGTTCGCTTGGTCCTATGAGGAAATGCTTGGGATTGATCCCAGCATAGTAGTACACGAGATTCCTACCTATCTCGGTGTGAAACCCGTACACCAACGCTTATGCCCAGTGTATCCTCGCAAAGCCGCTGCCATTAAAGCAGAATTTGGAAAAATTCTGAACGCGGGCTTCATTTACCCGATCCCCCTCACAGAATGGGTCTCAAACATTGTCCCTGTAGATAAGAAACAGGGTACTATAAGATTCTGCGTTGATTACCGTGATATTAATCGGGCCTGTCCTAAGGACAACTACCCCACTCCCTTCATAGATCAAATCATTGACGAATGTGCTGGGAGTGAGATTTATTCCCTGATGGACGGCTTTTCGGGGTATAATCAGATAAATATTTTACTCGTCGATCAACACAAGACTGCATTCATCTGTCCGTGGGGTACCTTTTCTTATAAAAATCTCCCGTTCGGCTTAAAGAACGCTGGAGCTACTTTCCAGCGTGCTATGTCTTACGCATTCCATGACATACGCCATATCGTTCAGCCTTATCTGGATGATTTTCCACCTCATTCAGCTCGGCGAGAGGACCATCCCGAACACCTCCGCCATATTTTCCTTTGTTGTCGACGCTATAATATCCGGCTCAACCCTCATAAATGTGTCTTTTGCGTGGATTTTGGCCGTCTTTTGGGATTCATAGTCTCCAAAGACGGGATTCGCCTCGACCCTCTAAAGGTCGAGGCCATTGTCAATCTCCCATCACACTCCTCGTTATATAAATTGCAGAGTCTACGGGGAAAAGCTAATTTCCTTCAACGCTTCATCCCGAACTACGCAGAAGTTGCCAAAGGTTTCACGCGTCTTTTAAAGCAGAACGTTCCCTTTCGTTGGGACGAGATTGCTCAACGATCCTTCGAGAAGCTAAAGATGTTACTTGTTAATGCTCTGTTGCTTCGTCCTCCAGACTATCACCGTGATTTCACTCTATATTTGGCCACCGCGTTTAGTACCATAGTTATGGTTCTGGTGCAGGATGACGATGATGGAAATGAACACGTCATTTATTATCTATCACAAAATCTTCTCGACACAAAAGCGCATTACGCTCATGTCGAGAAACTGGCGTTAGCCGCAGTACACGCTGTGCAGCGGTTTCACCACTACATCGTGTTGCGTACAATAACCGTGGTTTCGGATTGCAACCCCATGACGTACATTTTATCTCGACAATTACTGGGGGCAAATAATCCAAATGGATTGTGATCCTTCAGGAGTTCGACTTAGAGTTTACCACTGCTAAGTCGACCAAATCATTGGTTTTTGCGGATCTCATTTGCTCCCTCCTGACAGACTCCACCCCATCTCATTCCGAGGATCATATCCCAGACGAAACACTCTTCCTTATCAGCACTCACAACCCATGGTACAAAGACATCATAGTGTATCTTCAAACGTCAACGTTCCGGTCTGAGTTGACCAAAGATGCCCGACGTCGGATTCGACATTAGTCTCAACCCTACCGCATTGTAGGAGATACGTTATACTGGGTTGGAGTAGATTCGGTGCTCCGCCGGTGCTTGACCCTGGAAGAGGCTGAAAGAGTCTTGAATGACTGTCACAGTGGCACCTGTGGAGGTCACATGTCCGGATATGCCACTTCCCAGAAGATTCTGCATGCAGGTTACTTCTAGCCGTCGATATTCAAAGACTATATTGTTGTAGTCCGAAAATGTCATGCGTGCCAGGTTTTTCAGCGCAAGATTCGCCCGCCACCTCTCCCTCTGCATCCTGTCATTACTGTCGGCCCTTTTGCGAAATGGGGTGTAGATTTCATGACGTGTAACCATCATTCGGCCAGGGGGCATGCATATATAATCGTCGTTGTAGAATACTTTACTAAGTGGGCCGAAGCGATGCCTACACTAGCCGCCGACGGTAAGACAGCTGCCCAGTTTATTTTCAACCACATTATTGCACATTTCGAGGTCCCTCAGGCCATTGTTATTGATCATGGCACTCATTTTCGAGATTACATGATGGTCGAGCTGACATCAAGATTGGGCTTATGACACGATAGCTCAACACCATATTACCCCCAAGCAAATGGCCAGGTTGAGGCTGTGAACAAAGTTTTGGTCACTATGCTTCAATGAAAAATTGGTATTCATAAGTCCAATTGGCATCTCCAATTTTTCTCAGCTCTATGGGCCTACCGGACGTCAACAAAGAGTGCGACCGGATTCACACCTTTTCAATTGGTGTATGGTCTGGAAGTGACTCTTCCGGTTGAGTGCGAAATTCCTTCCTTAAAGTTGGCTGTGGAACTTTTGCCCGACACTTCTCCTGAAGAAGAGTGTCTCTTGTATTTGGAACGGTTGGATGAAACCCGCCGCTTGGCTGCTTTAATCATTGAAGCACAGAAGAAGCGGGTCAAAGCCCACTTTGATCAATCTGTATCTCTGCGTTCCTTTGTCGAAGGGGACCTTGTCCTCCGATACGACCAGGCGCACGACAAACTTGGAGCAGGAAAGTTCCAACCGATGTGGCATGGGCCCTACATTGTGAAACGAGTATTGAAAAATGGGGCTTATGAGCTCATTGATTATGAAGGAGTTCCGTTGGCGCAGCCTAGAAATGGGCTGTACCTTAAAAAATACTATGCTTAAGTTATTTTTGGTGTGGTGTGTGTACATAGGTGTGTATATTCATTTATGTGCATGTGTGGTGTGGTGTGCGATGTAAGTATCTTTTTGCTGATCGGGTCTTCCTGATTGTGCAGATGTATATTACTCCGTTTGTGGGTTTCGCGGATGGTGCCTCCCGCAGCACCAGGAATCTGTCCTCGGCAGCCTGGGTAATCTATGATCCTGCTGGTGAGTTGGTTAACCTGCAAGGTGTGTGTCTGGGTCCTGCTACAAATAATATTGCAAAATATAGTGCCGTATTGGAATTATTAACCGAGGCTGTGAACCTCGGCATTCGTGAATTACTTGTGTATCTAGACTCACAACTTGTAGTATCATAGCTTAATGGTCATTATTCAGTTAGAAACCCATCCATTTTATGTCTGTATCTACGTATTCGTTTATTGGAAATAAATTTTAATTATATCACATATCAACACATACCCAGACATATGAATACATTAATAGATGCAGTAGCGAATATGGTTTTAGATAGACATTTGCACAACTTATAAACAAAAACATCATCACATGTAAAGAGATCCATCCAGAAATAGGTATATATATGTGTGTGTCGAAAGGTTTACATAGTGTGCATCACATAAAATAAAAAAATATACATGTTTGTCTTAATACAGCCGGAGACGACATGTCTCTCAAAAAATATGCATATGAAAATCCCTAGATGTCTAATCTGCATGGTGCTCGTGGTAACAAGTCACCGCGCGCACTAAGCGTCTCAGTAGTCGGTGGAGGCAACTAGGTACTCCCACAGTGTGTCGCTGGTATGCTAGCGGAACATTTGCTAGCCGTGCATAGTCCGGGATCCCCCGAGCAAAGCCCTCCAAATTCTGGATCAGCTCGCCCCCTTCTCCACCCTCAGCCTGAGGGTCATGTACGACATGGGTTCTCCGCGCAATGGGAGACATGCTCGCGGGCCTCTCTGGGCCGACATCTGCATACACATAAAACTATTATTATAACATACATGTATTACCAAAAAAAAATCATAAATACATAAAAATCAAAAAGAGTATCATACCCAACTCCTCGTCCCAATCATCCCCCTCCGGGAGCAGAAGATCGGGATCTCCGGTGAAATTGGTCCCAACATAGGGCCAATCCTCGACCACAATCAGCTGTCGCCGTAACCACCCAAAGAATTCGGGCCTCCAAGACATCTGTTGGCCTCCTCCTGACCTGGGCATAAGTACTGCCCAGCGAGCCATCCTCGGCTCTCTTGGTACTGGCTCAACAACTATGGCCCCTTGGCCCTAGAAAATAGGTAGTCGTTCCAGGATGAACAACACCAAAATGGAACCGTAGCCGAACTGCTTTAGTTTGGCTTGCTTGCATCTTGTTAGCTGCCTCTTGATATTGCTCATCACTGTAGTAGCCCAATCGAACAATGTGGGGTTCATACACTCGGAGGCTAGTATGAGTTGGGCCTTGGTCGCCTCATGCGGTGCTTGCGATCCCGCAGCCCGCATAATGGTGTGTAGCACCATTCTGAGTGCTAGATCGCAGACAATGTGGATGTCCACCTTCCCGCTTCCCGATCCGGTTCCTGCCCCTGGGCACACCCTCGCCATTACTTGTTCCATTTTTTCTCCGGAAGGTCTGCTGCCCGTCAGAATGGGTACTGGGCCTCTGCGCGACAACCCGGTGATGAAATACACATCGGAAACCTCAAGTTCCAACACTTGGTCCCGAAGTTTAAATACTTCCTCATTTTCGTCCCATATGCTGACCAAGTACTGTAGCAGCTCAGGTTGAGCTCGTAAACATGGAGTAAGGAATAATTTTTTGAGTCCACAGTTCCTGAGTGCATTCATACAGGCTTCGTTTTCCATAGACATTTCATCTTCCTCCCCATGTTCCCTCTCCTTCCATTCAATAATCATTGTGCATGTATATCTGCATCAACACAATAAAAAATGCTTTGTTAGATCTCTGGTGCATTTGAAAATCCACATGGGTAGCTCACATTTTGAAATTTTTAGAGCGGAAAATTGAGTTGCGCCATTGGCGCGACCCCTTTGTGAGAAAATGTCCATTGGCGCGGGTCCGTGCCCGATACCCGCGCCAATGGAGCGAGCCCTAAAATTTTAAAAGGTTCCCCCCAAAAGTCTAATGCACAATGAAAACTCATAAAAAATGGATTAAAATGGAGCTTAAGGGAACGCCTTTTACCTGGAACAAACAAGGAGCTGAACGATGTCCCGAATCAGTCGCAATCACCGCCGCAAGTTTGCACACAAACATACCACTGTTGCTCTCCAAGTAAGGTAAAAAGTAAAAGTAAATTTGTTTTACCATTTGAAACCTATTTATAACTTTTTAAGTCAAAAATTAGGTTTTAAATGTCATTTTTGTCAATATATATTGTTGAAAATGAATTTTACACTTGCTTTTATGTGCAGCGACAGATTTTTACGCGCCTTGGACAGTGATACGAGTTGTATTTTATACTTTTTCGGACTCGGTAAAAACACGAAAAAGTCATTTTGGAGTCATCTTTCAGCTCTTTTCTGACTCTCTAAACATGAAAAGATTGTCGAGTCCCTTGTCGTTTCGATCTCGTTAAAGTGGCCACGAAACGACATCTACCCAGTATACATTTACCCCTTTTTCGGGCTGGGATAGATTATTTACGAAAAAGGAATACCCTAGCCTATCACAACTAGGAGGCTTTCTCATGCATAGTTTTCTACCTTTTCGGGTATGAGGAACTATTTACAAAAAGGGACCATTTGAGTTTACTTTTCTGATGTCTTTTCAAACTCTCTAAACATGAAAATACGCCGAGTTCTTCCTTTGTCAGACTCGTTAAACCTTGATGACATTGGATTCAGTCGTAATGACGAATTTCGAGTTCCTCCTTCCTAGGGCTCATTAAATGTACTAGGATGGACTTATATGACAAGCATATGGTATCCTCTTCAAGCTTGTGTAAAAATAAAGAGGTAATCACCAGAAATGGTGGGGAAAATGGAACCAGCATCATTGTCGTGTCGGTAGTATGTCGCTCTTGAACATGGCACTTGTCTGCATTCGTGTCGGGTTGGGGACATCTCATCTCGTTTTTCACTTGCCTCCGTGGGTTTGGGTGATCCCTTTTGACCTCTCATCTGCTCTTTTCCTCGTCGTGATGACCTCTAATATTTTGATGTAAAATACTGCCAAATCCACTGTCGTGCCGCCATATGTTCATGAGAAGTTGACCTCTGCAAATTTCAACCTTCCTCTGATTCTCGTCTAATCCTGATTCACGAAGACATTATGTTCCTCTGTCTCACGTCGATGATGTGGGAAACACTATGGCCCACCTTTGATCAAGATCACTTCTTGTCTATTTCAGCTCATTATCCAGGAAGATGATCTAGAGACTCCCTTCTAGTACCTTGGAGCCTGCATGCCTCAATGGCAGGTTCTTCGCATTCGACGTGAGGTTTTCATCATTGACCTCCGATCAAGTGATTCTACGGGTGTTCAACGCCAACTCACTGATTCACATGCCGTAGATTGTACCTATAGTACCTTGAGGGCCATTTTCATTATTGGTGGTACCTCTCGCGCCTGTTAACAACTTTCATCATTGGCTGGTAATCAGGCGATGTTCTTGCATGTTCGACTCTAGCTCACTTATTCGCATGCTTGAACTTGTACTTTGTTCGGGTCGAGATGGAGCGCAAGACCCTGGATTTTGTCTGTTAGAATCTAGGCTACGATTTTGTGGATTATTATGATTAGTTACATGACTCATTCATTGGATGGCTGCGACCATACCTGAGTCTATTTATCGATCCTCACTGGATGGCTGCGACCATACCTTGGATCTAGATTATTGTATACTCTGTTATGGATGGCTGCGCCCATACCACATATATCATGTATTTGAGATGTTAGTTGTACTTCTCTATGCAGGTATTCCGATGACAGTGTTTCAGTTGGAAATGTTCTCGTAAAGCATTTCACCCTTCTCTCTCTTTCGGGCCTCATGCTTTAGGGGGAATCTGTTACACAGCAATTTGTCACCGTCCCTGCAATTCCCCGTCCCGCACATTGGGGGGCTCATTTCGTGACCTATGAGCAGTGACATAACCTGAAAACACTTTCATGGCATTCCCTTAGACATGGAATTTCATTCCCCTGAAGACATCTCCTTGTGAAAAACCCTAAAAATTGCCTTTTCATCCTTGGCACGACTAGCCAGTGTTATACCCGCGCCAATGGGGGAAATCCTTCAAAGAGGGCGCACCAATTGGCGCTCTGTCTCAGAGTCTCACTCGCGTTAGGCTTAATAAAGGGTGTTTTAAAAAAAGAAATGGCGGAAGATTGACTCCAACCAATTCCTAAACTAGTCTCTAAATTGAGTTGGGAGGTTGGCTTCGGATCTCCATGTAGAGGAAGTAGTTTTCCACCTCTCATGGAAGCTTCCTTGAGGATAGGGCCAATCCCATAATTGTAGGGATCCCAACTCCCCTTCCACCATCTATATAAGCTTGCCATTTCCCTTTGCAAGCTAATCTCCAAGAGCCTTCATAGCCTAAAGAATGCTGTAAGAGCTTTGATAGTCCTCATAGTGCCAAATCAATAGCAAGGAGATTGACAACCGAAGAGAGAGGCTTGTCCCCATTCTCGACAAGATTTACCGAGACGTATTCCGCTGACGACCCGCCGAAGGAAGGTACAGCGTCAGAGCCAGGTTGTATTTTCCTTGGTATGAATTAATGATAAGCGACTATTGGTTATGGTTCCACTCGTATTGTTCATTATGATCGTGAGTTGTGTCTTCTTTGACTGATACATAATTGCATATATCGGGTTTTACACTTGTGTTTGTCGTGTTTCTTGTGTGTGCAGGTGTTCGATCGCAGTGAGCGAAAGGATTGTGATCTGCTGAAGCAAGGAAACGGGAGCGTCATCTTCTCTACAAACGTCAGCGTTGGACTTGAGGTAGGCCTTCTTCGCAATTTGGTCTATCGCAATTAGGAACTTGCACCTTAGCGTGATATGATTGTTGCTAGACCAGATTTGGGCTAGTAGGGATCGCCTTTGTCCGCAAAGGGGATTTACCTCTACAACACCAGGGATAAGGTTCAACAGAAATTTCCTCACCTCATGGAGGCTCTGCACGCAATGGGGACCATTGCTTCCTAAAGATGGAGGAATGATCCAGGTTTCATCAGTTTCCTTGTTTATAGCAACATTTACTATTTTTAGCAATTTTTCAGGTCTTGAACTTTCAGAGCACTTTTGACCCCCTAAATGGACTTTTTTTGAGGTCTGCAGCAAGCCCTTCCCTTCATGGAAATTTTTTTAGTACTCAGAGTGTAGTAATTGGAGAGATATTTCTAGTGAGGTATCATACTCGAAGAGATCTTTCCAATGAGGTATCATTCATACCAAAAAAATATAATATCATCAATTTATGACCCTGGGAAGTTGGCTGCCCAACTAACCCAAACAGGGACCACAAAATCTGTGTATTCCATCTCCTGGTGTTACACCATTTTTTTGGTCATATAACCTATTATCATTAGATGAACCCAAGTACACCATGTAAGACCAATTTTACCCTAAGTAAAATTGCTTTCACCATGTGAAATAACATTTTTCTATATTTCCTGGTCATATTTAACCCAAAACAAGGAAATTAATTAATTAAATCATTATTTATTTGATTATTTCCTAGGAATAAGTTATTTAAATCATTATTTAAATAATATTCCTTGTTGAATTTGACTAAATCATTTTTAAATAATTAAATAAACCATTATTTATTTAATTATATTCCCATCATTTCCCTAAAATAATAAATAAATCATTTATTTATTTGTTATTTATAAATAAAGGAATTGACCCAAGTTAAAAATCCTTTTCCCTCCAACAAATATAATAAAATATTCCTAAAGGGTGATTCTAGAATTCGATTAATAATATTTTATTCATGCACCGAGTTCTAGAACACCCCAATATTTTGTTATAAATATAAGGGTTTTCCTCATTCATTAGTCACCTTCATTGCATTAGATCACACTGGATCTATTCTTGGTCACCATTTTCCATTTTTGCCTTGTGAGCTCCCATTGAGTTCTATGTTTGTCTAGGTTTTCTACCACAATAAGAGAGAGGAATTTTAGATCTGAAATGTTGAGGACTTTCAAGAACCCATCCCATTGAGGAGAACCGGAAAACACATTTCTTGTTTTCCTCTCAGGTGCCCCATTATTTAATATAATATAAAACATTCTTTTAAACACATTGTTCTTGTCTCGTCTATTAGATGCATGGAGCCATATTGTATTTTATCTGCTTAATATCTTTTATGCTTAGATTTGGATTTGTGCAGTATTATTTGGATCATCTAATTGCAGATTTAAATATGTTTGGCAGTCATAATCGATGTTAGGGCTATTTGTTATGCGTAGCTAAAGTGATCTTTTACGACGAAAGAATCATACTAACACCTCGGGTTAGGGTTTTGGTTGTTGAGTGTTTTCCCTTGTTTTTCAATAATAAAAAGTCCCTTGAGCCTCATTATAACACAATTCAGAGGCATGTAGCATCCACATCTCTTCTCAGAGATAAGCTACCATCGCCTGAGCTAGTTTATTTCCATTCTATATGTAAGCATATTTTAGTTCTTTGATATTAATTAAATGAAGCTTAATTTCTGTTGCATCTCTGTGTTTATGTTTATATCTATATTCTATTGCATTATTGCATAAGTTTGGATTGGTGGTACCAAATCAGTTTTTTTTTTTCTTAGTTTTTTCTTTGCATGTCCCCAACGAGGTTAGGGTATAAGGAGTTAGGGCTCAAACTGGTTGAACCTTTGCAAGATCATCCTTACAAACCCCGATGGCCTCCCATGGCAGAAGAAAATAAATACGAGGTAGCAGGAGATCCTTTCAAAATATTTCTCGAGGAGGCCCTCGAGAAATAGAGGAATGTGATGATGGATAAATTTTTCGAGATCTTTCGACAACTACCCATAGGTGACACATCTTCCTTCAGTAGTCACTCTTGAGGCGCCACTCCTTTTAAGGTACAAGTTAATTTTGGCATTCCCATATTTGAAGGCCAAATGTATGTAGTCATTGTAGATAGATAGTTAAATATGTTGGAAGGATATTTTTCGGTTCATGAATTTTCCAATCGTGAAAATATTACTTTTTCACTCCTCAAAGTCGCCCCCCATGTCAAGGACTGGTGGGAAACCTACTGTGAGCAAAAGGACGAGAGGGAATCCTCACCGTTTTCAGTCGCACCAACTTGAAATTATTTACGAGATGCCATTAAGGAAAAATATTACCTTGTCAGGAGCTATGAATATAATACGTAAAGTGGACCATGCTGCGGTAGGGAAGGTACCAAGATGTGTCAGATTTCACAAATGGTTTTCATGCCCTTTGTACGAAGTTGGGTATCAAGGATTTTGAGCAGAATATGGTACTCAAGTATTGCAGCTGTCTATATAAGCACATTTAGGATGAAATGGAGTTCCTAGACATCTCCTCGCTCGATGCCTCCTATCGATATGTTGTCAAGATCGAGCAGAAGTTTAAACAAAAGAAGCAAGACTTTGGATCTGTGAATATGAAGCAAGGGAAAGGCGCCCCAAACCACAGAACAAAGGACAAATCCAAGGCGGTGCAACCAAGGAAAACCCATCAAAGCCACAAGAAAATAACAACACCACGAAGACAAAGAAGGACACGGGAAAGTGGCGTGAGTTCCATAAGAGCCCCACTCACAACACAAGTGAGTGTTGAGCCAAGCGGTTATTGGTGGCTTAGCTGGAGGCTTTTGAATAATATGCATGTTTCAACTCTGAGTCAGAACCCAACAAGCGGAATGACAAAGGGAAGCAGATTATTGATGCAGAGCCCAGTTCCACCATTTCCACCACCAAGATCTGGAAGCATGAGCTCGAAGATCTAGAGGAGTGGGTGTGTCTCTTCCACTCACAGATGTGGGTGAAGAGTTCTCCGCTGCAGTTCATTGTAGATAGCGGGAGCCAAAATAACCTCATTTCAGCAAAGGTCGTGAAGCGACCTGGCCTAACAACCACATCACACCCACAAACATACACCATCAGGTGGCTTCCCCGAGGACGAGATCTCCACGTCAGTTAATAGTGTTGCCTCCCCTACAACATCAAGCCCTTCGCAGATGAGGTACTATGTGATGTCACTCCTCTTGAAGTTTGTGATGTATTATTAGGCCAAATATAATTATGGAAGTGACATGATGTGTATGATTCTAGGCCTCACACTATTATTATTACTTTGGGAAATAAGTTGTACAGGATACCGGAGGTATCACCGCCTACTTCCATCTATTTGATCATTGTGAAGCAATGCAACAAGATGATTTACTATACCTTGATTTTTTTTTCCTTACGATTCACCTCAGGGAAAGAAGAAGATTGTGGCCATGAAATCTAGACAAGGCTCCTCCGCATGGCAACAATAGATGAACAAGTCTGTGGAGGAGTACAAGGACATCTTCACCTCACTTGCAGGGGTACCTCTACATTGTCAGGTCAAGCACTCCATCGATATGACCTCGGGTGCACCGCTACCCCATGGACCTATTTATTAATGCTTTTTTATGGAGAACGATGAAATCAAGAGGAAGATTTAGGAGCTGATACAAAAAGGGCACATCAAGCCAAGTTAATCACCTTGTGGGAGCCTGATCGTGTTGGTACAAAAGAAGGAGGGGACATGGTGACTCTGTATTGACTGTCAGGCATTGAACAAGATAACTGTCTGGAATAGGTATCCAATTCCAAATATTTATGACCTTCTGGACCAACTCAAGGGGGGAAAATATTTCAACAATATTGACTTGAAGTCTGGTTATCACCGGGTACCAATCAAACCCTCTGATGTGTGGAATATTGCTTTAAAATCCAAGGAGGGCCTTTTCGAATGGTTGGTCATGCCTTTCGGGTTAAACAATACCACTGCAACCTTCATGAGGTTGATGAAAAAAATCTTCCACCCCTTTACCAACTTATTCATGGTGGTGTATCTAGATGAAATTATGATCTTCAGCCAGAGTTGGGAAGAGCACCTCCACCATATTCCACGGGTCATCCAAACCCTACAACAACACAAGTTGTCTGCCAATTTGGAGAAATTCACTTTTGGTATGACTCAGGTTCAATATCTGGGGTACATTATTGATAAGAGGGGCGTGCATGTGGACCCAACCAATATACAAGTCATTCGGGATTGGCAACCCCAACCACTCTTACAGAGCTCTGCAACTTTCTGGGTCTTGCCAACTTATACTGTAGGTTCATGTTGGGGTTCTCTCACATCACTTGGCCTTTTAGTCAAGTCACCAAGGGAGGAGAGAAAGCTAAGTTATTTTGGTATGAATCCCAATAGAATGTGTTCACCGAGTTGAAGCATTTCCTCTGCTCTGCACCGGTGCTCACATTACCAGACCTGAAACAATCATTTGAGATTGAGAGAAATGCCTCCAACTATGCTAATGGTGCAATTCTTAATCAGTAAGGGCTTCCAGTGGCATATCACAGTGAGAAACTTTCAAACACAGTCTGAAAGTATCCCACCTATGACAAAGATATGTATTCCATTATGCAGGCTTGTCGAAAATGGAAGCATTACATTATGGGGAAGTAAAAAATCATCCACACAGACCACTGACCCCTGCAGTTTGGGAATATGTATAATGATCGCCATCATAAATGGTCCACATACCTACAAAAGTTCCATTTGAATATTAAGTAAAAGAAGGGCAACACCAAAAATGTTGCAAACTTCCTCAGCCGACCACTTATCAAGGCATTGCCCACTATGCTTGACTCTTGTGGGCACAAGACTTCGGGGTGGCCGCATCTTTACATGAGTGATCCAGAATTCGACAACACATACCAAAATCTCCTGGAAGGAAATAAAGTTCCAAATTTTCACCTCCACAATGCACTATTATTCCACTTAGGACACCTTTGTGTTCCTTCAAACAAGTGTTCCAATATGATTTGGGAAGCGCACAACAGTTGGTTCGTTGGAAATTTTGGGGTAGAGAAAACAGTGGCACTGCTACATAAGTATTTCTATTAGTTGAACCTTTGATAGGATGTTGGGAAGTACATTAGATCCTGCACTTCCTGCGTCATTTCCAAATAGACCATCAAGAAGAAAGGCCTATATACTCCACTAGCTACTCCTAGTCTACCTTGGGAATCCATCCCATAGATTACATGCCAAGACTTCCTTCTACCAAGAATGGAAACAACTTTATGTTTGTGGTTGTCGATAGATTCTCTAAGATAGCCATTTTGGTAGCCTATAAGAAGAGTATCACAATAGAAGCCAACGCTAAGCTCTTCCTTGAACGAGCGTGGGTACACTTTGGGAACCCACACTCCTTTATCTCAAATAGGGACAGTGGGTTCCTAACTATATTTTGGTCAAGTCTCTAGTCGATGTTGGATACCAAGCTCACTAATTCCACGACTTTCCACCCCAAAACTGATGGCCAAATAGAGGTTGTCAGCAAGATGATCATACACATTTTGTGCATGTACAACTCGAATCATACACACACATGGGATGAAAGCCTCCCCTATGTCCAACACAGCTACAACAAATCTCTTCATAGCTAAACTGGACACTGTTAGAAAATTATATATTATGGAGCAATGCAACACATAAAATATGTAGAAAATACAAGCACACAAAACACATAAAACCAGAGAGACACAGATATACGTGGTTCACCCAGTTTGGGCTACGTCCACCCCGAACAGCCAGTCCTTCCTTTCTATTATCCAGCAAAAATGAAGAGACAAAACCTACAGCAGATCCGCTGTAATATCCTCCGTTCTCTCTCACAGTCTCCCTCTCTGTTTCTCGCTCCGAGAATACACACATAATACACAGCCGTAATACAATGTACCCTATCCTCATATGTACAAGGGGTTGTACAGGGCAAAAAACCTAATGTTAAACATAACTTCTCTTGGTCGGATCATTGCCTAATGAACGGCGGTTGACTAGAAATTACTATACTTTTCCAAGGCAATTTTACATATGTTTTTAGCTTCGGGGGGCGCTGCCCCCGAAAACCCCCGCCAATGAAGGGGCTCCGAAAAGAGCTGTCGCCCCCCCCTGGACCCCCCACGGCAACAATTAATTACGGGCAGCGTTGCCTCCCCTTTTAAGGTACAGGGGTTCAATGCTGTGATACAAAGTAAACAAGATAATCAGGCTCCACACCCAACAAAACCGCGGAAGTGATTGTGGCAACTCACCGTGGCTGACTGGCCGGGCAGTGACTCCTCATTGGACTTGGCTATTTTGGACCTGGCTATTCCTCATCTTCATCGTCATCCTTGAAGACCGATTGAAACTGAGCATGTTCTCAGTTTCTCCCTGGTTACAACTTTTGTTAGCATATCTGCAGGATTCTGGCTAGTGTGTATCTTTTCCAGCTTCAACTCTCCATCTTCCAATACTGACCGTATGAAATGGTACTTAAGATGTATGTGTTTAGTCCTGGAATGAAATGCTGAGTTCTTTGCAAGATGAATAGCACTTTGGCTATCACTGTATAGTGTGCCCATATCATGCTTCTTACCCAGTTCATCCATAAACCTTTGTAACCAAATCATTTCTTTACTAGCCTCTGTAGCAGCAACATACTCTGCTTCTGTTGTTGAAAGTGCAACAACACTTTGGATTTTTGAAACCCAACTGACAGTTGTTCCACCTACGGTAAATACATATCCTGTAGTGCTCCTCCTGTTATCTCTGTCACCTGCCATATCTGCATCAACATATCCCTGTAGAGCAATGTTTGAACCACCAAAGCATAATGCTTGATTTGTGGTACCTCTCAAATATCTGAGAATCCATTTTACTGTCATCCAATGTTCTTTTCCTGGATTGTTCATATACCTGCTTACAACTCCCACTGCATGTGCAATATCAGGCCTTGTGCAGACCATTGCATACATTAAGCTTCCAACTGCTGATGCATATGGAACTTTAGACATATAATCCATGTCTTCTTGGGTCTTTAGGTACATCTCCTTACTAAGTTTGAAATGGCTAGAAAAAGGTGTACTAACTGGTTTTGCATTCTGCATATTAAATCTTTTCAACACCTTTTCTATGTACTCATTCTAAGATAGTGTTAATTTGCGATTTTTCCTGTCTCTAGTTATCCTCATACCAAGGATTTGTTTTGCAGCTCCCAAATCTTTCATTGCAAATGAATTTGCCTATTTTCTTTTGAGCACATTTATTTCCTGCATGTTAGACCCTGCAACAAGCATGTCATCTACATACAATAACATTATAATATAGCTGCCATCATTTTTCCTTTTCAGATAAACAAAATGATCAGAGTGACATCTAGTATAACCTTGTTTAGACATAAACTTGTCAAATTTTAGATACCACTGCCTTGGGGCCTGTTTTAAGCCATACAAGCTCTTCTTTAACCTGCACACCAATTTTTCTTTCCCTTTTACCTCATATCCTTCTGGTTGCTGCATGTATATCTCTTCCTCCAAATCTCCATGGAGAAATGTTGTCTTTACATCTAACTGTTCAAGATGTAAATCTTTTGCTGCTACAAGACTTAAAACAGTTCTGATTGAATTCATTTTAACAACAGGAGAAAATATTTCATCAAAATCAATACCTTTCTTCTGTGCAAACCCCTTCACCACAAGTCTAGCTTTGTACCTTTGTTTTCCTCCATCTCCTTCCTTCAACCTGTAAACCCATTTATTCTGCAATGTAGTTTTACCTGCAGGCAACCTGACTAAGTCCCAATTCTGGTTATGCATTAAGGATTCCATCTCTTCTTCCATGGCTAGCTCCCACTTCTTCCTACTTTCAACCTGCATTGCTTATTCATAACATTCAGGTTCACCAGAATCAGTCAACAATAACTAATATAACGAAGGAGAGTATCGTTCAGGGGGTCTACTTATCCTGGTAGATCTTCTAACACCACTTTCAGGTGTTTGAGGTGCCTGTTGCTGTTGTGGTGGTTGCTGCTGCTGTGGTTGTTGATTATTATTATTTTCAGGCACCTTTACTTTTTCAGTTATCTCATCAAGAACCATGTATTCCTTGCTTTCTTTTTCCTGTTTCTTTTCCTGCAACTGATTCTTATACAAGACCTTTTCATTGAATATTACATCTCTACTCCTAATGATTTTGTGATTTTCATAATCATATAAGCGATAACAAAAATCATTAACACCATATCCAATAAAGGTACATTTCTTTGATTTTTCCTCAAGCTTTGTTATGTTTTCTTTATTAATATGGACAAAGGCCTCACAACCAAAAGGCTTTAAAAAAAAGTAGTTTACCTTTTTACCTGTCCATGCTTCCTCTAGAATACCACCATCCAAGGAACTTGAAGACCCTCTGTTTATTAGATAAAAAAAATTATCTACAGCATCTACCCAAAATTGTAAAGGCAATCCTGCATGCAATCTCATGCACCTTGCACGGTCCATGATTGTTCTGTTCATCCTTTCTGACACACAATTTTCTTGTGGTGTTATTGAAACTGTCTTCTCTCTACGAATTCCATGCTCTGAATAGTACCTATCAAACTCTTTGTTGCAATATTCACCTCCATTCTCTGATCTGAGACACTTCAACTTCTTTCCTGTCTCAATCTCAAACAAAGCTTTCCATTTCTTGAAAGTATCAAATACATCATATTTATTCTGAATACAATAAATCCATGTTTTTCTAGTTGCATCATCAATAAAAGTAACATAATAACGAGAGCCACCGAGAGATGATACCTGAGTAGGTCCCCATACATCTGTATGCACAAGCTCCAATTTTTCTCTCTTCTTTTCTTTCCCAACTCTGAGAAATCTGACTCTCTTTTGTTTTCCATAAATGCAATTCTCACAGAAATCCAAATCAACATTCTTCAAACCTGGCAAAAAATTTCTTGAGTGAAGAATCTTCATTCCCTTCTCACTCATGTGTCCGAGCCTATGATGCCATAATGCTGCATCTGCTCCTTTTGAAGTTAAAGCATTAACAGAGTTAGAAATACCATTGCATAAATACAATGTACCAACCTTTTCACCTTTTGCTATTACCAGCGCTCCTTTGGTGACCTTCCAAGTTTTATCTGTGAAAGTTGTCACACAACCTTCAGTGCCTAACTGCCCTGTTGAAATCAGATTTTTCTTCAGATCTGGAACATGCCTTACCTCCTTTAGTAGCCATTGGTTTCCATTCTGTTGTTTTACAAGAACTTTACCCATTCCAACAATTTTACGGGGTTTATCATCACCCAAACGAACTTGTCCAAAATCTCCTTGAACATAGTCATGAAAATATTTCTTATCAGGTGTGGCATGGAATGAAGCCCCTGAATCTACAACCCAAGAATCAGTAACATTTTCGAAAGAAAGAATCAAAGCATCTTGTAACACATCACTTGTCACATTTGCTTCATGATTGTTTTGTTGTTGTGTGTCTGCTTCTTTTCCCTTCCGAGATCTACAGTCTTTCTTTAGGTGTCCTTTCTTTCCGCAATTCCAGCACACTATCCCCGATCTGGACTTGGATCTGCCTTTCCTTGATTTACTGCGATATCCCGAGCTCTTTCCTCTTTCCATTCTTCTTCCCCTAGACTCTTCACTCAAAGCATTACCTGATGTCTCACCGGAGCTTTTTCGTCGCATTTCCTCGCTAAGGATAGCACCAACAACATCATCAAACTTTAAAGTACTAGATCCAGAGACAGAGTTACTAATGGCCATTACTAAACCATTCCAACTCTCTGGCAATGAGCAAAAGAATAATAGAGCTCTAACTTCATCATCAAAGTTTACCCCTACAGAACTTAAGTGACTGGTAACTGTATTAAATTCATTTAAATGGTCTGCAACAGATCCACCTTCCGACATCTTCATATTAAATAGTCGTTTTATAAGAAATACCTTGTTTGAGGCCGAGATTTTTTCATACAGTTTCGCCAACGTCTGCATCAAACCCTCTGTTGTTGTTTCCTTCGAAATATTGAAGGCGACTGACGCTGTAAGACACAACCGTACTGTTCCAAGTGCCTTTCTATCGAGAATGTTCCATTCCGCGTCTGTCATGGTCGCCGGCTTCTTTGTTTTTCCGCTCAATGGTAGGTACAAATCTTTCTGATACAGATAATATTCCATCTGCATCTTCCACAACACAAAGTTTTGGCCATTAAATTTCTCGACCCTAAACTTACCATCGTCCGCCATTGCTCCCACTCAAACCAAGAACCCTTCTTTCCTGCGAGTTTATCAGCCAAATATACCTTCGGCTCCGATACCAGTTGTTAGAAAATTATATATTATAAAACAACGCAACACATAATATATGCGGAAAATACAAGCACACAAAACACATAAAACGAGAGAGACACAGATATATGTGGTTCACCCAGTTTGGGCTATGTCCACCCCGAACAGCCAGTCCTTCCTTTCTATTATCCAGCAAAATGAAGAGACAAAACCTACAGCAGATCCACTGTAATATCCTCTATTCTCTCTCCACGGTCTCCCTCTCTTGTTTCTCGCTAAGAATACACACATTATGCCATGACCTTAGTACAATACCCTCGTATATGGGGGTTGCCCATGCAGGAAAAAAAAACCTAATGTTAAACATAACTTCTGCCATCAGGATCATTTTGCTAATGAAGCATTTGATTGACTAGAAATTACTATAATTTTACAAGGAAAATTTACATATGTTTTTAGCTTCGGGGCCCGCCGAAACCCCCCGCCGGGGGGGGGCTACGCTGCCTGGACCCCCACGACGATTAAATTTCGGGCGGTGTGCTTCATGCTGGGTACGGTCCAATGCTGTGATACAAAGTAAACAAGATAATCAGGCTCCACACCTAACAGACACATCCCCTTTTAGTTGGGGTTGGGATTCCAACAACTATGTCCCATTGATGTGGCCATAACTTTTGCAACTACTCAGGAAGATTCGGCTCATGTCCAATCTAAAGTAGATAGGGAAAAAAAATTCATTGAGTGTATTCGACACATCCTCCAGCAGGTCCATGAAATACTGGAAAAATCCAACACTAATTACAAGAAGTGACATGATCAACATTGGGTTCCGCACAAGTTTTTGGTGGGCGACACAGTTTGGCTACATTTAGAGAAGGAGCGCCTCGTTGGGCCCCACCGCAAGCTTCGCCCGCTCTGATATGGGCTGTACACCATCACCAAGGCTATAGGGGACAATTCCTTCGAGCTAAAAATTCCATCTTTCCATGGTCTGCACCCAATTTTCAATGTGGACCGCCTTCAGCCATAATTTCCAACATTACTAGACACATTCGACATTGTAGAATGACTCACACCAACGGAGTTAAACCCAAACTGCATGGAACAGGCCACAACTGATTAGATCATGAAAATGTATATCAAGAACACCCACAAACATAGGATCCAACTATATCAAGTTGTTAAACCAGGCCAACACCTTCACCAGGGCAAGTGGTTCACTAGGGACCAGGTTCAATAGAAAGTTCCTCGTCTCATGGAGGATCTACACACAATGGGGACCATTGATTCCTAAGGAAGGAGGACTAATCTAGGTTGTTGTTGGTGGCCACCCACCTATTCCACCTAGACCTTGAGTCGGTTTCATCAATTTCTTTGTTTATAACAACATTTACTATTTTTAGTAGTTTTTCGGGTCTTGAACTCCCAGAGTAGTTTTGACCCCCTAAACGGTGTTTTTTTGAGGTCCGCAATAGGCTCATTTCCATAATCAGGTGCCTACAAAAAATCCTGTATTACTCGGAGAGATATTTCCAACAAGGTATTGTACGTGTCAAACGAAGATAATATGACCATGTTACGACCCATGGAATTTGGCTGCACAAATAACCCCAATGGGGCCCACAAACTCTTGGGCGTTCCATCTCATTTTGTTAGGGTTTTGGTTGTTTAGGGTTTTCCCTTGTTGTTGAATAAAAAAAAGGCACTTGAGCCTCATTGTAACACATTTTAGAGGGATGTAGCTGCCACATCTCTTCTCAGAGATAAGTTACCATCGCCCAAGCTAGTTTATTTCCATTCTGTATGTAAGCATATTTCAGTTCTTTGATATTAATGAGATGAAGTTTTATTTTTGTTGCATCTTTGTGTTTATGTTTATATCTTTATTCTATTGTGTTCCTGCATAAGGCCGAATCATAAGGAGGACCTATTCCAAATATAATATGGTCTATGAACAAAAATAAAAGCAATAATATAAACACATAATGTTGTCAAAGGACAATATTCCCCCCAAAACAAGAAAGATGGAAAAAAGTGTATCAAAGTTAAAATTGAATATATGGGCTATAAGATTTGATAATAAAAAAGAATAGGCTAAGAACTTGATATTTCCCTTAAGATGGTCAAAAGGCTCAATAACTACTTCAAATTCCACACGCAATAAGATGGTCGTCATGTCACAAATGCACATGTGCCAAATAAAGCACCAAATGTAGGTTAACAAGATAAAAATTCCAAGATTTTATTGTTGGTAAATCAAGAAGGGAAATGAGGGCTATGTGGTTGTATAGTCATTAATATTCATTTATTTAAATTCCTCAAATGACTATTCAAATACTACCATGAATGATCATCAATTAAACCACACATTTTCATAGTAGATAGTATCATTCAAAGATTTTACCTTTTAGACCTCTTTAGTAAGCAACTATAGCAAGAACTACTAGCATGTGAACATGAATTTCAACAACTAGAAGGAGTTTGGGGGTGATCACCCCCTTTCTTGGGGACATGAGAGGGGCCAAAGTGCCCCTAACCGAGGGTTCAAGCCCAAATCCCCTATGAGAAAATTTTGGGTCTATTTTGTGCTTTTTTGACTAATAATTTGTTTGGTCCATTGTAAACTAGTTCTATTTAAGGTAAATGGGTTCTAATATAATTTAGGTTAATGGGTTAAGGTTTTAAATGCTATGAAAAGCATAAATATTGTATTGTGAGTGGTTAAGTTAATTGTAATATTCCAAAATGGAAATAGCAGCAATACAAGACATAAAACTGGAAATAGCAGTGAATAACATTACACCAAAATGGATGAAAACCTTGGAGATTTTATTATGTAAATCAGCAGCAAATAAGTACAATAGAAGCGAGCATAACTCAAATAATCAAAGAAAGCAAGCCTCCCATGAATACATATGCCAAAAATGAAATGCTACTACATAGCAGAATGCTCATGAACAAGTACAACGCAGTTATAGATGGTACACTGCTACTGGAAATGTGCAATAATATATATCTACAATTATGTGGCTCATACAATGCCGGGAGTAAATATCTAAGCTCCCAAACACATTTTCAAGACAACCCAGGAAGGATTTCCTGAAATGTGCAAAAGTACAAAAATGCCGGAACGTAGCCCTAGGACTGAATAACAGCTGCAATTCAAGAACTGGATGAAGATGGTTGTAGATGATACATGTGATGAATGGATCTCCTCCAATAGATCCTTCAGGTTAAAGACTGATCCAATCATTGAAGATCTCACCAAGATGTGAAATATGCTCAAGAATCTTCCCTGCTGATCTCCCAAAGTGGAGAATTATTCCTCCTCTGAAAAATTAGCTCCGGAAATGGGTTTCTCAATCCTCCACTACAACACCCTGCAACACAACACAATCCTCTGCAGAAACTGCGCTGTAGCTAAAGACTGAAGCTTGGCCTTAAGCCTGAGTGTGGAAAATGAAGTGCAAGCTCCCCCAAGAGGCCTCTCAAGAAAGGAGATGGGATTCCCGCTCGGGAACACCCGGTGCTAAATAGCAGAGCAATCTCAACTAAACAGCTGAAGAATGCACAATATTCATGCAGACCATAAAATCAATAATCAATAACCTCCCTCACTATGGCTGCCTTGCCCTCCTTATAAACAAGTATGAGCCTTCTTACCTTGGGTCCCACTCATTAGGGTTTCCACCTTCATGGAATCTTCATCCCAATATCACTATGCTGTCTCTATTGAGGGGCTACTCCATCCATACGAGTGTTGTTGACTTGGTCAAACTTGACCTTGTCCACATGTATTTTCCCCTATTCACACATGAGGGTGCTGTATCCATCTATTATTATGATCCCTTTTCACATCAAGAGGGATTTTATGCATGTTTAAGATATGTATGGGAACAAAATTAATATTCCCATTATCTGCATGCTAATTTAGGAATATTACAGTCGTCCCCTCCCAAATGTTGCTTGTCCTCAAGCAACTGCAAGGATAGAACTGAAGAGCCTCCTCTCCTCCCCCTGTAGCATCCCCATAAAATAAACTCCTCTGAGGAATAAGATGATGTCTTATTAATAAATCTCCATATTTCCCCTCCCAAGTATGCAAGTTAGCTTTTGGTGACCATCCCACATAGCTATCATCATGAAGAAGTAAAATACCCAAAGAGGCAAAAAGGTGATGTCTAGAGGTCCTCTTGAGGCATGGAATCTAAAATTGCATTGGGAACTATCATTCCCATGTGAAATTTCCATCCCCAAGCTATCATCCATACAAAATGAGTCACCTCCCAACATGGCAACTCATATAAAAGTTCCTCCCAATTGTTCATGAGAGGCATAACCCAAGTGCTCCAATCAATCACATGGCCCACCTCATAAAGAAGTAAGTGATTTAATGTAGTGGTGAAATCATATCCCATACTCCTCTTGAAGCGTGGAGCATAAAAGGTGTGGGGAATTTCATTCCCCATGGACACATCCAACCAATGTGTCTCTCCTCCAAACATGCTTCCCACAAAGATAAGAACAACATCAACATAGGGAACCACAATGAGAATCATACTAGCTGCCATATGTAACAAGGGAGAAGGAAAATGGTCCCTCAAATGCAACCAGCGCAATTTTACTCTCAACTACATCAGAAGATGGCATGATGTGTGGCTCCCCAACCATATGTTTGCTGCCCCAATCTCCTCGCAAGTTTGGAGAAAGTGTATGGTGTATGGTGCAAAGTGAGCATGCCCTACATAAGATATCATATCCCCAAGACCTCCTAGGGAGTGGCCATCATCAATGCTGCTTATGGCCTCAAGTAGACCATGAAGTCTAGAAGAAATAATGCTCCTTCTTTGAGCAATGTCCTGCACATACATGGTTAAGGAATGCACATAGTCATTATATAAATCATTATGCAACCAAACAGTATCCTTACCATATGCTGTGCCCATGCAAATGGAGTGGCTCATAGATAAATCCCCTCTCATTCTCAAAGAGGAAAGAGGTGGTTGTGATAAATCCCCCAAAGAGTTATGTATCTCCTCCATCTCCACATGATCCATGCATCTCCTCAAATGTTGATATATATCCTCTTCAAAGCCTTCCCAAATGTACCCCTCCATGATGGTGTGGTATGCTTTCATAGAATAAGTGTGGCTGAAGAGAAAATCTTCATGAGTTGCTTGTAGCAACTTATTTTTGAGCTTGGAAGCTCTAGATAAGAAGACACTACCATGATAGTAGATGACCTCATCTCTGACTGAATATCCCTCCTCATGTAGCAGGTCATCCAATATCATACAAGTAGAAAGATCCTTGGAATAATCCACCAACAGTCTGGATTTCCAATATGGATCTATCCTTCATAGTGACAGCGCTGATGATCTATCACAAATAACATATGTCATATGGTTTTCCTCCTCTTTGACATCTCCCATGCCAAAGATGCAAGTTGGAAGGTTGCTATCCTTCCCATGCTGCTCTTGCCATGGCACAGAATCTAAAATGAGAGTGGGTAATGATGATGTTGGGAGAATGTATCTCCTCTCCTTGAGTCTACCCAAGACTCACAGTGCTGTACCAAGTTCTCCCAAGGTCCTCACCCCTTTGGAAACAATGAGTGGTGCAACCAAATGTGAAGCATCCCTCATCATCTCCTAATCTGGTGGTCTCCTTGGTTGAATGCCTCCATGCAATGAGACATCAATATCAAGAGTAGATTGCATATATGAATGGACAGCCTTGTCCCTGCCCTCACTACACAAATCATTCTGCCAATTTTGTGCATCAACCTTTTGAAATAGATAGGGGTGTGTGCTCCTCATCATATGATGTTGGAAATCCTCCCTACCTCCTCCTTTCATCTGCATGGTTTCACAATCTGTCAATAATGGCACATGTTTTTCATGGGTTGTGCCTTGATCTCCACATATGAGATCCTTTGGGATTCCTTGTGAACCTACAAGAATCCCTCTTGTGGGAGCAAGGGCTCCACCTTCCTCTCCATGAGGTGCTAGATATGCTCTGGATATGTTAGCGCTATTACCCCCAGCCTTCTCTCCTTCTTCAATATGAATGGACAACCTTTCAATAAGAGGATTCTCTTTTGAAAAGAAGATCTCCATGCCCTTCTTTCCAGGGGTATGAGATACAGATATTTCCTCTAACAAGGTATTATGCAAGATATCAACCTCTTCAATAGTTTTTTGAAGTGGAGTTGGGTTTACAGATTCCTCCAACACATGCAAAGGTTTTTTTTGTTTTGGTTTGTTTAGCTCCACCAAAGGAGTTTCAGAATGTTTCTCATCAAACCTTTCCACTATTATCCTAGTGAACTTTGCATGAGAAGAATTATTTGCATTTCTTAATGAAAAAGACTCAAATATCCACCAAGCATAGGCCTTACCTTCAAAATGAAGTGCTGTAACTTTGATGGCTTCAATCTCTGAAACTTGGTGTTGCTACAAATAGGTGTCTAGCTCCTCCACCTAAGTCTTAGCTGAACATTTAGGTGAACCATCAAAAGTATATAGAAAGAATCTACCCACATCATGCTGTTGGCTCCTTTCCTCCTTGATCTTGCAAAACTCCTGGAAGGTGATGTGATCTTTGAACCTCTTAGTTTAAGATTCATATTCTTGCAAATAATTACTAAGAGTCTCCATCCTAGGCATCTCCTCTTCTTCCATCTCCCTCATAGGAGATCTGGGCATATGACTACGCTGTGAATCATAATGTGTGGCTGCATGCTCACACTCATTAGGTGAAAATCTAGAGTTTGCTTCAGATTCAAACTCTCTTGGAGATTCTCTACAAATCTCCCTTCTCATCTTCTTGAGATCTCCCTTAATGCTCTGCATAGTTCGGAAAAGAAGCTTTGAGAGTTCCTCTTCCCCTCTTCTTTACTTGACCTCCTTGGTGAAGTCCCTCCTAGATTTGAAAAGATATGAGATAAAACTCATTCTCTCCATCATTCTGCTCTTTTTCTTCTTCTTCTTAATCTTCTGATAGCATAATGGCTGAGATCCACAGGCTGAGCCAAGATTATGCTCTGATACCACTGTAATATTCCAAAATGGAAATAGCAGCAATACAAGACATAAAACTGGAAATAACAGTGAATAAAATTACACCAAAATGGATGAAAATCTTGGAGCCATTTTATTATATAAATCAACAGCAAATAAGTACAATAGAAGCGAATCAAATAATCAAAGCAAGCAAGCCTCCCATGAATACATATGCCAAAAATGAAATGCTACTACATAGCAGAATGCTCATGAACAAGTACAACGCAGTTATAGATGGTACAGTGCTAGTGGAAATGTGCAATAATATATATTTTCAATTATATGGCTCATACAATGGCAGGAGTAAAGATCTAAGCTCCCAAACACATTTTCAAGACAACCCGGGAAAGATTTCCTGAAATGTGCATAAGTACAAAAATGTCGGAATGCAACCCTAGGACTAAATAGCAGCTGCAACTCAAGAACTGGATGAAAATGGCTATAGATGATACATGTGATGAATGGATCTCCTCCAATAGATCCTTCATGTGAAAGGCTGACCCAATCACTGAAGATCTCACCCTCTGATAAAACACTGTAACCTCTCACTGCAAGTGCTCACTGGAATAACGCAGTCCAAGAGGGATACCGTGCTGTAGAAGATGGGGAATAGGTTGGCCCAGTGCCAAGATGTGAAATATGCTCAAGAATCTTCCCGAATGATCTCCCAAAGTGGAGAATGCTTCCTCCTCTGAAAAATTAGCTCCGGAAATGGGTTTCTCAACCCTCCACTACAACACCTTGCAACACAACACAATCCTCTGCAAAAACTGCGCTGTAGCTGAAGACTGAAGCTTGGCCTTAAGCCTGAGTGTGGAAAATGAAGTGCAAGCTCCCTCAAGAGGCCTCTTAAGTAAGGAGACGAGATTCCTACTTGGGAACACCCGGCGCCAAAGAACACATCAATCTCAACTAAACAGCTGAAGAATTCACAATAGTCATGAAGACCATAAAATCAATAATCAATAACCTCCCTCACTATGGCTGCCTTGCCCTCCTTATAAACAAGCGTGAGCCTTCTTACCTTGGGTCCCACTCATTAGGGTTTCCACCTTCATGTAATATTCCTCCCACTATCACTGCACTGTCTCTATTGATGAGCTACTCCATCCATACCAACGTTGTTGACTTGGTCAAACTTGACCTTGTCCACATGTATTTTCCCCTGTTCACACATGAGGGTGCTAGATCCAACTATTATTATGATCCCTTTTCACATCAAGAGGGATTTTATGCATGTTTAAGATATGTATGGGCCTCCTTACCCATTTATTCATCTAACTAGGTGTTGAAAACAAAATTAATATTCCCATTAGCTGCATGCTAATTTAGGAATATTACATTAATACATTGAGATAGAGAGAGGTGTGGCTCTTAGTTAGGTTATATTTCCCTTTTAAGGGTTCAAGGGTCAATCATGTATATACTATGTGAATGTGCCATTGTTATGCTTATGTTTTAGATTCTGGTAGTGTTGCTTATATTGCATAGTTTTATCAAACTCTTCAAATATAAGTGCAAAAACTAGCAACTTCTCTCATTAATAATGAAGGTAGCTTACAATGCCAAGAAGAGAGCCTTTTGCTTCAATGCAGTATATATGTTTACAAAAATTATAGATATATTTTGGCCTTCCAACTCTCTAACCTTTGGATATCCTCTCTTAGACCTTTGAACTTCTACATATTTTTCCTTTTCCTCTTGATGACTTTATTTAAATTTAATGTTACATAACTCTTCAGTTCTCATGGATATTTCTTTGTTAAAATTTTCTTTTCCTTATATGACTATTCAACATCATTTTGGAAGATAATATGTTCATAACTAGAATTTGTTTACTTAAAAAAGGTGAGGATTGCAATAAAAAGTAGTTTTCTTCTTCTTGATCAATGATGAGCACAATTTCATTGACATAGATTTGTTGTAGCACTCATACAAACTCTTTTGCAGTGATATCCAAGCCCTACCTCTACAATTTCATTCTTGGGTATTCAAACTTTTCTAACTTCTTCCATTGATAATGCTTCATCTTTTTGCTACTATCTACAAGAATAGTTTGTTATTAAACCTTCCATTAGCTTACTACTTATCAATTTTTGGAAAAAATATTACATGCAATGCATACATGTTCAAAAAAACAATGACATTATTATACCTTAGTGGCCATGAATCCCTGGATCTAATTTACAATGCTAAAAAACAATAATGCAATTGATAGTTAAGGCAATGTTATTAAAAATTCATTGTTTACTTGAGAACAATAATTTATCTAAGGTTCCCCAAGGGTATTAAAATACTAAGGGTCTTCCACCTTTGATTTGGTTATGTAAACAAGTTTGAAATCCATGCTATCGTAACTTGAAATATTGATGGATTAGAGAAACATATAAATGATGTTACCTAAACCTCAATAAATATGATTTGCATGAACTTGTTGATGATATAGGATAACTACCTTTTCTTAATGACCCGGCAAAGGGAAAACAACTACAATTTTATTCTCAAACTAAGTGTTACATGTAAATATGATTATGGGAATATGACTGGATTATAAAGGCCACATTCAAAAAACCAATAATTTCAATTGGTTAATTGAATGTACTGAACTTCCTTAGCATCTCCTTTAGCAGTGATGCATTTCTCTAGGTATTTTTGGTTTCGTTTGTTGCAAATCTCATATTAAATACTAGTATAACCATGAAAACATATCTAGTTCTAGATTGCTAATCTCCCATATGAATCATTTTCCATATTAACCATATTCTTTGGGAGGCATGTTATACCATCTATAAAAGGAGTTATTTCTCTCTCCTCTAACATTGTAAATACATGTATCTTAGGACGTAATGAATAATGCAAGTCATAATATCCCCTTATTATTATTTTTAGCAATCTTAATCAAATAATAAGTAACAAGAATGTTCATGACACCCTATCTCTTATATGTAAAAGCAACACCTACTAGTTGTGGCACTTCCCATAAATGGGCTTGTTTTTACCTATTAATAATTTCACAAGCTCGAACTCCTAAAGGCATCTATCAAAATATTATTAAACAAATTTAGACTCCATGTTAAGATAAAATTACAAGGCATTTGTAAATTTGAACAAAAGTGCTTCCTCCCATTTCATTGTTATGTAGATCCAATGTCAAACCAAAATATTCACATTTGATGTCACACACACTTCATCTATATTTTGTATTGTTCAACAACTTACATAATTGTGAATTAAATCCAATAATGATAATATATAATATTCACCAAGCGCTTTAAGCAAAAGGCAACATAAACATGTCTTCTAGTTCGCAATTAGATTCCATAATTATAACTTATAAAAAATTCAGGGTATACAATTTTCTCAAAAACTTTGGTTAGGGGTTTGATTGCAACCCTTGCGTAAAATAAATATCATTTCGGTAATGTTATCAAACCCATCCATCAATGAAATATCTATTGTACCTCTAGGATCAAGGGTAATCATAAGATCTTTAACTAATCAAGGTAATTCACGAATGTTATCATTGTAAGTTATATGTTAAACTATGGGCGCCATCCTTGAGGATTTATTGTCAATATGAAGTTGTATAAAGGAGTTGGAACACGTGTGCCTTTAATAAGTGAATGGTTTTTCATATCAAACTCATTTATTCCCTCACATCCATAATCTATATAGTTTCACCAATCCTAACTAGGACACTGTCATAATTCTCATGATGATAAAGATCCTTACCATTCCATAACCACCATGATTCATACTTGAAGGAACTCCTAAAACAAGTTTCTTAGTTGTTTGATTGTATCCAAATTCATGTTTCTATCTTTCATTAACATTTCTTTATCCATTGTTTTGAATAGATTAAGTGTCTTGCACCACATTTGGTGTTTTGATACTAAAGGACTCATATTCTCTTCTTGAAATGAAGGTAGAGAATCTATATGAACATGTCCAATGTCACTTGTAATCACATCCTACTATTTCTCCATATATTAATTAATCTGGCCCACTTCTATACCTTCAATCTTTTCATATCATCGGATAAAACCTTATAGGACCACTTACACTTAACTAATTGTTCACTAACAATAAAATTTTCAAGAAGAATGCTCTTAACTTTATCATGAGAATAACTTGTTGTTTCAAGTACTTGGATTTTTGCATTCATTTTTGTTTTTTGCATCCAAATAAAGTATTTTTTTTCCATGATGATTTCTTACATGACTGAATACATGATGCCAAGAGATGGTCATCTTAAATATATACAACATTTCCCCTCACACATGAAATATTGTTTGTGTTTTACTTGTAAAGATGATTTGTGTAAAGTGAACCAAGGTGAAGTATCCATATCTACCTTCCTTCTAAACAAGCTAACACAATTACTTTCTTTACTATCTTCATGATTATCAAAACGTAAACATATAACCATAGTGCATATTCAATTGAGAAGCAAACTATTATATAGTAAGCATCTTCCATTGAGAAACTATTTGATAACCCTCTTAAGATATTTATAGTGCTTTAATCCATTTGCCAGTAAGGTGAAGTACAATACATGATTGATTTTAACCATTACTTGACCCTAACATTATATATATATTTTTTCATTAACTTCGAAAATATCATTAAAAAGGAAAATAAAGTGGTATTTTAGTTATTATTTTCTATCTCCATGAGCCTCAACATTGCATTGAGTTTAAAACCCTTGTCTACCCCATGACATGGTTCACCATTTAGGTAGTTCCATATTACAAGTGTGACTTCTAGGAGTCTCACAAAATCATTTTTATGCAATAGTTACCCATAAAGAGATTCCAAATGTTTTAAATCTTATTCATTTTATTTTTCCACTTTTATGAATTATAATATTTAGTATGCCATAAAAAGTCTAAAATTTTGTTTGCATTTGTAGGGAGTTTACTTTTTTGAATCAATTTATTATTTTGTCTTGATTTTGATCATATAGGGATCCTAGGTAGTGTTTCAATAAATCTTTTTCATCATATATCATAGTGAACATAAACTATGTATCCTCTTTATGATGATGAAAAAGAGTATATAGATGCTTTCATGACCCTCAAACCTACACTTCATTGTAGATGAAAGCATCCCATACCTATACCCTTGATGGTTTTACCATCCTTATTTTTTCATGGGGCGAATTTTATCTTTTTTTTCCAATGGAAAAGAATCGTAATTTCCTTCATAAATATGATTTAATTTAGATTATGCATATACACATCTTGAGTGTATTCATGTTTCCATACAATAAAAATTTCTATTGTCTGGGGAGTGTCTGTATAAAAAAAAAGAAAGAAAGAAAAGAAAAAACATTATAAAAATAAAAGACCCCTTCTAGGGAAAACAAGTTCACCTAAAACATAAGAGGTAATTTTTTCAGTCAGAAATACAGCCTTTCCACAAAAACAAAAAGTAAGTATAGATGTTATCAATGCACAAGTAATCAGAATAAAATCCATGGGATAACTAGCAAAAAATATAAACTATAGCTGTGAGCATGAAAGATGAATAACATGGTCATGTGCAAGACTATTTACAACGCTCCCCTGAGCTGAGACATAGTCAAAACATCATATTATGGAAGAAGATTGTGGTTTTTGTGAATTAATTTGCAGCTGAAACTTGGAAAAATTCCTTGAGAAAACAGTGAAAAGTCTCCCAAGCATGTTCATTTAAAATTTTGTGGGGTGAATTATTTTACCTTTCAAAACTGAAATTTACAGAGTGGAATATATACCATCAGGTCAATATTTAACTAGGGAGACCTCACCATATCCAAAAGTACACTCTCCTTAAAGAGGAGAGGCATAGATGAGTTATAACATAGAAAAAAATACATTGAATGAGACTAATATCCTAGTCTCATTGGTCTTGTACATAGAGATCTGAAAACAAAAACACAAATTCTGTGACCAATATCATAACATATTTAAGTTAAAGTATCTGCATCTGATACTACAACCTGGATGGGTGCTTTTTGGTCCTCTGTCGTGCCACCTGTTGCTGGAGGAATGCCAAGGTGTCATTCAATCCTCTCCATTTTTTGATCCACATCCTTCATATGCCTATGCAAGTGTTCAAGAGAGTGCAAGATATTTATACAATTATCGTGTCGGTCCAAGATAGTTTGTCTGAGTAAAAACTTCATCTGTCAGAAAAGGTATATAGTTTGCATGTATTGGTTGAACCCTCCCATTGTGTGCCCTGTATCCGGGATCCAATCAGCCTATTCAGTCAAAACCTCTATGTCCGAGAGATTAATCCTACGAGAGGATGCTTCCCGCTTAGATTGAGAGAGAATCATTCTTGAATGTGGTGCATGCAAGTGTAACCTATGTGGGTCTTCTCTTAGTTGTAAGAAACCCCTCTTTTGATGTGATCCCTTTAGCATGGCATGGGGAGTATATTTACTAGTAAAAGTACTTTAGAGAGATCCCAACCTTGGCCCAAAATATGAGAGGTGCAATGATGGTACTGTTGGAAACCTTTGAGCATTACTGGGGGGGGTGAATCAATAGTGTAATCTTATTATCAACTTTTCCTTTTATTACTTTTACTTACTGAATCACACATATGATTAGCAAAAACTCATTAAACATTAGAAATTCTATGCATAAATCATAAGAAACAAATATAACATATGAGCAACATAACCATGAACAAGAACACAATAAAGCATTAACACATGAACACAAGTTGTCTGGTGGAAAACCCTTCACCGGGAAAAAAACTACCCTTGCTGCTGCTGCTCTAATATTCTATTATGTCAAGCAATTGATATTTTACATAATGTGTTGACTCCCATCAACATGGAGACTCAAACTCATATACATAGTGCCAACTCCCATTGGCTAGGAGACTTGATACTACTGGATAAAATTAGAATACTCGGTTCTCTATGGATCTCTATGGACTACCATCCACTAAAGGCCACCATAATCAGTTGATCCTCACCCAATTACCATTGGACTATCCAACCACCATTGGACTATCCAACCACCATTGGATTGAGAAAATTCTTGCTTTCGCTGAAGCTTCGTTATCACTTCTCCACCTCCATGAAGTCACTTCTCCTCACCACCATGCATACCTCCTTTCATCTATTTTCAAACTGGATCACAAAACATTATTATCACACATCATTTTATCACCATGACACTTGACAGTTAAACTGGATCTATTGCCATCCATACTTATGTTCCAACACACCCCTTTGCAAGTCAAACATTCATATTCCTGAAATGATAAATTTTGGGTAAAATGGATCTTTAACCTCTTAAAGATGACTTGTGCACTTTTCCTAGTCATTTATTGCACATGCATTGTTACTGCCATGAATTCCTGCGCATTTCTACGCTCTGTTTTCCATTAAAAACTGCGCAATTGACTCAAGTAAAGTAAAAATAAAAAGAAAGTTCTAAAAACATAGTTGGGTGCATATATCCAAACTAGAAGCCTCCGAGTCATATCAGTTCGAGCCAAACCCCTCTAAGCATGGAACTAATTCCCTTGGATCATGGAACCTGTTAGCATAGTTCTTTGCTAAGTCATGAGTCCATTCCATAGTTTTGTTTTTAGGATTAAAGTTCAAAAATTTCAAAAAAGAAAATAAAAAAAATTAGGTGCTACCGGAATTTCTGGAAGCACCAGTTTTTTAAGCTTTTCAGATAGTCTGTTATTTCTTGTTTCTTTCTTTTTATTTTTTTTCCGACGTTGCCAAAATTTGTGGAAGCATAATCTGTTTTTTAAATAAAGAAAAAAAGCGCATCCGCTTTAGTCATACCACGTTCCGTAGGGTGAATACACACAAAATATTTTTTAAATCCTTTAAGATCTAATGAGAGCTGTCGTATTGAAGTTAGTTAGCTAAGGTCAAGTTGTTGTATACATTAAGCCACATGTGTCATTCACAGTTAATGATCGAGCCATTACCAGTAATTCCTGTCTACACCAAGCCAATCATCCATATGTTAAGTTACGTGTTTTGCTGAGTTAGAGGGATCGTGGTGATCACACTACACTCCATAACCGTTCGACTGGATGCACAACACTATTGCCGGAAATTCCAGCCAGTCAACAACACAATTTGCGGAGGTGAATGCGTGTCATCAAAGACACTTTCCATAAGCTATCTGAAGATCCCATATGGAAAACACAACCAACTGAAGGTGGTGATGGTGTGTCACATGGTGCACATCATGATCATGAAATTTTTTAATGATGGAGGATGATTTGCATGGGTTGGTGAACCAAATTTAGTTTTAAAACCACCTAAACAACAAGAATGTTGTCATTTGAAGTCTAAGATGCTAGACTCGAATTTGCTAAGAGTTGTAGGTGGAGAAGAATTCTGGACTTCAGACAAGATTCCAGAGGAGAATACATGCCATACTTGTGAGGTAAACTCTTCCTATTCTGCCACCTATCATTTGCAGGGTACATAGTCATTTATTTTTCTAAAGATGACTAAAATAGGTGATAAGATAAAACGAATAGAGCCACAAGGTGTAGATTTGGTTGATGCTAATCCAAAAATGAGAACTCTATTTATGCAGTCAGGATGGTATCCTCTTTGCACCAGGTTGGGAGGCTCACATTCAGGAGTTTCTCTAGAGTTTTCTAATTCTTTTAATGGAAAGGAGGCTACAGTTTATGGCTTCACTTTGCAGGTTTCTGAAGACTCCATTGCTGAAGCCTTTAACCTTCCCCAAGAAGGAGAAATGTGGTTCAAGGGACAAGTTATCACAAGAGGTGATCTCAACAGCTTCCTCAAGGATTCTCACAGAGATCCAAACTGGGCAAAAGGCATCCCAAGAAACTACCTTAAGAATGACTGGGAAAAAGAAATCAAGCTTATAAAGATATACCTCACATGTGAAAGGAGGTATACAATGGTATTCCTCTATCACATGAGGTTTCTTTTTCATATTGCAGGGATGAAGACTTTGAATCTACCATTTTTCTTGTTGAGAAGCCTGACCAAGATGTCAGCAAGGGTTCAGAACCATAATGATGTTTTTGAGTATAACTTGTACCATCAAGCTTTGATAAAAGTTCTGGTTGAAGAAGAGTTGAGGAAGAGAAACCGGACTTGGGACCATTTTCTATTCTATAGGACAGGCCAACTTGCACCTTCACCTCCAATTCCACAACCTAATTCTCAACCTACAAAGAGAAGAAAAAAAAGAAAGGCTTAGAAAGAAAACAATCATAAAAAGGACAAAGGTAAGAAAAAGAAATTTTCTACAGGAAAAAATGAAAGAAAGGTGGAAAAAGGAGAGATCTCCTCAGCAAGCAAGCCCAATTCCATGAAGATAGTACCCCTTGTTCCTCCATTTCCAAATGTATACACTAGATCTAGAATAGGGAGGTCTGCAACAATAAATAAGTCAAAAGCGTAGGTGCTACCAGAAATTCTGGACGCACATATTCAGAAAAAGTTGCAGAAGGAGTATCAACCTACACCATCAAATGAAGAACTCCTAAGGATGTTGGATATGAAATCAGCAGCAAGAAGCAGAAGGAAGAAGCTAAACCTATTACTAGTACCAGAAAGAGGCACACAAGAGAGAGCAATAAGTTTAGACTTAAATCTAAGGCTCTTCTCAAGCCAAGCCTATTGACAGAAGTCATTAATGTTTTAGGGAAACATGAAAGTTCAAAGACAGAAAAAAATGAAAAAAATCCATGAAGAAAAGCAAGAACCCAACACCTTTAGGACAACACTCAGAGCCCTCAAAAAGAAGAAAAACACAGAAGGGTGCTAAGGAGGAAAAAGACCCTGTCAAGGAGGAAAATACAAGAGAAACAAAACATAGAACATCAGCTGCTGACAACAAAACTGATTTGGATAAACTAGCTGAAGCTGCAACACACTTAGAGGAAAGGTAAATAGGTTTTTGGTATTAATCCCTTTTTTATTATCAATTGCAAATTTTGAAAAACAACCTAGGTGTCATGAAATACAAGTCGGCACATAATTTTCAACATTTTTCTATGTATTTTGAAAAATAAACAGGCGCTACAGGAATTTTCGTTAGCATTCCAAATTTTGCGCAGTTTCAGGTTTTTACCAGAATTTCTGGCAGCACCTATTTTAACGAAATTTTGACACATGTCAGTAAGTTTTTCCGAGCCAGTTAAGGATGGATAAGAACGCATAACTAACTAGATAATACAAGTGATGGTGAGAGGTAGTTATGAGGTTGTTGGAGGTATTATTAAATGAAGTTGCATGGTTATTAAAGACCCAAGACACAAGGAGAATATTCAGCAGAAAAAGGGGCAGCATGACAATACACTCAACATTCCAGCCCATAATTCTTCTCTTGTTTCTTCTCCATCCATCCTTTCTCTTAGATTTCGATGAGATAAGGATGTAATGTCTTTTGACACATATGTTATGTTTGAATTAATGTTTCCTTGTTTTTAGAAGAGATGGAGTTGGTTCCTCTCTTGCTATATATAGCACTTGTAAATACTATTTCCAAGTTGGATGTTAGTCTACTTGAAGACTGAAAATAATAGAAAAAATCTTTTTGCTTCATGCTAGAGGATTTTTTGACTCAAGGAACATCTAATGTGTGGTGTGTATCTTTTCTTTGTTAATTTCTTCTAAAATATGAATTGCAACAACTAGTGAAGTGTGAGTGAGAAGTTTTTTTTTTTTTTTCCTTCCAGAGAAAAAGTCATAATTTTTCATTAATAATAAGAAAAATCACAAGCTACATTTAGCAGCATAATCATCTATGCTAAGATCCAAAGAGTTTTACATATTCTCCGTAGAGTCAGTTCTGTCAAATAACAGTGACGGTTTTTCAGCTAATCTAGTATAAATATTTACATAAAATTATTAATATAAGGTCTGTGACAAGTATCAAAAAATAAATAAGTAGTAAATAGTCCAGTGGACTGTTTATATATGCTGCAAATCAAAAAATAACAAAACATTAGTCAATTATTGACTACATCCTGTGCCGCAAAATCCTCAATGAATGGGTGATGGTAGTACTAATAGGCCATATCCCCTTCATGAGTCGAAATATGCCATTGACCCCACTCTAGTTGCGAGGCCTCCTTGGAAAGCTTGTCGGCCACCTAATTTTGCTGCCTGTAAATGTGAGTAACAGAGATAAAATAAAAAAGTGATTTTAGTAATAAGACCTCATCCAATAGAGCTCTAAGCAAGTGAGTGTGAAAATGTGTCTTCAAGTTAAACTAGTTGATGATAATATGAGAATCCCCAAAAATATGATTTCTGTTGCAATCTTGTTCCTAGGAAAAGGTGAGGAGAAGTCTAAGACAATTGAGTTCAACATATTTATTAGAACCCAGACCTAGACCCATCTTAATGTAGAAATAATGAGAGTCATGCAAGTGCAGAACAACCCCTCGCCCCCACAACCATTAGGATTGGATGCACCGTCGAAATAAGCCCATAGGAAGGTGTGGTCAATAGTCTCAGGAATGATGACCCTGTCTTGGGTAGTTGGCGATCCTCAGGGATAAGTTGGAATATGGATATAATGTTCTTACAAGTGAGATCCCAATCAACAGGTCTATTCAAGAAAATATAATGATTCCTCATGAGCCAGATACCCCAGGCAATGAGGAGAGGTAAAATTCTGTCTTTTGGCCTCTGGGTGCCTTGCCACCAGTTGAACCAAGTAGAACAAACCAAGGAGCCTTGCCAGATTTGAGTGCAACCAAGTACGTTAATAGTAGAGAGCCAGAGCTGGGAGATAGTCAGACAATCCAGGAACATATGATTTACAGTTTCCGCCTAGGAGAGGCATAAACAACATCTGGATGGTCCGTGAAACTCCCTTTTACAAAGGTTGTCCTCAGTGAGAGTGTAGTTCGAAAGAATGCACCACATAAGAAATCTGGCCTTAGGGGGGAGCCTTAAATTTCCATAATTGTTACCATCATCAAACCTTGTCCTAAGGCTCCATCTGATTGCAGAGGGTGATGTAGCCGATTTTAGGAATGTATCTGCCCATCAAAGATATCGCCCAAAGAATATCATCCTCCTGTTATGAAATTTTGATGTTGGTGGATTGTAGAGCTCTGATGAATTTGCCCCAAATTGGCCACCAATGTGTAGGGAGGTTCAGATCATGCGCCTATAACCATGCTTGGGAGGCCCAAGTGGTATGCCCTAAGGTAGAAATTTGTGATAGGTACAAACATCCAGCACAAGCTAGGTGTAGTCTGATGTTCAAGGGAAGTGAAAATTCTTGACTGCTATCGGACCACGGATCCATGCCAATTTTAACTCTCTCCCCAGACCCGATGCGCTAGGCCAGACCTTGTTTGATCAGGTGGATGTATTTGGTGATGGCCTTCCAAATGATGGAAGAGCCATGAGATTGCTGATGACTACTTCTGATCCAGTCTAAAGTGGAGTTGGGGGAAATATACTTATAATAGGTAACCTGTTGCCACAAGTTGTGCCCCACCAAAATTTGCCAACCCATCTTGGCCGCCAATGCAGCAACAATTTTTTTGAGATCTTTTAGGCCCCAACCCCCCCAACCCTTAGGTTTTGCAATTTTCTCCCAAGCAATCCAAGCATATGCTCGTTCATCCTTCATGTCCCGCTAAAGAAACAGTCGACAGATCTGTTGAAGTCACGTAGTCACACCTTTAGGGATCCAATGAGTGCCATCTAGTAAACCGGGATGGCTTCCAAGACAAATTTGATGAGAACCAATCTATCGGCCCGAGACAACCATATGTGCTGCTATATGTTGATCCTGCACTCAAATTTTGCAATCAGCTAGTGCCAATTTGCGATGCGGTAATCATTTGGTTTAAGATGAAATCCCAAATATTTTAATCCATCTTCCAGATCCTTTTGATCAAATGGAAAAATACCCAGAGCATGTTGGATTTCATTGTTGGAACATCTAACCAACATAATGGTGGATTTGCTCTGATTCGGTACCAAACTTGTAGCTTTGCTGAAAGTGTTGAGAAGCTTGTAAAATTTTTAAATATCATGACAAGAACCATCCAAAAATATTATAACATCATCTACAAATAATAGATGCATCAAACGAATAAGATCATTAATTTCAATGCCATGAATGGAGCCCTCTAGCTTTACTTGGGCCAAGAGGGCAGAGAGGCCCTCCGTAATTAACAGGAAAAGGAGGGGGGAGAGGGGGCAGCCTTGACGAAGTCCCCTCCCGGCATGAAACAAATCTGTAGCAGCACCATTAATGAGGATGTTGAAAGAAGCATTGGTAATGCATCCCATAATCCAGTTGGTGAAATCATGTGGGAAGCCAATATGTAAGAGGATGTGGTGAAGATAATCCCAATTAACACAGTCAAAATCTTTTGCCAAGTCAATATTGAAGATGGTGCTTTTGATATGCTTGAGTTTAATGGAGTGTAATGCTTCCTGAGCAATGCCAATAGCTTCATGGATGTGACGTTGATGGAGGAATGCAAATTTTTCTTTGGCAATGTGGTGGGAGAGGATGGGCTTAATGCGATTTGCAATGATTTTGGCGATGATTTTGTAAATGCAATTGCAAAGGAAGATGGGTCGATAGTCATGAAAATATTGAGGCTTGTCACATTTGGGAATGAGAGTGATGAAAGTCGAGTTGAAACCATCAAAAATCCTCACCGAGGATCTGCTATCCTCAAAGACCCGAAGTAGATCCTTGCCAAGGAGCTCAAAAAATGTGAGGAATAATTTGATGGGCCAACAATTGGGTCCCGAACTCTTATCTTTCTTAAACAATTTTAGTACCCCCTCAATTTCCCCCAAGGAGACCAGGGAATTAAGGTCATCCAAGACATCCTCATCCACATATCTATGCATCTTGTGGGAAATCTAAAGGATTTATGGTAGATTGAGATCGAATGGTGCCCTGTATTGATTTGTGAAGTGTTGTATACCCATATCTGAGAGCTGATCATGTGTGTGAGCCACCCGCCCATGATGATCAGAGAGCTCCCAAATGGTGTTGATGATTTTTCTGCCCTTTGCACATTGTTGAAAAAATTTGATGTTTTCATCCCCTACTTGTAACCAAATTGCTCTGCTCTTGAGCCTCCATTCCTCTTCTTAGTTCCTCAATATTTTGGCCTTTGAGAGTTCCAGAGCAATTAATCTATCTTTATTCTCCATCGATTGGAAGCCCAGAGAATCAAATCTGTTCATCCGACCTAATTCTAATTCAATATTGTGTAGTTCCTCGTCCTCTTTTTTTTTTTCCTTAGCCCAGCCTATGGTGAGTGCTTTGATGTGAGTCAAGTTGTTAAATACAACTCCAGCAGTAGCCAAATATGGAGATTTCTCACAATGTCTCCATTCCTTACTGACAATCGATTGAAATTCTGGTTCCACCAGCCAGCCATAATTGAATTTGAAAGGTGCCCTGGGATTTTGATTGCTGGTGTGAATTTCAAAGAAAATTAGTGAATGATCCGATGAGCCCCCAGTAGCCACCCACTGTTTGGCCTTATCAAAATGCTTGAGTAATGGACCCTTAATTAGGAAGCGATCCAACTTCCTAGCAAGGGCCGCAACACTTGTTTATCTGTTACGCAAGTGGGCATCTTCCTGGGCATGGCAATATCCAACAGATCTGCCCTGTCGATGAGCCCTTCAAAATAATCAGATAATGGATCTGGGGATGCCTCGAGACCCTAGGATTCTGCAAGCCCAATGGATACATTTAAATCCCCGCCCAAAATTATGTTCTCCTGCTGCATGATAGAGCAATGCATCCAATCATTCCAAAAATCCTTTCTGTGGTGACACGAGCCATATACATTGATCAAAGTGATAGCCAGGTTTGAGTCGTGGGAGATGATGTCTATGCTGAGAATACCCAGTCTCCCCCACCATCCCAAGGCTAGGATAGTTTTGTTATTGGTGCCAATGGCACATCCTCCTGATATACCACGAGCATCAGATGTTTGAAAGGACCAGTCCGACAAGAGGGAAGACAAAACCTTATGAACAGAAGCCCCATCGCCCAAAATTTGTTGAAGAAATAGGACATCAATGCGAGAGGATGCCAGGAGCCTCTTAAGAGCTAATTTTTTTTCGAGACTGGCCAGACCTCGAAAATTTAGGGAGATACAGATCATGGTATAACCCCAACTTAGGCTTTATTTGCTCTAAGAACCCATTCAATAGAGGACTGGGTACCAACAACCACTTCCAGGCCAGCTCTGCGGATGGGTTTGTTGATCGAAGATGGTCTACCATGATGTTCCTTTGAGTGTGACCCCCCTGAATCCACATACAAAACATAGGTAGAAGGATCAAGGGCATGAGAGGTTGATCTGAGGAAATAATGGTGCCCTGAGGAAAGGCTATCAGCAGAAGGGGGACAGTCGGCAGACAAGTCCTCCGCTGAGGTGTGGGGGGAGGGTTGATTAATGGTGGGAGGAGAAAATGCCGCAGGGCATCTTAGAGGAGCAAGATTTCAATTATTATAATTAATAATGTGGAGATCAATAGATGTAGAGAGTGTTGAAGTAAAAGAATCAGAAGAATGCGAAAAGGGAGGAAATAGAGAGGTACCCGGAGGATTCGCCACAATGGACATGGATGCACGGGTGGAGCGGCTGAGAGACTGGGGTCTTGTGACGAGACAAGAAGGCATTTCCACCACAGGGCCCGAGCTTTGCACCACATTCTCATCCACAGGCAGAGTAGGCAATTCCCCAAAATCAGTCTGGGTGGACACATGATTCATCACCTTAGGAGGAGCTGATGTCGTGTTGATGAGGGGGAAATCCTTATACAGATGCCCAACTTCGTGACTTCGTCTGCACCGATAGGGGATGCTCTCATAATCTAAAATTTTTTGCTGGAACATCCCGTCGAACTCAATTTCATAGCCTTCATTGAGGCCATCCCGGGTGTCCATGTGCACAAGGATTCTGGCGACCGAGATATTTCCAGTCTCCAAATAGGACCTATCATGATCCAAGTAAGTGCTGAGGTCGACCCCAATATATCTGAGAGTAGCTTCATTCCACAATTACAGAGGGAGGCTAGGAAGTCGAACCCAAATTGGGCCAACCCCTGAATTTTCCTTGTCGGGATCGAACATAGGTGACCAGCGCTTCAGTAGAACCAGATTCATCTCAATATGCCAATATTTAGATAGTACCCAATTGACCATTTTCGGTTGCAGAAATATTAGAGCGAACCATCCATGATTTATGGTAAGGACCCTAGGTAGCAGAGGCATGGAGTTGCCCCATATCTCCACAGTCTAGACTTTGAGATGAGCCTGAGAGTAACTGGGACCACGGACTCATCCCACGAGTACTGTTCTAGAAGTGTGCATAATGTTGTCCATCCCGATATCCTGCCTGACTTTAATGGCCCTCCTTGGTTGATTTTTGGCACACCTGAGCTTCTTTCTGCTGGTCCCCAGAGCCTTGTGTCGAGCCGCCCCACTATTATCCACAACCTCATCGGATTTTGAAGACTTAGGGTCGTCCTCTGGAGGAGAAATGAGTAGAATGGCTTCAAAATAGCCATAAGCGACCATTGGGGTGACCACTGCCAAAGTGCTGGGCAGATACGCAGGGGTAGTATTCCCTGTAAGATCTAGATTTTTGAAGCCAATATCATCCAATTTCCCTAGTATTTCAAGACCCCCCTCGGGTAAATCTTTGACTGGAGCAGATGTGTCCCATGTTTCTTGCACCTGTTGTTCCCAAAGCCCGAGGATAGATGGCGATGGTATAGAGAAAGATGGTGAAGACATCGAATGAAGCAAAGGCTCTGAAAATGCTGTCGAGGCACTCAGAAGAGGTGTAGCCAACAAGGCTTGAAAATCTGAGTCACTAACCTCCATGTCGTCCCTGCCGTGGTCATTTTGAGTTGGACAAGGTAACCCGCCAATGGCACGACAGTCTGAGGACTGGGAGAAGATATGGACGCCCTCCAATGGGTCCGAGGAATAGTCCACTAATTTTTCATCCGACATCTGTGGTGAAATAGCAAGCCAAAACTCCAGATAAACAACATTGAGACAGTGTGTTGAGATTGCAACAAGATGAGGAGCTTAGTGGAAAGCAGTCGCCTTCACTAAGTGGGCCCGCAGGCTATTTTTGGCGCAAAGTCTATTTTTAGACTATGTCTATTTTTAGACATATGGATCATGTTCTATGAGTTGCAAGATGCTATTTGTGGATGGTTGGTCAAGTCGGGAAAAAATATAAGGACTTCTATTTTTAGACATACTGGGCGGAATCTATTTTTAGATTGCCAGTCTAAAAATAGATATGTCGAATATTATTAGCTCTTAATAATATTTGGACTCTAAACATTATCTTATCCTCTTGGAGCACTTCAGTTAGAGTCATGGATGTGGCACATGCAGCTGACAGAAGGAATTACACTATTCCTAGGGTTTAGTGGAGCTATTGCATGGTTGAATTCAGTTATAACTCATGTGACAGAGTTTGGTGGAGTTGATGAGACAATTAATGGAGTTATGTTCAGTTTAACTTAGTTGAGCTAGTTGTATCTAGTCTAACTGATTGATACAATTAGTGAGAGTGGTGTGAATTAATTATTAATTAAGTCACTAATTTATAACTCATAAATCAACTAAAGAATACATCAGTTAACTGCAGTGCATGGACAATTTCAGTGGAGACCAATGGAGAGGTTAGGTGAAAGAGCAGTGTGACTATACTGGTGCATGAGATTTGCACACACATTGATGGAGAAGCCAATGAGGATTGCGCAGTACATACTGGTGGGATTTGAACCTTGATCTCATGATTATCCATATTGGATTACGCAGTAGAGGCTGGCTAACAGGTGGAGGAGATTGGAGCATGTGACTTGCTTGATCTGAGCTTGTGTAGTGTGTAGCATGTGAGATAGTGCTGAGAGCTTGTGAGGGGCTTTGTGCTATGTATTGTTACATGAACTCTATCATTATAATATGCAGATAGTTGGGGGTTTTCAGCTTTAAGCTTTCCCATTACATACTGTGTTTATATGTGTGATTGATTATGTGGTTTTAATGTGCGCATGCGATTGTTTTAATTCCGCAAATTGATGATCAATAGTAGAAGAGGTTATGTATTATGCATGAAGCTCAAATAGTGTGTGATCAGGATAATCTCGGTGAATAAGTTATCTATTATTCAAATTTCTACATGGTATCAAAGCGATATTGATCATTGGAGCAATTGCAGAACATTGAAGCGGTTGAGTTTTGTGCTGGTGGAATTCGAATTTGCAGCAGTGTTTTCTTGGTGTCGAAGTTGAGATGTTTTTCAACGGATTGCGATTGGAGTATGCCCTTGAGGGCATATCGAATTATATTGCATGGAAGGACAGGATGGAGGCAGTGTTAGATGACAATGGGTTGAAGGAGTTCATAGATGCTGAAGTCCCAAAGCCTACTTCTAGCGATGCTGCCGTAATTGAGGCTTGGCAAAAGAAGACAGCAAAGTGTCGAAGGATTCTGGTGGAGGCGTGAAAAGTTTCACACCATTGTCAGCCACACCTTCGTCAGCTTCTCCATTCTTGATGTGGAAAGCCTTGACAGATTTATTCCAAATCAAGAGCGACCAGAGGAAGTTGGCGCTCAAGGATAAACTCAGAAACATAAAGATGGAGAAAGGCGACAGTATGCCCAAGTACCTCACGAAGTTCACCCAATGCAGGGATGAGCTGGGAACTGTGGGGGTGACTATAGATGATGAGGACTTGGTGAGCTTGGCTCTCCTTGGGCTTCCGAAGAGTTGGCATTCCTATCAGGACTCTGTCAATGTTCGGGAGAAATTGCCAGGATGGGAGCGACTTTGGTCGGATCTTGTGTAAGAGGAGATAAGGTGGAGTACCAGGGACGGATCGTCATCAAAGAACTACGATGAAGAGAATTGTGCTTTGGCTGCCAAAGAAAAGAATGGGAAGAGCAAGAAAACTTCTCATTCCGGTGCGAAAGGCAAGAAGCAGGACATGTCCAAGGTGAAGTGCTTTCACTGTCACCAACACGGACATTATGCCACAAACTGTCCGCAGAAGAAGAAAAATAAGCAGGCTGTTGGATCTGCAGCTGGAGAAGGCTTAGCCTCGCAGTTTGAGATGGATTTTTTGCTGATCGCATGCTTGGTCTCAAGTGTGGCGGGATCAGTATGGTTTCTCGACAGTGGTGCGTCTTTTCACATGACAGGAGATCGAGAATTGTTTAATGATCTGGATGAGAAAGATCTTGGAGTGCACATCGAGATGGGCGATGATGGTAGATATAGTGCGACCGGTATCGGTACCATTTCCTTTGAGAGGGATTCTGGTAAACCCTTCAGATTGAAGGAAGTGATGCATGTTCCAGGTTTGAAGAAGAATCTTATCTCTATGGCGATGTTAGAAGACAAGGGATATGATATTGTCTTTAGTGAAGGAAAGGCTTTCCTGCGTAGTAAGGCAACTGGTGAGACCCAGAGGATAGGGGTTCGAGTTAAGAACCTTTATCAATTGCAGGTAGATGGCTGCGCAGCAATGGCAGGCAAGGCAGAAGGAGTGGTGAGCCGGGATGATGGAAAGTTGTGGCACCAGAGATTGGGCCACCTTCACCATGGAGCTTTGAAGATACTGCAGCAGATTTCTACTGGGCTTCCTAAAGGCACACTTGCACAGTCAGATCAGTGCAAGGGGTGTACCTTGGGAAATTTTTTGAAAGCCACCTTTCACGAGAAGGATAGTCACGCCACGACGATCCTTGAGAGAATTCACACAGACGTGTGTGGACCTTTCTCAGTAGCTTCGACAGCAAAGCACAGGTACTATGTGATCTTTGTTGATGATTTTTCTCGTAAGTGTGGATCTTCTTCATACGAGAAGAGAAGCGAGGACATACTCAGGATGCCTTGAGTTGGCGTTGGTAGTTATAGTCGAGGCTGTTGAAGGCTCTTCCCGGAGCGACAATGGTGGTGAATTCATCTTCCCAGCGAATTCAAGAAGAGGACTTTTGCGAGCGCGAGAAGGAGATTCGAAGAGAGCTCATAGCACCTCATAACCCATAGCGAACGGGGTCCCTGCTGAGCGGAAGAACGAACGATCGTGGGTGCTTCCGATCTTGCACGGGCGATGTTTATGTTGCCTTGATGAGGCCTAGACATTCACTTGTGGGCGGAGGCATGCAATCTTGCGGTATATGTGGAACCATTGTCTACAGATACTTGTAGTACCGAGAGCATTTGGTAAGAGACGTATTTTCCCATTTTAGGATTTTCGTTCACTGTTTTACATTCATGTGATGAAGGATGCAGGGAAGAAGTTACAGATCCGGCGCGGTTGTACCAAGGATATTTGTGGGGTACACTGATACAGCCCACAACTATCGTGTGTATTTTCCAGACAGTCGCAAGACTGTTGTGCGACGGGATATCAAATTTCAGGAGGAGAAAGCCATGAAGTGTTCGCTTGAGAGGGAGCCACACTTGCATGCAGATGAGGAGCTATTAGTTCCTAAGGATGAGCCTCGGGATGTGGATCAACCACAAGAGGAGGTTCATGGAGTGGAAGAGACCACTCATGCCGGCCTTGACCATCGAGAGGGCGAAGAGGGCTCTGACCCCTGAGGGAACTATGCAAAGATGCGGGGAGAAAGGTGCCAGGGCACCACCATCGCAGGCGCGGTGAGAGGCAGTCCCCGGCCGAGTATCACCGGATACATGGCTCTTGTGAGCAAGTGTATCGTGACAGAGCCATCCTCTTTCGAGGAAGCTGTGGAGGACCCTGCATGGGTAGATGCCATGGTGGAAGAGTATGATTTGGTTGTCAGAAATAGTGCATGGGAGATTATCCCAAGGCCGGAGGGGAAATCAGTGGTGGGTTCGAGATGGATCTACAAAGTGAAGCAGGTAGCCGATGGGAGTGTGGAAAAGTACAAGGCAAGATTTTTTGCCCAAGGCTTTTCACAGATAGAGGGGATCGATTACGAGGAGACCTTTGCACCTATCGCAAGGTATTCTTCCATACAGACGATCCTAGCTCTCTCAGTGCAGATGGGGTGGCACGTTCATCAAATGGATGTGAAGACTGCGTTCCTCAACAAAGTCATTGAGGAGGAGGTGTACATAGAGCAGCCCGAAGGTTTCAAGATCTTCAATAGCGAGTCGCATGTGTGTAGGCTCAAGAGAGCGCTGTATGGGTTGAAACAAGCACCTCGTGCTTGGTACACACGGATAGACAATTATTTCACCGGACTTGGATTCTCCAAGAGTGAGGCGGATCCTAACCTATACCAGATTGTGGTGGAGGGTAAGTTGCGATCATTGTACTTTGTAGATGATTTAATTTTGACAGGTGATGAGCTGTTGATACTCTCATGCAAGGAGGATCTTGCAAAAGAGTTTGAGATGAAGGACTTGGGCCTCCTTCATTATTTCCCGGGATTGGAAATTTGGCAGCACAGTGATGGACTGTTTGTTTCTCAGGGTAAGTATGCCCGGGAGATACTAGAGAAGTTCAACATGCATGGCTGCAAGCCTGTTGATACTCCTTTTCTTGCTATCTGGAGGAAGGAGAATGCTACTTCGGTGGAGGTAGTGGATGCCACTGTTTATCGACAGTTGGTGGGGTCGCTTATGTATCTGGTCAATACACGACCCGACATATGCTATGCTGTTAACCAGCTTTCACAAGCTATGGTTAATCCAACCAAGCTCTTTTGGAAGGAAGGAAAGCATGTATTGAGATATTATCTCAGAGGCACATCGGGATATGGATCATGGTACAGACAGGAGGATGAGTTGAGGCAGAATGGCTTCACTGATTGGTATCATCATATCAAAGATTGTGTGCATCGGAGAATCATGTTACTTTCATACATTCCTACGGAGGATCAGGATGTTGATATCTTGACGACGACGCTCACCAGGAGCAAATTCGAATACCACTGGGGCAGGATAGGGGTTGCAGATAATCCTTATCTTGTTGAGAGGGAGTGTTGAGATTGCAACAAGATGAGGAGGTTAGTGGAAAGAAGTCGCCTTCACTAAGTGGGCCCGCAGGCTATTTTTGGCGCAAAGTCTATTTTTAGACATATGGATCATGTTATATGAGTTGCAGGATGCTATTTGTGGATGGTTGGTCAAGTCAGGAAAAAATAGATGGACTTCTATTTTTATACATACTGGGCGGAATCTATTTTTAGATTGCCAGTCTAAAAATAGATATGTTGAATATTATTAGCTCTTAATAATATTTGGAATCTAAACATTATCTTATCCTCTTGGATCACTTCAGTTCGAGTCACGGATGTGGCACATGCAACTGACAGAAGGAATTACGCTATTCCTAGGGTTTAGTGGAGCTATTGCATGGTTGACTTCAGTTAGAACTCATGTGACAGAGTTTGGTGGAGTTGATGAGACAATTAATGGAGTTGTGTTCAATTTAACTTAGTTGAGCTAGTTGTATCTAGTCTAACTGATTGATAAAATTAGTGAGAGTGGTGTGAATTAATTATTAATTCATTCACTAATTATTAACTCATAAATCAACTAAAGAATACATCAGTTAACTGTAGTGCATGGACAGTTTCAGTGGAGACCAGTGGAGAGGTTAGGTGAAAGAGCAGTGTGACTATCAGTTGTGACTATACTGGTGCATGAGATGTGCACACACATTGATGGAGATGCCAATGAGGATTGCGCAGTACATACTGGTGGGATTCGAACTTGGATCTCATGCTTATCCATATTGGATTGCGCAGTAGAGGCAGGCTAACAGGTGGAGCAGATTGGAGCATGTGTTTTGTATGATCTGAGCTTGTGTAGTGTGTAACAATTGGAGATTGTATTGAGAGCTTGTGAGGAGTTTGTACTATGATTGTTACATGATCTCTATCATTATAATATGCAGATAATTGGGGGTTTTCAACTTTAAGCTTTCCCATAGATACTGTGTTTATATGTGTGATTGTTTATGGTTTTAATGTGCGCATGCGATTGTTTAATTTCCGCAAATTGATGATCAATAGTAGAAGAGGTTATGTATTATGCATGAAGCTCAAATAGTGTGTGATCAGGATAATCTCGGTGAATAAGTTAACAGTTATTCAAATTTCTACACAGTGAAGACTGACACGAGGTTAACACCCTGTCAGTTAACATCCAGTCAATGCAGAGAAAGAACCACGACTAACCCGTGAAATCCTAGCTGTCAGGGGAAAAAAATGGTCGGAAAGAGAATAAACAAACGGTTGATCAGTTCGACGCTAATAGAACCTCGACCTCGCGAAGAAGAGTGACCCGCACTAGTGAGAACCTCCAAAAAATAGATGAGGTCTCGAAATACAAGGCGGAAAGACCTCTGCGGTGAGGTGAGAGGTGGAAAAAACAAAACATGAGGGATTTGAACCAAGGTTAGAAATAATAATCTATGTAAGAAGCCCAATCATGAACCCCACCCGTAGATAGGTGGGTGCCATGTTCATGGCCTGCTGACCTCCTCCTCCGTGCACCGATGAGCCAATGAAAAAATTGGTAACTCCATGGTTAGGGTTGTAGAGCCGAAACCCTTCTGTCCTCAAGATGATATTTTTCGTTGGGAAAAACAAGGTATCGTGTGAGTGAGAAGTTGTTAAAGGATTTAACAATAAATTATTTGCTTTCAATTTTCTGCAAGTTATATGTGTGTAATAGAACATGTCAGTGAAGATTTCATGAAGGATTTGTGGAATGCTTTATACATGCAATCTATTTTCTAAGTGTTGTTTGCTTAACATAAACAGAGTTTTTGTTAAAGGTCATCAACATAGCTGTGTGATTGATTTAGGGTAGGAATATTTCTTGAAATAGGTACCAGCTATTCATTTTATTCCACTTGTGTACTCTGCTCCCTATACTACATTTTACCCACACAATTTATACTTGCCACAACTTGCCAAATTCATGAATGTCTTAAAGAACATAAAATCATTTCAAAATATTTAAGAAAGCCATCCCACCACTCAAACAACCCCTTTAAAATTTGAAATGAACTATGATGTGTAAGGCTTACTCTTTAAGCAGTCAATTTGCGACTTCTTACGCTAACATCTTTGGCGCCATTTCCAGGGAGGTGAATTAAAGTTTATACCTGGGTGAATGACAAAGTTGTAAGTCTGTTTCTGAGGTGTATAGTTCCAGCTGTCTGTTTAGACTGCTTTACACCTAGCGACTCCATTGTTGAAGTTATGGCTCCTTGAAGGAATAGAACTAGGGCTAACCAATATTCCCCTTTGAGAATCCCAATTTCTAAGCCTGAAAAGCTAATTAAGAAAAATATTAAACACAATTTTACCTCTACTACTACTGTTTTCTCAAAGGCCGTTCCTAAAGAAGTCCTACAAACTTTATCCCCTGATTTTGCAGAAAATCCTATACCTCCCTTTTTTTTCCAACCAACAAACAATACCTACATCAAAAGTTGGTGCTTCATCATCTATTGTTCACAATCCACCAATTGTTATTCGACAAATCCCATCAAATCACACCATGGCAGGTCCAAACCCACCCCCTAACCGAATGGATGCAATTTTTGCTGCAAGGTGTGCCCCTTTAGTTTTCCCTCAGCTTATGAATGCATTACCTGCAGGAGATTATCTCAAGTACATGCCTAAGTTTAGTGGTGAGGGAGAGGTAACAGCTAAAGAAAACCTTGCTGATTTTTATGCCTATGCTGACAATTTGAATATTGAGCATGAAGATGTCTGGATGAGAGTTTTTTTTCAGAGTCTTGAGGGTGATGTAAGAAAATGGTACAGATCTTTGACAAATGGTAGCATCACTGGAATTGAAACCCTAGATGATACATTTTTAAGGAAATGGGGTGATAAGAAAGGTTTTTTGTATTATATCATTGAATTTGGTGCAATAAAAAGAAAATAAGGAGAATCAGTTTCTGATTTTTCCAAGAGATTTAATAAGATGTATAGAAAAATACCTACTGAAATCAAGCCTACTGAAGCTTCAGCCAAAATCATTTATGTTGGTGTCTTTGATCCTAATTTTTGTTTATTTTTTAGAGAAAGAAGATCAATAACACTAACACAAATGCATGACAATGCACTGGAGGTAGAATCTAATGTGTTAGCAGCTGATAGACTCAGAGGAGGGATTGACAGAGTAAAAAGAAAGCAAAACGCTGAAGTTTCTACTTCAGGAATCTCAGACATAGATCCTAAGTTAGATGAGCTGACCAAGATGGTCAAGTCATTGACTACTAAAATGTCCAAGCTTAAGATGGAAGCAAGACCAACTACTACCAGAAATGTTTGATTTGATATGCCTAATAGAAAACAATTTATAAGACCTAATGTTCCTGAAATTTTGCAGCGAGAGAGGAGAGAGTTTGATGATAAAAAAGTTCAGCCTCCTTTGCAGAATGCTATATTTGAAGATGAAGAGGAAGCTGAAAGGTTGAAGAAGGCTGTTGATATAAATTGTCTAAGAGACAAAGAAGGGTTGATTCATCTTACATAAGCAGCATATGAGGATTTCATGTCATATACTCAAAATACTGAAGTAGTTCCTGATCATTCCATGATTGCAGCTGATCATCAAATCTGATATAATCTTAGATCAAATAATATTGATGATAATCCAAATCCTATTGCATAGCCCAAGAAGAATAAGGACGCAAAAAAAAATTCCAGCAGAAAAACAAGTTGAAAAACAAAAATTACCGAAAATTCCGGTAGCAGTCATTAATCCTTCACTTGAGGTAAAAATTTCTCATAAACTACCCCCTATTTTCAATTTTGATAATGAAATACAAAAGATAAAGATTCATGTTCCTCTTGTAGAGCTCATGAAAAATGATGATTTCAAAAAGACCTTTATGAAATCTCTTCAACCTCCACCTACTGAAGTAGCTTCTGATTTTGTTAATCTTCAAGATGATAAGCCCAATGTTATTTTAGGTCCATTGGTAGAAGACAAAGATGACTCTACCCCTCCTTTCTATTTATCTCTGAATATTCATGAAAATATCTTGCATAATTTCCTAGTGAACTACGAATCCTCACATAATTTAATGCCCAAGGTAGTTATGGACGAACTAGGTCTTGAAGTAACTAGAGAGTACCAAGATTTCTACTCCTTTGATTCCCGAAAAGTTCAATGCCTTGGTGTCATCAAAGACCTTGCAGTAAGCCCTTTTCAGTTACCCATGAGAGGAATGGTGATGTATATTGTTGTAGATGACATTACTCCTAGGTTTGGCATGTTACTTTCTAGGTCATGGATTAGAAGGTTGGGAGGAACCGTGCAAATGGATCTCACTTATGTTACTGTCCCTATTTTTGGAGGAGAACAAAGAAGAATTTATAGAGAAGCTCAGCTGGCATATATCATTAGTGACAACAAAGACCCCACTAATCATCCAATTTATGCTAGAACAACTGATGTTGGTTCAAGCATTTTACACATGGATAATGTTGTCCTATTTGTAGATTTTTTTTATTTATTTTTATTTTTATTTTTTATTTTTTATTTATTTATTTTTTAATTTTAATTTTATTTTTTAATTTATTTTTTAATTTTAATTTTTATTTTTTCAGATTTTGAAGCCAGTTGAAAAACGTATCAGTCATGAAGGTTCCAAGCTATGGAAATTTTTTTTTGATGGCTCATGTTCCAAAGAAGGAGTTGGTGTAGGAATAGTTCTTATTTCTCCTTTGAAAGAGAGCTCTACTTTTTCTTTCAAACTTGAATTTGAAGCAACTAAAAATGTGGCTGAGTATGAAGCTCTGCTGATTGGTTTAAAAACAACAAAGGACATGAATATTTTAGAAATTTCTGTTTTTGGAGATGCTGAATTTATCATTCAAAAAATAAGAAATGTTTATCAAACTAAGCATCCCAGACTCAGAGATTACCAGAATGTAGAATGGAGCATTGCAAAAGATTCATTCTTGGCTTTTAACATTTCTTTTGTTCCAAGAGAAATTAATATTTTGGCTGACTCACTTTCTATTTTAGCAAGCTCATTCAAGATCCCAATACCTATGAAGCTGAAATATGAAGTGGAAGTTAGGTTCAGACCTAGCATTCCTGATAATGTCAAGCATTGGAATTTTTTTGAAGATGATTAGGAGATTAGAAGATTCATTGAAGATGTTGAAGAGTTTTTTTTCCTAAACATTGATCAAGATGAATATTTCATGAAGAATGACACTGATTTGCAAGACACCAAAATTTTGCAAAAATAGATTGTTGATCATCCTATCATTCAGCAGCTTACCAATCACATTCCCAAGGGGTTAATACCACTTGAGAAGCTCTTTGATCACAATGATGTATCATTCAAACCACAGTTGGATGAAACAAAAACAGAATTGGAATATTTCAATTTGGGCACAGAAAAAGAATCGAGGTATGGGAAGTTGTCAAAAGTTTTATTACAAGAAATAAAGGCTAAATACCACAAGTTGTTTTGTGAATTTGTTGATGTTTTTTCTTGGAAATATGAAGATCTCAAGACATATGATACAACTATCATTAAGCATAGGATACCACTAAAAGATGGTACTAAGCCATTCAGGCGGAAATTAAGGCAAATCAATCCATTATTGTTACCAATCATGAAGAAGGAAGTTAAGAAAATTTTGGATGCCAAAATAATTCCATTGAGATATTCATATTGGGTTGCTAATCTAGTTCCAGTAAGGAAGAAGAGTGGTGAAGTTAGATTATGTGTAGATTTCAGAAATCTTAATAAGTGCTCCAAGAAAGATAACTATCCTTTGCCAAATATGGAGCATATTCTTCAAAAGGTATCTGGTTTAGACAAAATTTCCATGTTAGATGGGTTCTCGAGGTACATTCAAGTTTCAGTTTGGCCAGAAGACCGAGAGAAGAAAACATTCAAAACTCCTTGGGGAACATTCATGTATGCAAAGATGCCATTTGGGCTTATGAATGCCGAAGCTACTTTTCAGTGTGCTATGGACTTTGCATTCATTGGAGAAAAGGACAAATTCTTGGTCACCTATTTAGATGATATTACTGTTTATTCAACTTCAGATCAAGAACACCTTTTGCACTTGAGACAAGTATTTGTAAAATGCAGAAAATAGGGTATATCATCGAATCCAAATTAGTCTCATTTTTCTCTCAAAGAAGGTAAAATTACGGGTCACATAGTTTCTAAAGATGGAGTGAAAATTGATCCTAAGAGAGTGGTTGCAATTCAAGATTTAACACTTCCAAGATCTAAGAAAGAGGTTTAATCTTTCCTTGGTAAGATCAATTTCTTAAGAATGGTTCATTCCAAATTTTGCCGAAGTGGTGAAGCATATTACTTGCATGTTGAAGAAGGAAAAAGAAGTCAAGTGGACCATTGAATCCATAAATTCATTCGAGCTGATAAAAAAAGCCATCATTGAAGCACCTCAACTGGTAAGCCCTGAATACTCAAAGACTTTCTCGATCTTCTCATTTGCCTCCCAAGATACTATTGTTGCTTTTTTGTTACAAAAATATTTAGAAAATAAGGAAGCTCCCATAGCATTTTTCAGCAGAGCACTTAGAGATGCAGAATTGAAGTATGAAATGTTGGAAAAACATGCCTATGCATTAGTGAAAACTATGAAAGATTTTAGAGTTTATATTTTGCATGCTCAATTTATTGCTTATGTACCTTCATCTGCTGTTAGAGAGGTATTAGTTTAGCCTGATATTGATGGAAAAATAAGCAAGTGGGTTACTAAAGTTCTTGATTTCGACTTAAAGATAAAACCTACTAAATTAATCAAAGGTCAAGGATTAGCCAAACTACTAGCTGAAGAGAATTGTAAAGTTTTGGGCTTGAATTTCATGGATGACAACTTTGAAGGGCAGATTTCTGAACCTATTGACAACATGGAAGTCGATGTAAATATTTCTGAATGCAGCTGGTACAAGGACATCATCTATTTTCTGCATCATTTTAAACCTCCTCCAAATTATGATAAAAGCAAAGTAAGATCTTTGAAGCCGAAAACTGTTAAATTCTACATTAAAGATAATTGTTTATATTGGAAAGATCCTACAGGATTTTTTTTGAGATGCATTGACCTAGATGAGTCCAAGAAATTTATCTTTAATATGCATAGTAGTGTGTGTGGAGGACATCACTATTAAAGAACTACTGCATACAAAATACTGAGAGTTGGATACTTTTGGCCTAGCTTGTTTTCTAATGTATGTGCTGAGGTGAGAGCATGTGAAAAATGTCAAAAGTTCACCAGCAAGGAACATTTGAAGTCTTTACCTCTCAAGCCCATAGTTGTTTCTGCACCTTTTCAACAATGGGGCTTAGATTTCATTGGAGAAATTCATCCACCTTCAAGTGGACATCATCGTTGGATTCTTGTTGCAACTGATTACTTCACCAAATGGATTGAAGCAATACCTACCAAGAATACTACTCATAAAATTATCATTAATTTTCTGGAGGGAATCATAACCATATTTGGATGTCCATCAAGGTTAGTAGTAGATAATGCAACTTCTTTTAAAGCCACTCCATTGGTAAAGTTATGTGAAGATTATGGCATTCAACTCACTCACTCTAAAACTTACTATCCTCAAGGGAATGGTTTAGCTAAATCATCAAAAACAAATTTGGTAAGAATCATCACCAAAATGTTGGAGAAAAACAGGAAAGCCTGGGATTCAAAACTAAAGTTTTCTTTATGGGCAGACAAGGTGACAATAAAAAATTCTATTAATACATCACCTTTTCAAATGGTTTATGGAACTGATGTTGTTTTTCCAGTCCAATTAGCCATTCCTGTAGCTAAATTTCTACAAGATCATGAAACTGAACCATATGAAATGACCAGAGGAGTTTATCAAATCATTCAAGTGCAGCAAAAGAGAGAACAACGATATGATTTGGTGGGAAAATATCAGCAAGCTGTGAAGCAAGTTTTTGACAAAGGAACTAAAAAATAATATTTTTAGATTGGACATCTAGTGTTGAAGTGGGATGCACAACATCAAGATCCAGGTAAGCATTCCAAGTTTGATGCTTTGTGGCTTGGTCCTTTCAGAATTCGAAACATTCTACAGAATAATACTTTTGAGTTGCAACATCTTGACGGAGCAGAGTTTTTTGGAGGCCCATTCAATGGGTGCTTTCTAAAAAAAATATTTTACTAAGGCTGTTGGTAGCCTAAGTTCATTGTAAATACCGGTGTGTTTCATAATAAGACTCCATAGCCCAATGACAAGGCATTGAAACTACAAAAGATTCTTAGAGTCTCGCAGGGAGAGCTCTATCCCTTGTGGAGCCAATGTTAGCACAGTTCTTTGCTAAGTCATGAGTCCATTCCATAGTTTTGTTTTTAGGTTTAAAGTTAAAAAATCTCAAAAAAATAAAAAAAATTAGGCGCTACCGGAATTTCTGGAAGCACCAGTTTTTTAAGTCTTTCAGACAATGTGTTATTTCATGTTTCTGTCTTTTTATTTTTTTTGATGCTGCCAGAATTTCCTGAAGCATCTTTGTTTTTTAAATAAAGTGAAAAAGCGCATCTGCTTTAGTCATACCACGTGTCATAGGGTTAATAAACATCAAATAATTTTTAAATCCTTTAATATCTAGTGATAGGTGTCGTATTACAGTCAGTTAGCTAAGGTTAAGTCGTTGTATATGTTGAGCCACACGTGTCATCCGCAGTTAATGATCGAACCATTTCTAGTCATGCTTGTCTATGCCAAGTCAGTCACCCATAAATTAAGGTAAGTGTTTTGCTGAGTTAGAGGGATCGTGGTGATCACACCGCACTCCATAACCATTCGACTGGTCGCACAACACTGTTGTCGGAAATTCCGGCCAATCAACAACATAGTTTGTGGAGGTGACTGTGTGTCATCAAAGACACTTTCCATAAGCTATTTGGAGATCCCATATGGAAAAACATCCAATTGAAGGTGGTGATGGTGTGTCACATGGTGCACATCATGATCAAGAATATTTTTAATGATGGAGGGTGATTTGAACCAAATTTAGCTTTAAAACCACCCAAAAAACATGAATGTTGTCATTTGAAGTCTAAGTTGCTGGATTTGAATTTGCTGAGAGTTATAGTTGGAGAAGAAGTCTGGATTTTAGACAAGATTCCAAAGGACAGGCCACACCTATGAGGTAAACTCTTCCTATTCTGCCACCTATCATTTTTAGGAGACATAGTCATATATTTTTTTGAAGATGACTAAAACAATCGGTAAGATAAATCGAATAGAGACACAGGGTGTAGATTTGATTGATGTTAATCCAAGGGTGAGAACTATGTTTATGTAGTTAGGATGGTATCATCTTTGCACCAGGTTGGGAAGCTCACATTCAGGAGCTGCTCTAGATTTTTCTAATTCTTTTAATGGATACGAGGCTACAATTTATGTCTTCACTTTGCAGGTTTCTGAAGACTCCATTACCGAAGCCTTTAACCTTCCCCAAGAAGGAGAAAGGTGGTTCAAGGGACAAGTTATCAGAAGAGGTGATCTCAATATCTTCCTGAAGGATGCTCACAGAGATCCAAACTGGGCAAAAGGCATCCCAAGCAGCTACCTTAAGAATGAATGGGCAGAATCAATCAAGCTTATCAAGATATACCTCACAAGTGAAAGGAGGTATACAGTGGTATTCCTCTATCACATGAGGTTTATTTTTCATATTGGAGGGATGAAAACATTGAATCTGCCATTTTTCTTGTTGAGAGGTCTGACCAAGATGTCAGTAAGGGTTCAGACCATAATGATGTTTTTAAGTAAAGCTCGTACCATCAAGCTTTGATAAAATTTCTGGTTGAAGAAGAGTTGAGGAAAAGAAACTAGACTTGGGGCCATTTTCTATTCTATAGGATAGACCAACGTGCACCTACACCTCCAGTTCCACAACCTAATCCTCAACCTGCAAAGAGAAGAACAAAAATAAAGGCCCATAAAGAAAACATTCATAAAAAGGTCAAAGGTAAAAAAGAGAAAGTTTCTGCAAGAAAAACTGAAAGAAAGGTGGAAAAAGGAGAGAGCTCCCTAGAAATCAAGCCCAAGTCCATAAAGATAGTACCCCCTGTTACTCCCTTTCCAAATGTATAAATTAGAGCCAGAAGAGGGAGGTTCGCAGCAATAAATAAGTCAAAGCGTAGGTGCTACCGAAAATTCTTGAAGCAACTATTCTAAAAAATTTGTAGAAGGAGTATTAGCCTACACCATCAGATGAAGAAATCCTTAAGGATGCTAGATATGAAATCAACAACAAGAAACAAAAGGAAGAAGCTAAACCTATTTATAGTACCAGAAAGAGGCACAAAAGAGAGAGAAATAAGTTTAGACTTAAATATAAGGCTCTTCTCAAGCCAAGCCTATTGAAATAAGTCATTGATGTTGAAGGGAAACCTGAAAGTTCAAAGACAAAAAAAAAATAAAAAATCCATTAAGAAAAGAAAGAACCCAACCCCTTCAGAACAACGCTCATAGCCCTCAAAAAGAAGAAAATCACAAAAGGGTGCTAAGGAGGATAAAGACCCTGTCAAGGAGGCAAATACAAAAGCAACCAAATCCAGAACATCTGCTGCTGACAACGAAACTGATTTGGATAAATTGGCTGAAGCTGTAGCACAGTTAGAGGAAAGGTAAAAAGGTTTTTGGTATTAATCCCTTTTTGCTTATTAGTTACAAAATTTGAACAACAACCTAGGTGTCATAGAATACAAGTTAGCACATAATTTTCAACATTCTTCTATGTATTTTGAAAAATAAACGGGGCGCTACCGGAATTTCTGGTAGCATTGTAGATTTTGCGCAGTTACAGGTTTTTACTGGAATTTCCTGCAACACCTGTTTTAACTGAATTTTGACACCTGTCAGTAAGTTTTTCTGAGCCAATTAAGGATGGACAATAACCCATAACTAAATGGATAATACAAGTGATGGTGAGAGGTATTTATGAGGTTTTTGGAGGTCTTATTAAATGAAGCTACATGGTTATTAAAGGCACAAGGCACAAGGAGAAAATTTAGTAGAAAAAGGGGCAGCATGACAGTACACTCAAAATTCCAGCCCAGAATTATTCTCTTCTTTCTTCTCCATCTGTTCTTTCTTTAGATTTCGATGAGATAAGGATGTAATGTCTTTTGACACATATGTTATGTTAGAATTAATGTTTCCTTATTTTTAGAAGAGATGGAGTTGGTTCCTCTCTTGCTATATATATCACTTGTAAATACTATTTCCAGGTTGGATGTTAGTCTACATGAGCACTGAAAATATTAGAAAAAACTTTTTTTCTTCATGTTGGAGGATTTTGTGACTCAAGGAACATCTAATGTGTGGTGTGTATATTTTCTTTGTTATTTTCTACTAAAATATGAATTGCATCAACTAGTAAAGTGTGAGGGAGAAGCTGTTAAAGGATTTAACAGTAAATTATTTTCTTTCAGTTTTTTGCAAGTTATATGTGTGTAATAGAACATTTCAGTGAACATTTCATAAAGTATTTGTGGAATAATTTATACATGCAATATATTTTCTAAGTGTTGTTTGCTTAACATAAAAAAATTTGTGTTAAAGGTCATCAACATAGCTGTGTGGCTATTTTAGGATAGGCATATTTCCTGATATAGGTACCAGCTATTCATTTTCTTCCACTTGTGTACTCTATTCTCTATACTACCTTTTACGCAAACAATTTATACTTTCCACAACTTCCCAAATGCAAAATGTCTTAAAGAACATAAAATCATTTCAAAATATTTGAGAAAGCAATCCCATCACTCAAACAACCCCTTTAAAATTTGAAATGAACTATGACGTGTAAGGCTTACTCCTTAAGCAGTCAAAGAGTGACTTCTTAAGCTAACAGAACCATAATCCCACTATTTTTGGATCTCATCCATCTTTTGAGGATCTGAAATCTCCTTCATTTGTCCGATAAATTGAATTAAGACTTTAGGGTTAGGGGGGTTCACTTATGATAGTCTTATGTTGGTAATTTTGGATTGGAAATCTTATCATCCAGGGAGGAAGATAAGAGGAATTTGCGAGGAACCTTGATGAAATCAAGGCTTGGTTGTAAGGATTCTCTTTTATCCCTGAATAATACATTTGGATATTTTTTCTCATTGTATTGTATTTTTGGAATTGTGAATCGTTTATGCTCATGTATTCATTAAAACAATTTCAATTCCTATTCTCCTTGATGAATAGGATAAGCTGGTTTTAGATCACTATACTGCATATGCCTTTGATGTTGATTTATGGTAGCATCGGATGTGCTCTAGCCTTGTAACTTTGTATATAGGCTAAGACACATGTATTCCATAATACCTAGAAATGGTTTTGGAAAATTCCACTTAGAGTTGGTTCAATTAAATTAATTAATCATTTTTTAATGTTTTCCTAAGTCTAAACTTAGGGAAATTGATTAATTAAACTAAGTGTGAATCTTCTAGATAAAGTCATGGATCACCTCCAAGTTAATTTTAGCCCTTGATTATGTTTTAATCTTGGCCGTTGAAGGGTCAACGGAGGAATATAAGAAGGAGGGTGAGGAGCCTATGGAAAACACATTGAGCACATTGAGCATTTGACATTTTCGAGCTTGTGAGAGAGACACAGCTTTTTGATCAAGATTGAATCACTAGGGCTGGGTTTTCTAAGTGATTTGATTTAGTGACTAGTTTCAGAGAGGGGCAGATGCAGTAATTGGTCAGGAGGACCAAGAGTACATTTTAGAGAGAAGTAGCAGTGATGTAGAGATAGGTAGTGCAGTCACCTGGAGGGGTGACATAATATCTGAAGGGAATCACGCAGAAGTGATGCAGTGCCTTTTGTATTTAGTCCAGAGATAACTGGAAGCTTGGGTTTTTGAGCTAGGAGGGCCAAAACTCAGTTTCAGATCAGCCTTGATCAGTTGCAAAGAAGAGGTGACACAATTCTTCAGCTTTCCCACATAGGTTTAGAAAGTTACAACGTAGGCATCACGCAGAGGCAGAGAGGGGCTTCACCAGCGTTGTTCAGATCAACCTGGGATTTTCAAAGTGAGGTATACCTCACATTTTCATCTGTTGTCTAGATTTTTCTGAAGGGTGAGCCGGATATTTTCACCCTAGTTGTACCCAAGATTCTGCTACTTAATAATATAAAACCCTCAAATCTGCTGCACCAGTTTTCCCGAGTTGGGTTTGTCAGGGGACTTAGTTCAAAAATAACTGTGTCAAATGTGGATGTTTTTCATTGCATTTTGTTCAGTTTGTTTCAACACTTGGATTTATTCCACAATATTATTTGTGTAGACTGCCTTAGTAATTACTTCGATATTTCACTGTAATGAAATAATTATGAAAAATAATAGAAGAAGTAATTCAAATTTTTTGCAGTAGGAATCTAGATTTAGGATTTTTCACATTTGATCCTTTGAATGTTGGTGTTTGAAAGTTTCTTCAAAGCATTGAGGAGCTACATCACGAAAAATGGTTGGATCTTCATCAGACATTTCATTTAAAAGGTTAGAACATCATCCTCTCCCTTTAGTTTAATAATATGAATGGAGTTAGCATAGAGCAAGAGATATTATTTTGTATGTTCGTTTCTAGTTCTCCTTTAGGATTATAGAGAGATCACTCTTGTCCACAAGAGGGATTTATCTGTATAACAAATTGGAGACCACACTGGGGAACACCTCTGTGGGGAACACCTCTGTCCTCTAGTTTTTCTTTGGTTCTGCTTTCCCATTTTAACTGGTTTGACTATGTCTAAATATTGTTGAGTTTATGACCTTTTATATCCTCTAGGTTGAATGCCTTGTTTTTTTTTTGAAATTTCCCTAACCTACGTAGTTATGTTTTAGAAACAGAGCGCAGAAGTGCGCAATTTGCGTTCTAACACATTGCACATGCACACTGGATTACACTGATTACCTGCACACCCCCATGAAGTTTTTGAAAATATGAATTTACCTCTGATCAAAGTCTAATTTAATTTCTAAATGGTCATTTATAATTGTTTCAACCTTGAGAACCTGTTTGTGAACTTCTTTTGATTGGCTTAGTTGATTCGTTGAGAATTCATCCCTTTCACATTTACGAGTAGGGTTTGGTCTAGTTTGTTTTATTGCTTCATCGAAAAAGACAGACTATTTATTGAAATCATTGTTTTTCTGTCTTTTTCTTTTGAATATACTAGATTAGTGGTTAATATTTCTCGTTTAAGTGAAATAGTTTGCTTGTTTGTGAAAGAAAAGCTTCTAGATTAGTGAAATTAATATTTTCTAAAAAAAGATAGGGTTTTGTGAAAAGTGCTTCTGTTTTTTGAATTGAAAAGTGATTTATTATGTTTTCAGTTTGAAGTAATCATGAGATTACACTTGTAGGCATCATTAATCAAATAATTTATTAAGAACTTTTATTTTTTAAGTTTTTCATAAATTTTAGAGTTTTTGTAGTTTTTCATCAATTTTGAAGAAATGGAAATAATTGTTTGCAAAAGAGAGTTGTGTGTTTTGATTTGAGAGACCTGAAAATTTTCATTAAAGTTTCTGTAATTGAATAATTTTCAAAGTGAATGGGCATTTCATGAAAATAATGTTTTGGGATTTTAGAAGTTCTTCATTTTGAAAATCAAAGAGCTTCTTACTTTCCCTTAACTAGGATTTCATCAAAAAGAAAATATTACTTCTCCATTGTTGAATGCATTAGAGTATTTTTCCAGAACTATGCCAAAGGCAGGAAGATGGCTAACACTTGAGTCAGTCGTAACATCATCATTTTCACTTTCATATCCCTCTGAGTAAGAAAAAACCAAATAATACAACAATAATTAAAATCAATCTAGGAATTCTTATATTTTAGGGCTCATTCCACCAACATAGATTAGGTTAGTGCTTTGGAATAGGGAAGTGAGTAAACTTTACAAAGAAATAAACATACATTAGAATCTTTCGGTAGGGAGAAAATCCAGTTATTACAGTTTTTCTCTAGAAATATCTTCTTGTACAAGAGTTAAGCACGCGGTCATATTGGACCCGGTGAAGTAATTGTACCTGCTTCATTGGTAAAGATAGAAGATTTGCACATATTATAAACGATGCTGGAAGGTGCTTGGGGTCACTTGTTAGTAAACCTCAGATTTGTCATGTCGAGGAGATTTCATGGGGATTGAGCTTAGTTACTCTTTCCTTGCGTGTACGTTAGACCCTGGATTCCCCCCCCATGTTTGATTGTGATAGTTGGTAACCTTAGTGGCTATAATCTTAGGATTTTTCCCAAGGTGATGGTGGAGGGAAGGTCCCACTGTACCTAGAACAGACGTTGACTAGTCTCACTTGGAATTTTTGGTGGGTAATATTCACTCGAGATGGCATAGTGGAGTTGCTTGCACCAGACTATTTCATTAAGCAGGTTGTCAGGGTAACTGGTTCCATTCACTAGTTTTTCACATTGATATTTGCGATGTTAGATTTCATCACCAACTAGTGATTTTACTATGAAAACAAACTATTTGTGTGTGGTTTGACTCCTAAATTTTATAGCGCATGTTCATTTGAGTGTTTTAATTTTTTATAGGCTTTAGGTTTCGTTTCTTGAAAATTTTGGGTTTTTTGTAATTAAAATTAATCGTGGCTGAAATACCAAGACACTCATGTAGAATGCAGGGGAAACCCCCTGAGTACACACCGAGTCAATTAGAGAAAATTGAAACTGAAAAGGAAAAATCAACAGGATCCGGGCCTTCATAACAACCAGAATAATCCATTGTGGTACATCCTAATTTTGAAGTAAATAGACCTCAAGCATTTGAAACAGGCTTAGAACAAAATCAACCAGAAGTTATTGAAACCGTTACGGTAGAGTCTGTCACCGGTGAAGTATCAGATACATAGTTAACAGAACTAGAAATATTTGAACCCGAGTCTGATATTTTAGAACCCGAGTCTCCTTCAGATTTTATAGCCCCTAATCCTACTCCACGTTCACCTAAAGTTAAACTTATCATTACTGAGAATATTACTCCTGGCCTCGTTAGCATTGAAGAAATTACCGAGGATGACGAAGAAGAAACTCCAACTAGTCCAATTTTTTTGGTGAGCAAACTTTTCCATTAGAATTACCACTTTTTGCTTTTCGACCAAACGATTGGTATCTTACACCATTTGAATTTTCACATTCATCTGGTTACGATCATCGACGTCACCGAATTCCATTTTACTCTTTACCCAACTATAATATGTCTAATATGGCTTTTGGAAGTATGTCTACCGATTCATCCATGTTTTCATCTTCTCCAGAAGGCTTATTATATGGTGGTCCTTCAGTTCCTGTTGGGTACTAGTCACTTACTAGAACTTTTTCAGGAGCATCTCCTTCTTCTGAAGCTTCTACTTTTCCAAGACTTGGTTTACTAGAATCTACTGCCCAAAATTTGACCGCGGACCAATTCATTCATATGATTTTGGGAAGAAATACTAAAGTCAGCCCGTCAAGTGGTTAAAATTCTCTTGGGGAGCAACAACCTCTTCCAAGAGGACAAAATTTCGTTGGATCATATCCTACGGTTGCAGGGAAACCTTTACTCGGTAACTATCTAAGTTATGTTCCAATGCCTCAAACTAGTTTCGGTCAACCTTTTGTGTCACAACACTTAGTAGGCACTCCTTATCCAAGGATGAATACTATATGGAATACCGTTTTTTCTCAAAAATATTTGCAACCTACCCCACAAATTCCCTTTAATAAACATGCTCAGCCAGCTGGACAATTGATTTATACTGAAGTCGAACAACACGTTCAAGGAATTACTCAAGTTATACTTGGGGCATCTGTTACAAGTAGTCAGCAAGTTGGTCTGAGTACTCCGTTTAAATGGTGGTTCTAATTGGTTAAACTACGTCCAATTACATTCTCTCCATCTCCAATGGATTGAAATGTGACTTTCGTCTATGAATGGAGAAGAGACATCAGATCATCCCTCTTGCTGATTAGGTAAGAAAGTGATCCTTCAGCTGATCTGGGGCTCAAACAAGCCACAACTAAAGTTTTACTCTATAAGAATAGGACTTAAGACTCTTCGCCCATCAATATCGCATCGCCATCGGTTCTACGACACTGGGAGCACTTGACACATGAAATTCCCATTCTGCCAGCGATTAAAAACACTGCTTCAGGCCCGTGCTCCGTGGTGGCATCTAATTATCTCAATGTGGATTCCCTTGCTTTTTTGGACCTGTTCATCATTGAAGAGGGGTATTCGCAATAGCTTCCCATTCCGTCCATTGCTGTGACTGAGCAGGTTGCGGCTTCGGGATGTTTCGTTGATATTCCATTTGATGTGCAGATGGTTGATGCGCAACTCTTGTCTGACTCTGATGGACTTGGAGACACAGGTGCGGCCACTGGCGACAAAAATTAGCATAGGGGTATTGGGAAAAAGTCTCATCCTCTGAAGAACTGGCACAACCATAATGAAAATATTGGTAGGGATAGATGGCTAATATTGAGTGGAAGACCGCCACGGTTCTTGTGGGAAAGGTTCGCGGCTGCAAATATACCACAACTAGATTAAAACTCTGGACTGAGGAGATTTGGGGTGGTCATTTGGAGTACTTGCTAGGGGTCATGCTAGTGAACAGAGGGTGGTTTTCCTTAACCTTCTCATCGCCTGCTTTAGTGGATTGGGTCTTGGCTAAGTACTGGCATATAGAAATGCACCCGGTGCTGTTTAAGAGATGGACCCCTCTCTTTGATCCAAACAAGGAGAATTCGGGAGCTGGCCCGATTTGGATGTGACTGCAAGGGCTATCGATCTAGTTTTGGAATGAAGTCACACTTCGAAGCATCGGGGAGGACTTTGGGCTATTCCTTGATCATGAAAAATCATATCTAGAGACTGGAATCTACTCGATGGCTCGAATCCTTGTTTTCCTAGATACCAGAGATGGTCTCCATGACAATTACAACATGTTTTTTAAAGGGATGGTTTGGCAAAAAATGTTGGACTATGAGGGGATTTCGTTCAGATGCAGGCGTTTCCATGAGGTTGGGCATTTATACAAGGATTTCCAAATTATGGGTGCTGCGGATCCTACCTACAAGACGGTGGTTCACATGGCTACTCAGATGGACCCGGTTACCATTATTTCACCTTATTTTCCACCAAAGGGAGACATACCATAGACCTTGGAGGTGCTGCCTACTTGGCCGATCACTCAAGCTTGTACCCATAGCATGTACGACCACTCTTCATTGCCGCTTCCGACTTCAGTTCTGGGTACCTCTCTATCCTCTCCATCTCATTGTATTACTTTTACTCCTGCACCATCTATTTATGGACACCTTTCTATTAGTTCTTTTAGCGCTATCAGCTTCTCTGTTGCGTCGACCCCCCTTACCTTTCCTCCTACCATTTACCATACTTCTGCAGATTCCTCATGCCTGTCTCCCCTTTTGACTAACAACTCCACATCTGTTGGTCACCATTACTTCTTGAGATCAGCTACTCTGCAACCCTCCATGTCTGAGATTGGCATTGTCTCGAACCAATGTCCTGCATCTGTTAAACCTCGAGGCAGACCTACAACTATCTCAAAGGCTATCCACAGAGCCAATAGAGAGGTGGAAGCAGGTACTCAATCTACCCTTCTTCGGGTTCTTAGAGCAAGGATAGCCAAGGATGGGGTTCCATTATGATCTGTCTCTCTTACAATTGTAGGGGTCTTGCCAGCCCTATCAATAAATTGGCCCTCAGGCGACTCCTTCATACCTCGCCCATTGATGTATTGTTCCTGCAAGAAACTTTGGGGGACAGGGAGTCCATTAACGTGATCCTTAAAAATCTTCTCCTGGATTGGACCTTTATGACCATCGATGCACAGGGTAGATTTGGTGGTTGTGCACTTGGCATCAATAGCAAGACCACTCGGACTTTAAATTGTTGGGGTCGGGTGGGTGTTCTTGGCATGGAGGTCTCCAATTGCAATTTTGAACATCCCTTCACCCTAATTAATGTTTACGGTCCATGTATCAACAGAGAGATTTTCTGGCACTCTCTGCTTCAAAGCTCCCTTCTCCAGCATCATCATATTATACTAGGAGGGGACTTAAATTTCTCTATTGGGGTCTCGGATTCCTGGGGACCCCAAGCTGTCCCTGATCAATTATCAAATTTCTTTGCCTCAAACCTGGAATTGGCTGATCTTATTGATATAAATATGCCGAAGAAGAAACCCACTTGGCGAAACATAAGGATGGGAGAGGCTGCTTTGGCACGGGGACTTGAAAAATTCCTTATCAAGCAGACTTTTCTTGACCAAATGGTTCGATCTAGACAGTGGGTGGGTGTGGGCAGGGCCTCAGATCACTCTCTTGTGTATTTGGAATTTCTAGCCGGAGATCAGAAGCCACACTCACCATTCAAATTCAACGCTAATTGGCTACAAGACCCTGAATTTCATATGCTGGTCACACAAGAGTGGCAACACTGCAATATATCTCCTGATTGGGAACCTGCAAGGGTATTCAATGATAATCTTAAACGTATAAAATAAAGTACTATCCTATGGGCCAGACACAAAGAGAAGCTTGAGGAGGAGGAGCTCAATAGGATTGATTTAGAAATCACCCAGCTCACTGATTCAAGCCTTTTGGGTTTTCATTCGACGACTACAAAAGAGAAACTTATTGCACTTGAAACAAACAGGGCAAAAATCCTTTGTCATAGGGAGGAGGAGTGGAGATTAAAAAGTAGGGCCATCTGGCTGCAAGCCGTGGATGAAAATACAAATTTTTTTCAGCAGTGTGCTAGAGGAAGGCGTATCTCAAATACTATTTGGGAACTTTCCGATTCCACTGGATATGTGGCTAAATCCTTTGCTCAACTACTGGATATTTGACAAAATCCCAGGACCAGATGGTTGTCCCATTGAATTCTATCTCCATTTTTTTGAACTTTTGGGAAGAGATCTCCATGTCATTGAAGACAACAGAATATCTGGTAGGATCTATGATGGATTCAACTCTACTTTCATTGCTCTGATTCCTAAGACTGACCATCCTGCCTCTTTTCATGACTACAGACCTATATCCCTGTGTAATTGCATTTACAAAATCATTTCAAAAATCATTGCTAATCGTATTAAACCCATTCTCTCTTCTCATATATCAAAGGAGAAATTTACCTTTCTCCACCACCGATAGATCCATGAAGCCATTGGTACTGCTCAGGAAGTATTGCACTCCATTAAATGGAAGAGAATTAAAAGCACCATCCTCAAAATTGACCTGGCTAAAGCCTTTGATCATGTGAACTGGAACTATATTCATCTCATACTTATCCACGCGGGCTTTCTCCACTCTTTCACAAACTGTATTATGGGATGTATTATGAATGCCACCTTTAGCATTCTCATAAATGGGGCTGCTACTAATTTCTTTCATGCTAGTAGTGGAATCAGGCAAGGATGCCCACTCTCACCACTTCTTTTTGTCCTTGTTATGGAAGGCCTCTCGTCCCTCATACACAGGGAAAAAGAAGCCGGTGACATCCATGGTATTAGATTACATGATTTCCTTCAACTGATTCATTTATTGTTTTTGGACGATGTGATTATTTTTCTGGATGGCTCTTGTCAGGAGTGTTCACAATTTGATAAAATCCTCCATATTTTCTGTAGAGCTACGGGTATGGCTCCAAATCACATCAAATCCACCATCATTCAGACTAAATGCTCAGCACATGAACATGAGCATGCCATTCAGAAATTCCCTTATGTTCGCAACCATATAGGGGAAGGTTTAAAATATCTTGGCTTCCATCTCAAGCCAAATGATTATCAAATTAAGGATTGGAATTGGTTGATTGCCAAAGTGGAGTGCAGAATCAATATTTGGCACCATCGATGGCTCTCATAGGCGGGCAGATTGGTTTTAATCAAATCAGTCCTGGAAGCCATCCTTGTTTACTAGATGTCACTTACTTGACTACCAAAAGGTATCACAAATCGCATTCAGCAGATTTGCAGAAAATTCCTATGAAAGAATTCTGGTAGGGAGCGTACATTTGCCTCGGTCACTTGGGACCATATCAGCAGGCCAAATGACTGGGGTGGTTGGGGTATAAAAGATCTCACTAATTTTTCCACCGCACTTGCTGCAAAACTAGGTTGGCACCTCATTTCTGGACATAACTTGTGGAGGGAGGTTACTGTAGCTAAATACATTGCTCCCAGGAACACACTGGATTGGATCCGAGGTAATATTCAAGCATATCCAGGATCCTCGATCATCTAGAAGGCCATCTTAAAGACTACACACCTTATCCAGCAAGGGCTGACTTAGCGCATCGGTGCTGGCACTATGGTCAGGCTGGGTGAGGACTCATGGTCAGGTAGCAGAAGAAACTACAAATTGCCTCAATTCATCATTGATCACCTCACACATGCCGACTTTTTTCATCTATCATAGGTTGCAGACCCTCAGAGGACTAATTGGCATGCACAGGGCTGGTTAACTGCATAGGAACTTGATCTACCCATCAAGGGACATCCTATCTGGGGCCGATACATCAGGGCACTTTAGGCATATCACATTCGCTTATCGGACTAGGAGGACGAGCTCCTTTGGGCTCTCTCACCGAAAGGAAGGTACTGCCCGAAGACAGGATATATTACACTTTGTGCCCCCAAAGAAGCACCTATCAAACTATGGTGGTGGCACCCTATCTGGAAGCTACGGGCACCTCACAAAACCAGACTACTTATGTGGTGCATCCTGCACAACTGCATCCCTACCATTGACAATACTAGAAGAAGGGCTATGCAGGGCCCGTCCAGATGCTGTTTCTACTTTACTCAGGAAGAGGATGCTTTGCATATCTTCCTTGCATGTCCATTGGTCGGGGGGCTTTGGCGATTGGTTACACAAGTGATTGGATGTTCGCTCATTTGGCATGGACACTCCATTGCAGAGGCCTAGGCAATATGGTGGCAAGCTGCAAATTGTGACAAAATTCGAAACCTCCCTTTGCTGATTGCTTGTGGCATTTGGACAAGTAGAAACATATACACCTTCGAAGGCAAGCATGTTATCTGGGATCACATCTGCTCTAGCATCATCTCCACATACAACCTCATTCCGAATGAGGAGAAACCTTCCCACAATAAGAATATCATCCCTGAAAGCATCGATCATTCTTACCCATGGGCATATTTCGATAGGGCATCAAATAAAAATGGGTGTGGGGGTGGTGCGGTATTACACATTTCTGCCGCTCATTATTTCCATCTCAAAATGAGGCTGGGCCCGGGCACAAACAATTTTTACGAACTCCTTAGCCTTCGTCTACTTTTACTCTTTCCATGTGAACATGGATGCAACAGATTGCAGATATTTGGAGATTCACAAATTGTTATTAATTGGTTCAACACTCATTCACAGTGCCATACACACACTCTTATTTCATTATTGAGGGAGGTGCATCTACTGAAATCATATTTTGATACTATTACTATCACTCACATTTATAGGCAGAGGAACCAAGTAGCAAACCAACTTTCCAAAGAAGCTGCGGAGTTAGATTGGGGTAGTTCGCACATTTCTGAGCATGATGGTGAACATGTTTACAGATATTATCACAGACCTTTCATAGATGACATAAATGATATGAGATCAGTCACTCTTTGACTACATTTTTAACATACATTATATTTTTGTTGTATATATTTGCTGATGTTTAATCAACTCTACTTATATCGGTTGATACTGGTTTTATCTGTACATAATCGTTTATGAAAAGATTAGAGACTAGAAAAACTATGCTATATATTCACACTGATACTTGTAGCCTACTTGCCTCCTTGATGAGGATTCAAAACCATGCACTATGATGGTATTTATATGTAAAATGTAACATGTAAATTTTCTTTTACTGAACGAAAAATTACTACTTTTTTTCCTGGGAAAAAGGACTTCTAAGAATGTAGGATTAAATCTAAATGCAAAATTATTCTAAAATGAAAGCAAAAGGAAAAATATACTAATCCTATCTCAATTAGGTGGATATAGATCTAACCCAACTAAGAGCAAGATATTTAAATGATTGAGATTTAAATATGTCTTGCTTATAATGAATATCAAGTTATCGAAGTAGTTCAATTAACTGACAATATGAATGCCAAAACACATTCTAATCAGAGACCTCTTAACCGAGATAATTAATTGACAACATTACATAAGTAGTTCACAGAATGATATTGATTGTTAAATCAATAATTCGAATGATTAAAAAATAATATAAGGAAATAGTTCATAGAATATTACTGTTTGTTAAATCAATATTAAATTTTTTGAGTAAATAGTTACTTAGAAATCAGAACTCAACCCATAAGACCATAGATAAATAATAACATATAATTGAGGCAAATTATTCACACTGACAATAGTGCACAAAGACGAATAAAATGACACATTCCTGCTATCATAAAATGAAATGAGTATTTAAAACAATAGTATTATAAATACCAATATATTGAATCCATTTCTCTGGCTTTGGTCTCCAACAATCCTTTACAATGCTTTGAACTTCTGCTTTTAAAACAAGAGTTGTAATCGTACAAGCTCTACTCTTCATACATATTTCAGAATGCAAAAGAAATCCTCAATAATCCGTAGATCTGAGTTTTCTCTCCTCTTACTTACAACTCTAAATCCTCTTTAAAATAGTGCATTCGATAATTCTAGAATTGCAGAGAAGAGAAGCCTTTTCTACATTCTACAATTTGTTATTTATAATATTTACAAAATAATTCAAAATAAGAAAGTTCGTTGAAGAATAAGTCTGCTTCATCAATTTTCATTGGGCCAAAATTCCATTCTTCCATTTCTAGAGCATTCTCATTGATTGACATCTTCTTCTCCTCATCTCTTCAACTGTATCCTTGCAAAAACAAATCCAAAATTAAATTAAAATGGAAAAATAAAATCAAAATACCAAATATGGAATTAAAAAAATCCAATCAAACTTAATTACATAATTAAAATAAAAGAAATCTGAGCTTTCTAATGATGCTTGTGAATATTTAATTGGTCAAGGGGAACATCGACGAATAGATCAACATCTAGAAGAAGCCGTGGGAAAATAAGAAGGCAAAAAATAAAACTCATAAAATTAGTTTTGTTTAAAAATTCAGAGCTTGATCTTATGCTGAATTTTAAACCCATTAAATGATCAAATATGGTAATGCAACCACTTCAAAAATGTTCTCTATAATTTCAACTTTCCAATTAGCCGTTCTAGGCCACATTTGGCCAAGCAAAACTCAATTTATGAGCTTTCAAATTTAATGAGTCAAAACTGTCAAAAATATTTTTTAATTAAATTCTAATTCTAAATTAAATTACAATTATTTATTAACTAATAATTATGTTATTAATCTTAATTAATTATAAAAAAAACTTAATTAATAAAAAAATATTTAAAAATTAATTAAAATATAAATATATTATATTATATTAAAATTATAATATAATATTATAATTATAATACAATGCATTATAATAAAAATATAATATATAATTTAATCTTTAAAACCAAACCAAACCATTTGAATCAATCAAAAACAAAAATAAAAAAGAATTAAAACAAAAACCACGTATATGACATGGGAGTTAATGGAGGATGGAGGGCTAAGGATGAGGTGGGTGGAGGGATAAGGTGATGTGAGGGTGAGGTAACGCTGGCGAGTCAGGAGGTATAATGAGTTTAAAAACTTTTAATCCACCGTATAAAAACAAAAAAAAATCGTAAATCGGGAATTGGGAATTTTAAAACGAGGTGCTTAAGATTTTTGTGATATGCGATATGAAATCGCAAGTTTTCATTGTAATTTTTTTGAAATCGAAAATTTAAAATCACAATTTTTTGAATCGCATTTTTTGGAAGGAAGAGAAGGGATGTGAAGTGGGGTTATGTGAATTAAAAATCCTACAAATTGGACTACAAACACTTTGCAATTTTGGGATTTTTGGTTTGGAAATTTGTTTTAAAATAACAAATTGGAGTAAATTACCAAGATCCCAAAACATGTTTTCATCTGTTGTAGAATTTAGCCGGTCATTTTGTAGGACCATTAGTGGAAAATAAAAAATATTAGTAAAAACTAACTAAAAGTTAATATTTGCAATGAATGACTATTAAACTTAATTAGTTAATAAATCAAAATATTATATATTTATTTACCTTTTTAGTCGAGGCGAGAAAATATCAAACTTCAAAAGTGTGTCATTTACAAACCGGTTAACCAAATGAGGCGCAACAAGTATCGATGGAAAGCTTGTTAAAATTGAATTTAATGAAACAATCACAATGGAAATCTGATGAAAATGAAAAAATGGGAAAATTGTAGGAAAATTAACTTAATGAAAATCATAAATGGTTTTTAGCCAAAATTTAATAGATAGGGTCCCCATTATTTGAATTAAATAATTCAAAATGGGGGGTGTTGGGTTTTCCCTACAACAATGGCGACACACGGGAGAAGGACCAGTTATCTCTGATTGAAGATAATGAATTGTAATTTATCCAAAGGTTAAAAATGATGGAGTTCATGAAATCGTCTAATAGTAAAACATTTCCATAGGTCCCACATAAATATATTAAGCAATATGAGTTTGTAAAGATAAGTACTTAAAACAAACTCGAGTAAAAGTGATGAATCCAAAATTGGGAAAAATTTATTTTAAAATTACCTCATATGAAAAAGAGGAGAAGATATAGACATGAGTTTTTTTATAAAGAATATATCCATTTTATGATTGGTCTATGACACTGCTTCACTTCCAGCGAGCTTGAACATTACCCCGACGAAGTTGTCTTTTATGCCATACAAGCCTAGTCCCACTGCCAGTGAGCGTCCATATCCCCGACAAGTTTACTTATATTTCCCATACTTCCTCTTTTAATCGCTCTTTTGATAAGCACATGATCTGAATAAACGAGTAGTAGCAAATTCTCTGCTAAGTTCTCCTTCAGAATATAAACACGATTGCTTCTTATGTGCATAAGGTTTGTACTGAACAACATGTTATTTCAAGAGTTTCTTTTAAGTGTCTTTCTTACGGTAATTCCATGAACAAATTTTAAAACATGAAATCATCAAACATTGAATGGAAAGATGCATCAAACAACAATACACAATCCATTGTTGAAGGAGTTCACCCCTCCTGGGCTACATCTCCTTGAATCAAATCTAAAGGCATGATTCATTCTCATTATGCTTAAGGTTTCAACATGAAGAGTACATCAAAGTGTTGAAGTGAAATGTTAAGTTTCTCCTACAAAGAAAAAACTCCTATAAAGTTTATTTTACCTTGCACTTGCTGACATACAGTCAAGTATGCAACTATCAACAACACATGGGCATCTTGCATCAAGATCCCTTACTCCAATTTGAAAGAGCATCAACATGTACTAAAACACTGCAAGTACATAAACAGTGTTTTTCTCTAAAGCACATAAAGATAAAATATGATAAATAGCTACAACACTACCGCAAAGGCTGTTGCTGCAAACATATGGAGGCTGGAAGACCCCTGCAAGATCATCTCCATCTCAAAATCCTCCAAGAACTGGTTCAACACGCTGGTTGTCCATCGCACCCATATGCTTCAATTTGCTAGAAACCCATCCAAAAGTGCTCAAATGGATATGAAACCTATTCCAAAGAACTTAGAATGGCCAAGAATGGCTATATAGCCTCTTCTTGCTCTTCAATTGGTCTCGAGGTGAAGTAGATATGGCCTAACCCTCTGGTGGCCCTAAGCATCCTTAAACTTCAAGCTGGAAAAATCCCATCTAGAAGTGCTCCATTGCTTCTAAAACTTGCACCATTGAGTCTGGAATGGCAAGGAATGGCTATCTAGCCTCCTTCTGCACCTGAATTGGTCAAAATTTGCCTTAGTTATGACTTATTCTAGTTCCACCTAGAAAAACTCCACCAAATATGGCAAACTGCACTTTGCTGAAGTTAAACTGGAAGTTTCGCCGGATTTGGCAGACCTCCAAGTTAATCTGGTTTAACTTTAATTAAGCGCATTACGCTAATTACGCGTGTTTAGCGCTTTAAAATGCGCTTAGTGGTAATTTGGATTTAGGCGCATTAAATGGAGGTTAAGGTTAATTAAACACAATTTAATGTGTTAGCTCCACATTAGTGTTTTAGCCCCGCCGGTGGTTATGGGCTCTGGACATATGATTTAGGGGTTGGCCCCCTCTCCCCCCGCCATACATTGCAAACCTTAAATAAATGTGGAAACATAATATGGTAAGAACCATTGTGCGAGCAAAGTGGTAAGGCATGGAATTTTCTTGTGGGAGGTTGTGGGGTCAAACCCCGACGCCTCTGCCCTAAAATTTTGACCAACGGTTATTAGGGAACATGGCAGCCTCCGGGCTTGCCATGTGTTGCGACCTCATTGGTCCAACTCAACGCCAACAACAAATAAGATGCCAACACTTGTCATCCGCTAAATGGTCCACCTATGGGAATATTCTGAGAATATTCAAAGGAATATTACTTTTTTCTCACTGGACTGTATGGATACCTAGTTAACATCCCTGTCATCCATGTATAAAATTTTCCTATTTAGCAAAGTGAATAGATCGTGTTTGCGGGAGAAAACAGAGTCCATTTCGCACGAAACGAAGTGTGCCGGAATCAGGATGACGAGCACCACATGGTCGTTCAGGTTTCATGTCATTTTGAGAACTTTGATTTTTGAGCTAAACTTTGAGCTCCTGATCATACCTCCCCACTGAAATCTTTTGGTCTCCAAAAGAACACTTTCGGTTATCAAATTGAATGTGGTATAACTCAGAAATATCCTAAAACTCATTTGCAATGTAAAAATTTCAATTGGTTCCCTTCAAGCCCCAATCAAGGCACTTCACTTATCTTCCTCATGAAGACCTGTTTTCCTGTTAAGAATTGAGCCATAATTATTATCGTTGTTGTAGAAAGAAAACTAACTAGTGGAATCTGAATATTCTCTTAAAACTCATCTTTACACGACTCCAAAAAACACTTCATCTTGAAGCTTCTCTCTTGAAGACAAACTTGACCCCATCTTGGAGATCAGAAACAAATCAACTTGTTTTGGCATCTTCAAACTAAGCTTGTACATATAAGTACTTTTCTGCAAAAAATTTCATGATGTTTGGCTTTGCCTACAAAACATAGTTATCTTTAAACAATCTCAAAAACAAGTTTCATTTACACAAGTTTCATAACGAATACTATTAGGCAATTTATGTATGACAATTTGTACATTCACAAAGTCCATAAATATGTGGACTATCAAGCCAAAAAAATTACATCAAAGAAAACAACATCTACTTGTTGAACATAGTGACAATAATGTTCACTTTACAAAATTAGCTTCAAAAGGTAATGACAAACAAGTAATTACAAAACTTTCAAAACAACTCTACAAGAAGTTTACCCAATCTTGCCTTTCCTAGGCTTGTGGGTTCTCTTTTTGCACCATATTGTCTTGAGGAGGTCACTTAGGATTGTGAAGAACCCTTTTTGCTAGCTTTTGTCTCCCTTGAATCATGTGACATAACCCTTTTACCTTTCCTTGAACGGAGTTCCGGATGCAGCTTCCAACAACGTTCAATATCATGTCCATGCACTTGGCAGTGAACACAGAAAAAATTCTTCTTGTTCATAGACATAAAATTTCTCTCTTGTGAAAGGGAGTCGATATTCTTGATGCCCAAAATTTGGTCCATCCTCTTAACCATTACCATGCTTTTCTCACATATAGCCACACAATGTTCAAAAGATTCACAAAAAGTACAAGGAATTTGCACCAACAAATAATCAAAATCACCATGCTTTGCATAAGCCTCTTGAGAATTATACCTGTCTTTAGCGCTAATGCTACGATGGTCTTCTCTTGGTGATGAAATATCCTTCTTGGAGGCTTGATGTGGTTCAATATTTTTAGAGCACTCTCCATACTCATGGTGAACATAACCCAACCACATGTATTTTGACCTTTCCTCAACCAAAATAGGATTGGTAATTACTTGACCATTTATGCCAAGGCCTCCACATTCGTAGCCCATCTTGGATAGCAACCTCATCCTTATGCCCTTGGTATGTTGCTCAAATGCTGCAAAGGTATTATTATGTACATGGGTAGAAGAAGTAGCATTGGAAATATGATTAACCTCTTTAAGCTTACCATTCACATTCTCACCCTCTAATGATGATGATGAAGGCCAACTTGTAGATGACTCAATCCATCCACTTTTATTCATTAGCATGCAGTGTGTGTTTTGAAGAATTTTTCAAAAATCACATGAAACATCGCCATTTTCACTATGACCACATACTTTCTTACCTTTAGAGGTTTCCTTCGCTAGTACGAGAGTAGATCTTTCTGTAATTTTCTCATCAAGCACTTGTTGCATTAAAAAACACATGTGCCTCTTCTCCTCTTCAGCCTTTTCCAACAATCAATCTCAACTCCATGTTCTCCATTTGAAGAGCCAAAATTTTCTCCTCTAGCTCTTGGAGTCGCTTTTCGCTGCCCATTCTTTCCAAGAGCTTGGGCACACTGCCTCTGCTGTGTCTTTCAAAGGCTACTTCCTTTTTTGGAGAACCTTCTCCTCCTAAAGGTATAGAGCCTTCACCTTGTAGTTGTGAGTTCCTCTCTTCATATAGGACATTCACCATCGCTGACATGTCCCAGAAAGCCTTTCTGAAGCTTTCATCTTTTGTCAGTCTTGTAGACTCTCCTCCTAGAGACATGCTTACTGAAGGCTCAGGAATCTCAGGAGTTGAAACTTGAGGGGTGATTGCGGAAACTCTGGCCTCCTTATCCTTGTTCCAACTTGGGAATCTGCACCAACAAGTTTTCCTTCTCCTCTCGAGAGTTTCAACCTTGTAAGCATTTTCACCTTGCAAAAAGTCTAACCCTCTTTGCAAAAAGCAACCCAAGCTAACAATAAACTTGTAGCTTTGATACCAACTGATTTGAATGGACGAGTATTAGTAAGTGATATGCTAAGTTCCCATTTAGAATATAAACATGCTTGCTTATTATGTGCATAAGATTTGTACTGAACAACAGGTTATTTCAAGAGTTTCTTTTACATGTCTTTCTTACAGTAATTCGATGAACAAATTTTAAAACATGTAATCATCAAACACTGAATGGAAATATGCATCAAACATCAATACAAAATCCATTGTTGAAGGTATTCATCCCTCCTAGTCTACATCTACTTGAATTAGCTCTGAACGCATGATTGATTCTCATTATGCTCAAGGTTTCAACATGAAGAGTACATCAAAGTGCTGAACTGAAATGGTAAGTTTCTCATACAAAGAAACAAATCCTACAAAGTTTCTTTTACCTTGCAGTTGCTGACCTACAGTCAAGTATGCAACATTCAGCAACACATGGGCATCTTGCATCAAGATCCATTACTCCAATTTGAAAGAGCATCAACATGTACTAAAACACTGCAAGTACATAAACAATGTTTTTCTCTAAAACACATAAATATAAAAGATGAGAAATAGCTACAATACTCATGCAAAGGCTGCTGCTGCAAACATATGGAGGCTGGAAGACCCTTGCAAGATCATATCCATATCAAAATCCTCCAAGAACTAGTTCAACATGCTGGTTGTCTATAGCACCCATAGGCTTCACTTTTCTAGAAACCTATCCATAAGTGCTCAAATGGTTCTGAAACATGTTGCAATGAACTCATAATGGCCAAGAATGGATATATAGACTCTTCTTGCTCTTCAATTGGTCTCTAGGTGAAGCATATATGGCCTAACCCTCTGGTGGCCCTAGGCATCCATAAACTTCAAGCTAGAAAAATCCCATCTAGAAGTGCTCCATTACTTCTGAAACCTGCACCAATGAGTCCATAATGGCCAAAAATGGCTATCTAGCCTCCTTCTACACCTGAATTGGTCGAAATATGCCTTAGTTATGAATTCTGCCAGTTTCACCTAGAAAATCTCCACCAAATCTGGCAAACTGCACTTAGCTGGAGTTAAATAGGCAGTTACGTCGGATTTGGAAGATCTCCAAGTTAATCTGGTTTAACTTTAATTAAGCGTATTACGCTAATTAAGCATGTTTAGCACTTTAAACTGTGCTTAGTGGTAATCCAGATTTAGGCGCATTTAATGGAGGTTAAGGTTAATTAAACACAGTTTAATGTGTTAAATCCACATTAGTGTTTTAGTCCCGCCGGTGGTTATGGGCTTTAGACATATGATTCGGGGGCTGGACGGGCTAGCCCCCTCTTCCCCCGCCATAATACATTGCAAACCTTAAATAAATGTGGAAACATAATATGGTAAGAACAATTGTGCGGGCAAAGTGGTAAGGCATGGAATTTGCTTGTGGGAGTTCTCAGGGTCGAATCTCAACACCTCTACCCTAAAATTTTGACCAATGGTTATTAGGGCACGTGACGACCTCCAAGCTTGCCACATGTCATGACCTCTTTGGTCCAACTTAACGCCAACAACAAATAAGATGTTGACACTTGTCATCCATTGAATGGTCCACCTGTGGGAATATTCGTAGAATATTCCTTGGAATATGCCTTTTTTCTGACTGGACTGTAAGGATGCCTAGTCAACATCCTTGTCATCCCTGCACAAAATTTGCTTATTTAGCAAAGTGAACAGATTACATTTCAAGTCAGGACGGCGAGAACCACATGGTGGTTCAGCTTTCAAGTCATTCCGATAACTTTGATTTTTGAGCTAAAATTTGAGCTCCTGTTTAGCTCATTTGCAAGCTTATAGTTTATGATATATTTGAGTGAAAGAGGTGGGATGGTAATATAGATTTATATTTAATAGAAATAATAATTTCATAATGTTAACTCCAAACGAAGTGCGTTGGAATTAGGACGGCGAGAACCACATGGTGGTTCAGCTTTCAAGTCATTCCGATAACTTTGATTTTTGAGCTAAAATTTGAGCTCATGTTTAGCGCATTTGCAAGCTTATAGTTTATGATATATTTGAGTGAAAGAGGTGGGATGGTAATATAGATTTATGTTTAATGGACATAATAATTTCATAATGTTAACTCCAAATTCTTTCCCTACAACTATCAATCAGAGGCTTTTATGTGGAGGGGTGGGAGGGATTCATTGTGTTAAACTCAAATAAGTTTTTTCCTTGAAAAATTAAACTCAATCACTTAGAAATGATGTGTGTTCCTCCATGAAAAATATTTAAAACAAGATAGTTTTATGGTACCATAAGTATATGCCTTTAATGATAAATTAAATTCACCAAAATAGATATAGTAAAATATTTCCCATGTATGCTAATCGCTGTCAGGTGAGGAAGAAGGCCTTTCACATAAATCATGGTAGAATCACCGAAATCAAAATAAAACTGAAAGAAAAAGGAAAATAATTGTTATGAAACCATCTCCAAAAATAGAAGAAAAGATATATCAACACCTTAGAAATCAACCACTTCGAGGGGGCAACCTCTAGTACATTACATAAATGAACAATTCTTGGATGATACAAATGACCACAACCTCCTTTTATATATAGGAGTCCATGGGGCCACAATATAATCCTAGCTAACCTAACAATAATAATGTAAGGGCACAATAATAAAAATATTGGGGTTATAGGGGTACAAAAATAACAATAAGGGGGCTACACTAATAACAATAAGGGACTAAACTAGTAATATAGGGACCTAACATGCCCCTCTCCTTCAAAAAATTGTTGTCCTCAATGCTTGAGTTGCTCTGGGTGTTTCTGTATAAAATTATCATCCTCCCATGTAGAAACTTCAGTGGGTAAGTTCTTCCACTTGATGAGATACTCTGAAATTGATCGATTTCGTAGCTGTCGAGTTCTTGTTTCCGTGACCGCTTCAAGTTCCAATATGATTTTTCCTTTCACATCAAGTTCTGACAATATTGTTTGAACTAGAAGATTTTCACCTATAACATTATTTAAGCATGAAACATGGAAAACTGGATGCACTCGCGAAAAAGCAGGAAGCTCCAATTTTCAAAGATCTCTGAGCGTTTATCCCTGATGATGGACTCACTTATGAAGTCTGAAACGTTGGATTAAAAAAAATCATAACAGGTTATTCCTCCACTTTGATAAAAACCAATTCACCTGTATGGAATCACTTTTTAAAAAGCTCCAATTTGTATGCCATAGTACCAATCTTTTGCAACACCTTGTATGGACCATAGTATTTTGGTGATAATTTATTACCCTTCTTAGCTTGCTTGAGGAAAATTTGTTTGTATGGTTGTAGCCATAAAAATACCCAGTCTCCTACATCAAAACTTCTCTCATTGCGATGCTGATCTTCCTGTTGTTTCATTCGATTTTGTACCAAATTCAGGTTATCCTTTAAGAGTTGGAGAACTTCTTGTTGATGCTCGACGTGATCTTCCACTGCTTGAACCTTAGAATTTTCTCTTAAAGATGATGTGATGGACGGTGGATGATATCCATAAAGTTCCAGCGAGAGGTAACCACCTGACCCATTTTTTTTGTTTATCAGATAAAAAAAAACGAAGATATCCTTCCAAACATATATTCACTATCTTAGTTTGACCATCAGATTGAGGATGATAAGATGAGCTATGAGCTAGTTGAGTACCCATACAAGAAAATAACTCCGTCCAAAAATTTCCAGTAAAAATGGGTTCTCTGTCACTCACAATAATCTTTGGGTTTCCATGTAGCTTTTGAATTGTGTCCATAAATGTAGTAGCAACTATAATTGATTTAAATGAATGAGATAATGAAAAAAAGTGTGCATACTTGGTAAGTCTATAAACTACCACCATGATGACACTCTTTCCTTTGGACTTTGGTAAACCTGTGATAAAATCCATTGAAATCTCCTCCCAACGCTGACTTGGAATGGATAAAGGTTGTAGAAGACCCAGGGTCTTAATTGTCTCAACTTTATTTTGTTGGAAAACCAAGCATTCTGCTACAAACTTTTGAATATCAAATTTAAGGCCATCCCAGAAAAATTCTTTCTTCACCCTGTGGTAAGTTTTTAAAAATCCCGAGTGTCCTCCTAAAGGAGAAGTGTGCAATTCCAAAAGAATCTTTTGTTTTAGTTGGGAATTCTTACAAAGATATAAGCGATCTTTCTACCATAAGGAATCATTTTTCCAACTAAATGTATTAGATGTACTAGGATCTTGCTGCAACTTTTGAATGAATGTCCACACTTCTTCATCCTTCTTCCATTCATCCCTTGCTTCGGTTATCCAATTTGGTTGGATAATAGAAATGAGACAAATCCATGCTTCCACCTCTTCATTCTTTCTTGAGAGTGCATCTGCAACAACATTTAGCTTCCCTTTTTTGTATATTATTTCAAAGTCATAACCCAACATCTTTGTGACCCATTTTTGCTACTCTTCTAAAGATAGTCTTTGTTCAAAAAAGTGTTTAAGACTATCATGATCAGTTTTTACCTTGAAGTGTCTTCCCATTAGGTAAGTTCTCCATTTCTTTAGTGCATGCAGTATTGCTAACATTTCCTTCTCATAAATAGGTTTCTGTAAATACTTTCCTTTGATTGGACGACTTTCAAAAGCAATGGGTCTTCCTTCCTGCATTAAAGCAACACCAATTCCATTTCCTGAGGCATCACATTCCACAATAAAGGTTTTTGTGAAGTCTGGCGTAGCTAAGACCGGTGCTAGGCACATTGCCTCTTTAAGATGTTCAAAGGCCTAAGTTGCTTCAGGAGTCCATGAAAATGCATCTTTCTTCAATAATGTTGTTAGAGGTGCTGCTATTCTCCCATAATTCTTAACAAACTTGCGATAATACCCTGTTAACCCGAGAAATCCTCGCAACTGCTTTATGGTTGTGGGGACTTTCCATTCCTTAATGGCTTTAATTTTGTTATGGTCTACCTTAACACCCTCATGAGATACAATATGACCCAGATATTCCACCTCTTGTACTCCAAAGAAACATTTGGATGTTTTTGCATATAATTGTTTCTCCTCCAATAGTTTGAGCACCCTGTCAACATGTTGAACATGATCCTTCCAAGACCTGCCGTAGATTAGTATATCATCAAAAAATACTAGCACAAATTTTCTAAGGAAGGGTTTGAAAATGGAATTCATCAACCCTTGAAATGTAGAAGGTGCATTGGTAAGGCCAAAAGGCATGACCAAAAATTCATAATGACCCTCATGAGTTTGAAATGTTGTTTTCGGAATATCTTCAGTCTTCATTCTAATATGATGATATCCTGAACGAAGATCCAACTTAGTAAAATAAATTCCTCCATGTAATTCATCCAATAATTCATCAATCACAGGAACGAAAAATTTATCTTTAATAATGAGCTTATTTAGCTCCCTATAATCCGGACACGTGCGCCATGATCCATCCTTCATGTGCACCAATACTACTGGAGTAGAGAAAGAACTTTGACTAGGTTGAATTATACTAGCCTCTAACATTTCTGCAATCATACGTTGAATTTTTGTCTTTTGGACATAAGGATATCTATAAGGCCTGATTTTTGGAGGAACAATTCCTGGGATCAAATGAATAGAATGATCATGATCACGAATAGGTGGGAGTCCTTTGGGAGTGTCAAACACCTTGGAATGATTGTCCAAGACTTTTTGGAGATCTGCAGAAATAGAAGATTTTGATGTTGGAACTTCTAGTGAGCATGATTGTGCAATTACGCCTCATTGTTCTTTCTTTAGAAGCCTTTTCATGACATTAGAGCTTATTATCTTTCCCAGCTTCCCTGCGATACCTTGTAATTCGACTTCCTTTCCTTCTCAAAAAAAAATTCAAGAAAAGTTCTTGAAAATTAAAAGCTACTGTCCCCAAAGATTGTAACCATTGTACTCCTAGTACAACATCAGCGCCTCCCATTGGAATGGAAAGCATTGGACTATTCAATACATATTCCCCCATGGTTAGCTTGATATTATGGCATTTTCCAGAGAAATTTATAGTTCCTCCATTTGCAACCATCACTTGACATTTTGGTGTTGGGTATAGGAAACAATTCAATTCCTTGGCTACCTTACAATAAATAAAATTATGGGTACTACCAGAATCAATCAACACTATTACCTTTTTCTTCTTGATATGTCCTTCTATATTAAGAGTTTGAGCAGTGGTAATTCCTGCCAATGCATTACACGATATGGTCAGACACATTTCTTGCTCTTCTAGGGTTGGTTCCTGGTGTATATCCTCTTCTTTTGAAGATTCTTTTTCATTTTCTTCTTCCTCTTCACAATCTATGTAAAATAATTTCTTCTTAGCACACTTATAACCTTTAGTGTATTTGCTATCACAACTGTAGCAAAGCCCTTTTTCTCGTTTTTCTTCCAATTTTTGTGGTGTCAAACTTGTAGGTTGTGGAAGTCTAGGAGTAGCAACACTTCCATCTTTATATATGTGAGTGGTAGGCTTCCTTGTCACCATAATTTTACATTCAATTTTTCTTACCAACCTGAATGCCTTTTCCAATGAATCAGGCTCCCAAATGCGAACTTCGTGTTGGATGTTATCCTTTAAAGTCCCTATGAAGACATCAATCCTGTGTTCCTATGGAATATCAGTTTTCCTTATATTCAATTTTTGGAACTCCTCAATGTGCTCCACCACTTAACCCTTTTTTTTGAAATTTATCATTTGGCTAAAGAAGGTGTTTCTTTTTGTATTCTCATAATGTGCTATCATTTCCTCCGTAAAAATTGACCAAGTGACAATTGTTTTATGGGAGAAAAGCCATCGATAGCACACAAATGTATTTTGTTCTAAATGTAAAGTTGCAATGCATACCTTTTGTGTGTTTTGCACATTATTGAGATCAAAAAATTGCTCCATCTGTAGTATCCATGTTATGGGATCCTTGCCATCAAAATTCCTCATATCCATCTTTGGAATAGGGTGGTTCTTCCATCCAACATTAGAGTTTATGAAATCATGATTAACATTTATTTTTTTCTCATCATGAGATTTTTCTACTATCTTTTCGCCGTTAGGAAACATTACTTGTATCAACTTTTTCAAACCTTCCATGTCTGCTTTTAGATCATTCTTCATGTTTTGCATGTTGTATTTCATTTTTTCATCAATATTAGCTTCCATGTCATCCATCTTAGCTTCCATGCCAGCTTCCATGCCATCCATCTTATCTTCCATGCCTTTCTTCAAAACTTCCATTTCATTTTTTGTTGTTCTTTGCGAGTGCGAAATTTGGTGCACCTGCTCTTGTAATTTTGATATGTCATGTTCCCATTCTTCATCTTCATGAGTCATAGTAGAGCCTTAAAAAGGCTTAATGGGTGTTGAAATATTTTTAGGAGGCATTTTTAGAACCCAATACTGATATCTATTCTACAATATTCCCTTGGAATCAATTCAAACCGATTTTTCACACAAGACATGCAATTCAAAAAAAATATACACCTTTTATTACTTTTGAGGAGCTCGATATTGAAACCAATTATCTCTGTGATTTCGGATCTTCAATATCTAAAATTCGGCTCTGTAGTAGCCCTCTGAATTTTCTTTCAAATGCCATAGGTTTGACCTGATTTGGATTCTTCAAGGGAAAGTTATACCCAATGTCCCACAATGACCTAATTATGGACTATTTTAGTAGAGCTAACTTGTACGATGTGCCACGTGTCACTAGTTCCTCTTTTGGCTCTGAAATTGATCCACATGAAACTAAAGTCCATGTACTTGTGGCCACTTTTTACAGAATTGCAATCCGATGCTCAGAGAAAGAGTTATGATGATTTTCCATGGTCACCTCTTTGAGATGAAATTCACGAGCCTGAAAAAACCCTAAATTACACAGATCGTATCTCCGAAAATATTGCGAATCAAGCTCTAAAATTTATCCACGACGTTCCTCAGTATTTTATATTCGCTCTGTAAAAATTTCAGCTTATGAACCCTCGTAGAAAAAAGTTATAGCGCAAATACCATGATGACCTGTTTAGGTTAAATTTAGGAGCCTGCAAAAAACCCTAACTTCCACAGATCATATCTCCGAAATATTGTGAACCAAGATATAAAGTTTTTCCACGAAGTTCCTCAAGATTTCGACTTCATTCTGTAAAAATTTCGGCTTCTGAACCTTCGTAGAAAGAATGTTATAGCGAAAATTCCATGATGACATTTTTGGAGCAGCGAAACCTCAGAATCCAAATATCTGATACCAAATGTTATGAAACCAGCTCCAAAAATAGAATAAAAGAGAGATCAACGCCTTAGAAATCAGCCACTTCGAGGGGGAAACCTCCAATACATTACATAAATGAACAATTATTGGATGATACAAATGACCACAACCTCCTTCTATATATAGGAATCCATGGGGCCACAATATAATCCTAGCCGACCTAACAATAATAATGTAAGGGCACAATAATACAATATTTGGGTTACAGGGGTACAACAATAACAATAAGGGGGCTACACTAATAACAATAACAAACTAAACTAGTAATATAGGGACCTACAAATAATTCCTAAACTAAATTAAGAAAAGAATCAACAAACAAAAATAAAAATGAAGAAGGTGAAAGGTAAAAGAAAAAATCCAAATTTAAAAGATAAACTCCAACAAGACTACTTATACGAATGTCTCAAAAAAAGAGATAAAAGGAAATAAGCATATGTATGTTCCTTCCTATTTTAAGATTTAATTTTTTTCATCTTACAGAGTTATAAAAATGAGGCTGTCAAAATTTAGAGGGTGAATAACAATGATGATAGATAACATGCTAAATGAGAAGTTTGTGTCTGCTGCAAACTTTCTTATTTCGAAGAAAAACCTTGCAAAAAGCATCTTAACCATTTTCTAATAAAATTAATGCTTAAAGAAACAAACTAGAGGTCCAGAAACTCCCCAATTTAGTTTATTTGATGAGAATCATTACTGCTTCTCTTAAGAATCGCAAAACAAACTGATAAAAAGAGAATGAACTTCAAAATTTATCTAGTAGAGGTGCGAAAGGTTCACGAAGACCTGTAAAAACCGAGTTCAAGATCAACGAAAACTAAAAAAAAAATTGAAACCAAAAGTAAAGAAATGGAAATGAATGAAATTGGGAATATGAAACTTACCATTGGAGAATTGCATTTAATCTTACCTGAGATGTGTCATTTTCTCTAATACAAGTTAACTTATTCCTTTAATTAGAATTAGAAACATGAATAAGTTGAATTGATTGAAATATTATTGACCCAAAATAATTATTTATTGAATCTAAACTAAAGAAGGAATTAAACTAGAAGAAAGCAATGTTTCATGTTCAAGGAATTGGAAAAAAATCGAATCCATCAGTGAGGATGGAGATATGCTTATTTATGAATTGCGGCAATGAATATTCTCTTTGATTCTTCTATTTTTTAATTTATATCAGCCCCAAAATATTGAAGTTGATTCAAAATCCTAAATAATGTAGAAATTATGTATATGAAGGGGACTTGAATTTTTATATGATAAGTATGGAGTGAAATTCAAAATAAAAGAGGATTAAAATATGAATTAATCACTGCTTCATTACCTTTACCTGTTCCAAATTCTTTATTAGTGAAGAAGATCGTTGAGAAGAGTAAAAAAAGTCCATGTGCATACATCATGAAGAAGGTATATCCCTTTAGTTATAAATCCATTTCTATGAATGAATACTTGGATTTGGAAAAATTATGATTGAAACACATCCAAGTTTTGTTCCACCATGATAATATAAAAGTAGCATATATAATCAAAAGATAATCAAACAAGACTTCATGTATACATAATGAAATATTAGAATGTAATCATAAGATACATGTGAATATTATTATCCTGATATTCTGAAATTTTAAGTTTTCGAGAGAATTAAAGCAAAAGGTAAGAGCTCAAGTTTTCCAAAAGTCTCAATGGAAAAAACTTCGATAAATAAAAATCTTGCTTCATAATGTTCCCGACAACATTTGTTTTTAGAAATTTAATGGAATTTCACCTTCGATACAAGAAGTCTCGGTATTTAGAATATTAAGGGCAACAAGATCTTGGAGCAAAAGCTTTTGTGTAACTTTTACAAACAAAACTAATGATATTGATCATGCTTGATAACGAATGCTTGTTAAATGTATAATGTAGGAACATTACCTTTCTAATGCATAAAAAATTCACGTATCAGAGGTAAAAGTTTCGTAAGAGTTTCTAAAGTAGATGTAATGACTTTCATTTCAATAGTTTGAAGTTTTGTAAAAATGATTGCAAGAGAATTTACGTTTACCTGTAAAATTCATTTCGAGGAGAGGAATTTGAGATTTAATAAATATGATGATAAATCAAGTGTCAAATATCTCAAAAACCTTTTCTGAAGCCGAAATCAAATTTACAAAACTCTAAAACCACAAAGTTCCAGTGAAGATAGTAAAATAAGGGTCATTTTCTTTGCTAAATGTGATGGATAAGATAGTGGAAAGAAAAGGAAATGTGAAGCTCAAAGGAGTAAATCTTAGAACTTTTTTTAAATGCTTCCAATATAATAAAACCCAAGACTTTGATAAGCGAAAAATTCTAAGGAAAAATCCCGGGAAAATCAAAAGCAAAGGACTGAGATTGTGAAATTCATGAATTAGAGTTTCTGAGTGTATTTGAAAGAAATGATTATAACTAAAGCGGAAAACAATTTGGCAAGTGTGCTGCAATGATTCAACTCATCTTGGAAAATTGTAAGATTTGAAACATGCATAGATAAAATTACGGACAAGAGCATTCACTGCAAGCTTTTTTATGCGAAATTTCCTTGGTTTGTAGCAATTTAAAGCAATAACAATCATGAGCATTTCATTCCATCTAAACCAATGAGAGGCAAAATATGAAAATGTGCATTCACATGGTCTTTCGTATAGGTTAGCGCCTCGTTGAATGTTTTGCATCACAAGTTTCTTATCATACATAATTTAAAAGTTCCGACTTCCACCTTTGCCGATATGCGATCAACTTTTTCTATAATAGTTAAAAGGAAATGGTGGAGAGGTATATATCATAGTTGATCACATCAGAGGATCTTAAAGTGAGGCTTCATTTAATTTTTGCGATGCAATGTAAGTGTTGCGATAGAAAAAATGTGATATGAACATATGCGACGGGAAATTGCGATGAAGCGATTGCAATATTGGAGAATAGTCATGTTGGAGATAGGAAACGTCGGTATTATTCCTGTGATAGCGAGAATGTGATAGATGATGTGGCTCATTGGTGGGACCGGCTTTGGACTTTATAAGAGATCGCCGATTAGAAGATTTGAGCACAGGATGTAGCATTGTTGATATGCCGATGTTTAATGAAGAACAGACCCAATAGTTTTATTATGTGGATTTAATTTCATATTGGATCCGGGATATTAGAACCTTTAAACATATTCCCCAACGAAAATTGTGATTTATGAATAGATGTGATAGCTTTCAGAATTGAATTTAAATGTCATATCGGGTCCATGGTTGTATGGACATCGCAATATTGGTGAATTCATTTTCAGAGAATGAGCGGGAAGGGAATATTAAGGAGTTTTGTATTATAGGTTTCTTATATGGAATTATTAAGAGCTACTTCTGATCAAACGCTATGATATAGAGGTTTTGCGATATAGATGATGTGATATCGAGTGAAAAGGTTCATCGAAGATCAGAGGAGACGGGAATATCAAGGGATCAGAGATATTTGGAGTATGCTCATTTAAGAACCTCTGACATGCGAATTGCGAAATATGTCATGGAATTTTATAGGGCCGATGATTTCTTAAAGTATTCAATTAAAAAATAAAGTGACTAATTTAACTTTTCTTTTAAATGAATAACCCTTTAATAATTTAATTAACTGTCAGAATATTTGATCGGAAAGTAATTTTTTCAGAAATTTCTTATGAAGAAAGTTATGATATATAATGATCCGATATGACTCTTCCGATAATTTACTAAGACTTATCAGGATTTCAATGAAATAGAAGCAAAATTAGATAATCCTTAAATTTAGACGAAACCATAAATATTTCCCTAAACATGTTGCAGATTTGAAAAAGGGTTGGATGCTTACTTATTTCAAGTCTCGAAAATCAAATAAATTAAAATCTGTAAACGAAACAGAACAAGAATAAGAAATAAATTATGAAAAAGAGAAACTAACAATAGATGACGATAAACTTGTAAACACATACCTGGAAGAATTTTGATTGTAACTTTACCTCATAAATCTTCAAGTTCTCCCATGTTCAATATCATCTACTTATTTACTGAAAATTGGAAAGTAATGAGGTTTTCAATTGCATCCTCTTCAAATTTACGTTAGAGGGCAAGAGTGGTGAAAACAAGCTCTTCAAAAGTACTTGTGAATCAAATATTTCCAAGTCATATCAATTCTCTGGAATTTCTTCATATATGATTTTTAAAGCAATCTTGTCAATGTGACAGAGTTTTGTTAAAAGAAAGACAATCGAGGAGTTCATAAGCTTCCGATATGTTTTAAGCCACTTTTCCAGCAAATGAAAGAGATGCCAAGAAAACATTAGATTTATTACTTTCTTATTAAAAATATGAATATTAAAATAAATGAAAACATAAAATAAATTTAATCTAAATTAATCTATTCCTATTTCTAACTTAATGAAGGAAACATGTCTAGGTATAGTCATACTTCCAATGTAACCACTAACTTATTTTAATTCTTGCATGTATGTACAGGTCAAGGATTAGTAATAAAAATAAAAATAATATTAAACTAAAAAAACTAATTCTGAAAGAAGAATGCACAATTATTGTTAATATATTTACAAAAAACAGCTTATTTATAATTACCTTCTCTTGAGATGTCTCTTTCAGCAGAATTTCAATTGGGTCATAGAAATATGGGTGCATTTCCATTATTTATTGGGAGAGGTTCAAAATAGAATATGATAGGCCATATTATGGACAAGAAATTTTATATTCAATAGTCTAGAAAAATTTGTTAGTGTTATGTGCAACTGTTAAATTATTAACAATATTTCGTGTAGGAAAATTCTCCAAATATTTTTCAAATGGGTCAATGAAAAATAGATGTAACCCAGTTAGATACAATGGAAGAGTATTAATTGAATTATATTTTTGGTCATATTGTGAAAATACACTCTCTTGTTGGCACTTCTTTTGAGAAGAAAAAAATAATTGATAAGAAATGAACATTAGTTGGAATTGGAAGAGAAATAGTTCTTGATGTTCATGATTGTAATTTGAAACTTCATTTTTCGATTCACGAAATGAATTAAAAAAGTGTTTGATACTGAGCTGCTCAATATGCTAGCACAAAGTATCTAAAAATCGAAAACTAAAAACATAAAACAAATCTGAAGTTAAAAAAAATAAATGGAGGAAAAATAACAAAATTGAATTGTAGTTTACACTAGACTAGTGTTACTATTATTGTCACAGCAAAATTGGGACCGACTTAAAATAATTTCCCTTACACGGTTGGCCGGAATAATGGAATTTGAATGATTTCCAATACCAACTTGTGAATTAGAAAGAGAATTATGACTATGAATAGGAATGAGATCTTGATCGTCATATAAATCATAGATTGGAATGGTTTATTGAATGTCAAAATCATGAGTATGATTAATTATTTAGAAATGAGAACTATTTGAAACAATTTCTAAATTAGAGTGTTCTTCATTTTCACATGTGATTCGAATTTGATAATGAGGATTCAATTGTGAAGAAGAAAATTCAATATCTTCAATGTCAAAGTGACTATCATAAATGACCTCACAACATTCATTAAATTTCCATTTGATTTCATCCAATGTATCAAAAGGAGGAATATTAAGCTCATGTTAATTAATGCTAGAAGAATGTTCAATAATTAATTCTCTATCTTGATAAAAACTAATCAGAAATTCATTTAGATAAACCTCTCTGTTCTCTGAAATAACATTGAAGTGAAGAGAGGATATATTGCTATCAGCAAAAATATCAAGATAATGATAGAAATGAGAATCTGAAACAATGCATTTGAAAATGTCTCTATTTGATAACTCTTGTGCATTTTTTTTATTGCAAATTTTAGATCTAAGATCATTTACTTGGATAATTGTGCTTTCTTGAAGAATGTTGCTTTGCTGTCCCAAATTTGGCCTTTCTCATCGTAAAAGAATTCAGAAATTTGTACAGTAGATTGCGTATTATTGGAAACTTTAATCGCTACTTGTACTTGCCGACTTATGCTCTGATTTTCTGATTCTAACGCACATTGATTTTCAGATTTCAATGCGGCACTTTCTTCAATATTTTTTCTAGTATCTTCTTGGATTGATTAGCAAAATTTTCTAATATTTGTGATTGAGATTCATTGACATGTGAAGATACACCCTGATCATTATCAATATTGTAGGAAGTGTGCACTAAATGAATGAATTGATCATACATAATAGAGGCCACTTCATCATTATTTGTTTGCACCTTAATATTGGAATTCTCAATTATGTTAATGAAATTGGAAGGATATTGAGAAAAGATTGAAATAATTTCACATGGATTATGAATGGGAAGAAGAGAGAAAATATGTTTGAACCAATCTAATAATTCTTCTTTCTAAGGTTTATCTTCAATTTTGAATTTTAAACAATTTAAACGAAATCTTATGGTAAAATTGATCAAAGATTAATTTTCGAATATTCATAAATCTTCAAAATCGTCACATAGCTGTTCGTAGTAATAACTGCCAAATTTACAAAGAAACATTGTGATAAATTGATCCCAACTGTGAATTGAGGCAATTGGAACAAATTGACACCAACTTCTATCTTTTTCCAAGAATGTAAGCGTAAAAATCCTACATAAAATGCTTTCATCAATATCATAAAAAGTAGAATTTTAAAATTTATGAATCAATTGTAAAACATGATTAAATGCAGAAGTATTCCTCTTATCGTTAAATTTTACCTTAGACAAGTGTCTTAGTATTTCTGGTAGAGTATTGGTAGATGCACATCCAGAAATAGAACTCCAAAATGGAAGTTTGAGAGGTGCCATTATGATTAAATAAAAAATTTAAAATACAAAAACTCCAAAGGAAAATAAATCTTCAGGCCCTCCTTCTAGCGCCAAAAGTGTTGAGGGCTCGAAAATCTATTCCTACAAGACTACGAGGGAGACCACCCGGTCCAGACCTTAAAGCAACTCCTTTTCCATTGAAATGGTGGTTATAACTGGTTAAACTAGGTCCAATTACCTTCTCTCCATCTCTAATGACTTAAAATATGACTTTCGTCTACCAATGGAGAAGATACATCAGATTAACCCTATTGTTGACTAGGCAAGAAAGTGATCCTTAATCTGATCTGGGGCTTAGCCAAACCACAACTAAAGTTTGGCTCTTTGGGAAGGGGACTTTTAGGAATGCAAAATTAAATCTAAATTCAAAATTATTCTAAAATGCAAACAAAAGGAAAAATATACTAATCCTATCTCAAGTAGGCAGATATAGATCTAACCCAACTGCGAGCAAGATATTTAAATGATTGGGATTTAAATATGTTTGGCTTATAATGAATATCAAGCTAACAAAGTAATTCAATTAACTGACATTATGAATGCAAAAACACATTCCATTCAGAGACCTCTTAACTGAGATAATTAATCAACAACATTTAGGAAGTAGTTCACAAAATGATATTGATTGTTAAATCAATAATTCAAATGATTAAACAATAATATAAGGAAATACTTCACAAAATATTATTGTTTGTTAAATCAATATTAAAAGACAATTTTTGAGTAAATAGTTACTCAGAAATCAAAATTCAACCCATAAAAGCAGAGATAAATAATAACATATAATTGAGGAAAATTGCGGATACTGACAATAGTGCACAAATATGAAAAAAATGACACATTCCTGCTATCATAAAATGGAACCATTATTTAAAACAATAGTATTATAAATACCAAATTATTGAATCCATTTCTTTGGCTCTGGTATCCAACAATCCTTTACAATGCTTTGAACTTCTGCTTTTAAAGCAAGATTTGTAATAGTACAAGCTCTGCTCTTCATACATAATTCAGAATGCAAAAGAAAAATCTTCAATAATCCCCATATTTGAGTTTTTTCTTCCTTTGCCTACAACTCTAATTCTTCTTTACAATAGTTCCTTCAAGAATTCTAGAATTACAGAGAAGAGAAGCCTTTTCTACATTCTACAATATGTTATTTATAATATTTACAAAATAATTCAAAATAGGAAAGTTTGTTGAAGAATACATCTACTCCATCAATTTTCATTAGGCCAAAATTTCATTCTTCCATTGTTGGATCATTCTCATTGATTGAGATCTTCTTCTCCTCATCTCTTCAAATGTATCCCTGCAAAAACAAATTCAAATTAAATTAAAATTGAAAAATAAAATCAAAATACCAAATCTCCAATCAAAACTTAATTACATAATTAAAATAAAATAAATTTCAGCTTTCTAATGATGCATGTGAAGATTTAATTGGTCAAGGGGAACATAGACAAATGGATCAACACTCAGAAGAAGGTGTGGGCAAATGAGAATGCAAAAAATAAAACTCATAAAATTAGTTTTGTTTAAAAATTCAGAGCTTGATCTTATGCTGAATTTTAGACCCATTAAATGATGAAATATGGTAATGAAACCACTTCATAAATGTTCTCCATAATTTTATTTTTCTAATGGGCCATTCTGGGCCTCATTTGGACAAGTAAAACTCAATTTATGAGCTTCCAAATTTAATGAGTCAAAACTGCAGAATTATGGAATTTTTGTTGCTTGGGCTAAAAATAGAAAATTTTAATTAAATTATAGTTATTTATTAATTAATGCTAATTTAATTATAATTATCCTATTAATATTAATTAATTATAAACAAAACTTAATTAATAAACAAATGATTTACAAATTAATTAAGATATAATTATATTATATTAACATTATAATTAAATTATATTAGAATTATAATTATAATATTATAATTATAATATAATGCATTATAATAAAAATATAATATATAAATTTAATCTTTAAAACCAAACCATTGGAATCAATAAAAGACAAAAATAAAAAATAATTAAAATAAAAACCACGTACATGCCATCAGAGTTAATGGAGGGTGGAGGGATAAGGTGACGTGCAGGTGAGTCGGGAGGTATAAGGAGTTTAAAAACTTTATAGTAAAATATTTTAATCCGTCGTATAAAAATAAAAAAAAATCACAAATCAGGAATTTTGAAACGAGGTGCTTAAGATTTTTGTGATATCGCAATATCACATCGCAAGTTTTGATCGCAAATTTTTTGAAATCGAAAATTAAAAATCGCAATTTTTTGGATCGCGTTTTTTGGAAGAAAGAAAAGTGATGTGAATTAGGGCCGATGTAAATTAACAATCCTACAAATTGGACTACAACCACTTTGGAATTTTGAGATTTTTGATTTGGCAGTTTGTTTTAAAATAACAAATTGGTGTAAATTACCAAGATCCCGAAACGTGTTTTCATCTGTCGTATAATTCAACCAGGTCATTTGTAAGACCATTAGTGAAAAATAAAAAATACTAGTAAACACTGACTAAAATTTAATATTTACAATGAATTACTATTGAAATTAATTAATTACAAAAATCAAAATATTATACATTTATTTACGAAACAACGATGAGGTTTCTTTTTTGCTTTGCTAAGGTTTCGGTAGAGTAGCCATCGCCATCTGCGTCGACAATCCACATTTCTGAACCCGCCATACGCTGCTCGAGTAGGGTTCTGATCCTCTCCAGGCCTGGGTGGATGTGCCAATGTTAGGCCCCCGCCACGGCGGAAGGGGCCACAATCCTACCGCGACGCCAAAAACTAGACCCCTTTCATACAGGGCCATCCTTCCAATGGTACGAGCGACTCTACCTCATCCACAAAAACCCCAGTAACGGGGGCGTAGTGGCAAGAAAAGGAAAGGCGAAGTCGCTGCCTCCCTAAGACAACAATCAACCCCAAATTTTTCATCCCGAACAATCACCTTGAAAAAGCTCGACAATATATGAATGATGATGCAATGATCTGTAAATTCTTGGGGATCTGGCTCAGAGAACAAGATATTCTAGCCTGGCTCCAGAATTCCACAAGGGGAAATTTTAAGCTTCAATTCAGGGCCAAAGGTTTCTTCATTGTGATCTTTGAATATCTAGAAGACCGTAAGTGGATCTTCGAAAACATATCATATTTTATGGGAAGTACATGCCTCTTCATCTGCTATTGGGAGGAATGCTACAACCTAGACAAAGAAGAATTTACTACGACTCCTGTCTGGGTTCAGCTCTATTCTCTTCCTAATGATTTTGGGAAACCAGACATCCTTGAAGGAATCAGGAACTTAATAGGAAATTTAGTTAAAACCTCTGAGATCACCAAATACTAGTGACATGCGACTTATGCCTGTATCTGTGTCCATATGAACATATCACAACCATTGCTTGAATCCATCGATCTTATCTACCATGACTCTACCTGGACCCAACCACTGGATTATGATCAATCCCTTTCAAATGTCGTCGTTGTCATGAGTATGGCCATCTCTTCAGAGATTGCTTGTTAACAGTTGTAGAAGAAGCTCGAGCAGTTGTGCTGGCTAGGGATGGCGACAAATTTCAACCTATCCAAGGGTGTTGATCCAGGGCCACTCGGCCCCCGCAGTCTAATCTCCCGGATCGCTCAGGCCCCCACCCGCATGTTCGCTCCCAGCTTCCACATGCCCCGTCCTCCTCCTCTTAAGGGGTGCCTTCCGAGTCCAAGAACCCTTTCGTGGCCCTGGCCGATGAATCCATGACCCTTGTCCCTTACCAACCCCTCCCCTCCCAATACCTTCTCTCATCATCAAAATAAGTTCCCCAATCTATGGACATTGATAATATACTCTCCACCCTAGGAGATAAGCTAAATTCCAAGTTAAAGATCCCTGAGCACACTGAATTAGATCGACGAATCTATGAGATCCTAAGGCAAATGAGAAAGATCTTGGAAACTGAGGAGCGACATAACATGATAGGTGCTAAGGAGAAAAATATCCTAGAAATATTCAAGAGCTCGAGTAATTCAGGCATTAAAGATATACTAGGTAACCAATTGAACCATTTCGGCACTCTTTTCAACCAATGGTCGACTCATTCTAGACAAGCGGACACAGATCTCCAAAGCACGGGCACAGAGGGAAACCCTCTTAGCATAACTATCCTAGACCCTGGGGGATATGAGAAGAGTAAGAAGGGACACAAATCTACCAAAGAACTTATTCGAGAAACTGGTGAACTTTTGTTAAACTTGGGGCAGATGGGATAATTAACAAATTTCTTTCCCAAATCTGTTGCTCCTTCCTTATGAAGATCATGTCATGGAATATCAGGGGCTTCAACAACCTGGGGAAGATCCTTTCCCATAAATAAAAAATAGGAAAGTATAGACCTAAGATTATTATTCTTCAAGAGACCAAGGTGCTTGATGACAAAGTTAAGGAAAACATCCAACGATGTTGGAGGAACAACCAAGCTATGACAATCGAAGCCACTAGATCTGCAGGAGGCATATCAATTCTTTGGGATTTAGGGCGAGTTATCCTGGAAGACTGGATTGGAACCAAATTCACGTTGTCGGCCTCCATCCATTTGATAGGAGAACAATGGTGGAGGAGTCTAATCGCGGTGTATGGGTTGGCCACACCTTGCGACAAACCCCTATTCCTTGTGCATCTTCAAAGTCTTAGTCGATTATGGGAAAAGAAAGACTGGATCTTGGGTGGAGATTTCAACATGATCTACAACCTGGAGGAAAGCGTGGAGGAGTCCATATCTTAGACCCATCTTCGCATGCCTTCAACAAAATTATTGAGGATCTTCACCTAGTTGATGTCATCCCCTGAAAAGGTCTCAATACCTGGAACAATCATAGAAGGGGAGAGAACCAAAACACATGCAAACTAGATATGTTCCTATTCTCTGAGCATCTTATCATGACAGACCCCCGAATCTCCTCCGAGATCCTCCTTTAGACTAGCTTGGATCATTCGCCAATCAGTGTGGATCTAACCTCATCTACCCCCCCTTAGAGTTGCCCATTACAGTTTGAGAGTTTCCGGCTGTGACATCTAGGATTATTGGACCAATAAGCTTCATGGTGGACAACGTTGGGTTCATCACCTAGTAACAAAATGAAATCTTTTCAAAAGAAGCTACAAGGCCTCAAAGACCATATCAAAGCTTGGAACCGAGAAAATTTTGGGAATATACTCAAGGAAAAGAGGAAGCTGGAAGCTAGCCTGGAGGAAGTCAAGCAACGAATCATTGAGGATGGCCGCATGGAAGAGCTGGTTAAAAAAGAAGATCTCTTGACCAAGGACCTAGAGGAACAAAAACAACAGGAGGAAATCTTATGGTGGCATAAATCCAGGATTCAGTGGTTGAGAGAGGGGGAACGAAATACAAAATTCTTCCAACAATCCATGATCCAACACCGGCAAAGCAACATAATCACTCACTTGCAAGCAGTTTACAACTCCCGGCTTGACCTCGAAGAAGATATAGTGGCAGAGTTGCAATCCTTTTTCTCCTCCCTTTTTCAGTATGAGGGCTATGACCGATCGTAGGCTCTACATAAAGTTTCTCAACATATTCCTTTATTGATATCACAAGACCAAAATGAAGCCCTCTTAAGTCCCATCTCCCTCTCGGAAGTGGAAGAAGTAGTGAAGATCCTGCCTCCAAGTAAGGCCCCGGGCCCTGATGGATTTACTATTGAATTTTTCAAGGCTGGATGGTATTTCCTCAATCAATATATTTGGGAGTTGGTAGAGGAATCAAGAAATCTTAGAAAAGTATGGTCAGGCCTTAATGCCACTTTCATCACCCTCATCCCCAAATCAAAGGAGGCATCAAGACTGGGGTATTTCAGGCCTATATCCCTATGCAATGTGATCTATAAGATTATCTCCACCATCATGGTCCGTAGGATCAAGTCACTGCTTCATCGCATCCTCAGTCATGAGCAAATAGTGTTTGCTGAGTGACGAAAAATCCTGGATGGCATTATCTCCGTGCATGAAACCATCCACTCCATTAAAACGCATAAGCTCCATGGAATGCTACTGAAAATGGACCTATTGAAAGCATACGATTGCCTCAGTTGGGATTACCTATTGGAAATCCTGCGGGCTTTTGGTTTTTCGGCTGATTGGATTCAATGGATTAAATCAATGATCTCCACTCTGTTATTCTCCATCCTCATTAATGACATGCCATCTGAAACCTTTTGGCCCTTGAGGGGTATTCATCAAGGATACCCGCTCTCCCATTTTTTATTTATTATTGCAGCGTAAGGGTTGGGACGTTTACTCAAGTCTGCCAAACAGTCCAATCATGTTGCAGGGCTCCATATGCTAGGCTTCGCTCTTGACATGACTCACCAGAAATTCGTGGATGATAATCTACTATTCGGATCTACCACTCTGAAAGAAGCCACCCAGATTAAATTAATTTTGGAGGACTTCCAAGAAGCCTCAGGTATGCTCCTAAATAAACTCAAGTCTGATATTTTTTTTTTAATACTCCTCGTACAGTACAAGCCTACTTAGCTAGAACCTTGGATTTCAATATTGGCTCTCTCCCTTCCAAATACCTGGGAGTTCCCCTCCTGTTCAACCCTCTTCACATCGCCCCCTAGAAATATCTATGTGAAAAACTATCTAATAAGCTCTCCAATTGGACTTTCCGAATCCTCAACCTAGTGGGAAGATCTACCTTCCTCAAATATATATTACAAGTAATACCTCTCTACCAATTTTCAGCTCTTTTGGCCCCCAATTGCATCTACTCGGACCTCATTGCCCTCTTCCAGAGATTCCTCTAGGGAGGTGTCGTGGAAGACAGAAAGTAGCCTCTAGTGTCTTGGCATAAGCTGTGTCTCCCCAAGTTGATGGGGGGTTTGAGCTTGCGGGCCCTGACTACTCTCAACGCAATCTTGGGTGCCAAAGTCTCGTGGCGATGGCTGAAAGGAGGACCAAAAATTTGGAAGATTATGTGGTCTCACAAGTATGGATAGGGAAGAACACATGGAGAAATCCTTCACAACCCCCTTCCCATTCAAGGGTCTGGCATTTGGAACCTCGCCAACACCAATAGAGACATGATACACACACATTTCTTTTGGGAGGTGCACGATGGAAAAATAGGCCGGTTTTGGGAGGACTCTTGGCAACAGTCCCCTCGCCTCTCCCAAGACCAATATTTGTCGAATCTTATGCCCCTCTTTCACTCTTGCAGAGCTATGAAAATAGCGGATTTTTGGTGCAACTAACTGGACAAGCATGGTTGGCCCCAATGGAAAACCAAACAAGGTTGGCCTCTAGAAATACCCCGTCAAGGGTATGATTTGCTTGCCCAGTATCTCGCCCAGCATAAAATCCATGCCTCTTGGGGTCCAGAAAAATTACGATGGGGCCTCTCAACCTCCGTGGTATTTTCAGTAAAGGAAGCCTACATTCTTCATGCAGCGGTTTCGGTCATCCCCAATACTCAGGTTTGGAAGTGAATATGGAAAAAACATCTATGGTCGAAAGTGGCCCACTTCTTATGGTTAGCCATTCATAAACACATCCTGACATGGGATCACCCCCCTAAGAGGGGTTTTATCGGGCCTTCCATGTGTTTCCTCTGCAGACAGGCCAAAGAAACTCAACATCACCTCTTCATTGACTGCCCATTAACTAAAATGGTATGGTCTCAAGCCTTTGACATCTTTGGCCTCGTCGATGATTTTTCCCGCCAACACCAGAGCCCTGATCGAAGAATGGCCGACCCTCCGATTCTCAAACCCTGTGGTCTCCAAATCTTGGTGCCTCCTCCCTAGTCTCTTGCTATGGAACACCTGGGAGGGGAGAAACCATTCTATCTCTAAGAATCAAGCTCCTTATGCCCCTCTTATCTGGTCCTTGAACCTCTCCAACATTTGGGAATCCATTCTCGTGGAACCTTGGGACCTTGCAGACTGGGATGTTGGCCAGCTAAATCTAGCCATCTTGCATATCTTGAATCTCTCCTCAAACCTGGTTCACTCTTGACCGACCCCGGGACCCCCCCCCCCCCAATTCTCTCTTCCCCCTCTAGGTTGTATTCAAATTAATTTCGACGGAGCCTCCAAGGGAAACCCAGGCCAGGCAGGATATGGACACATCCTCAGAGATGACAAGGGGTCTCTTAAGGCAACATATGCTGGATCCATCGACACTTCGAAAAATATGTAGCAGAACTCACAGGGTTGGAAGTTGGGCTGACTCCAGCTCGGGACCTCAGCTACAAGCGCATTTTCATAGTTGGGGGCTCTCGATTGATTCTGGATATGACCCAGAAAATCATCAACAGCTCGGATCCTCAGAAAATAGCAAATATTTGGCAGCTGGAGGCCTAGATCTCCCAATCAGAGGCCTTCTAAGTCAAATAGAGTACACCACCACGAGTCACGTGCTCCATTCAAGGAACAAGGTGGAAGATTGGCTGGCCAATAGGGGCACAAATAAGCCAACTCAAGAATTCAGTGGCACATGGGATGAGCTACTCTCAAAAGTGGATCTGGACCTTGGAGAATCTCAAAATCTCCAAATTCTCTTGGAATAAGACCTTCAAGTCCCCGCTGGGGGTGTCCAATCATCGGGACAAGTGGGATGTGGGCAGTTAAGGCTAGACCAGCCCTCAAACACGCGCCCGCTGACTCACCACCCTCCCATGTGCGAATGGTAATGGGCCTCAGGGAAGGCGATTGTACGGAAGGTGTGAATGCAGTTAAGGGAGCGATAGAGGTGAGTCAGGACATTCGGTATTCATGGGTGATGGTGAAGGTTGGTGAATTGGATTTCAAAGATGAGAAAACGCTAGCTCTCAAGCCTTGGCTTGAGCTTTTCTGGTAGGAGATGAGGTGGGTGCAAGTTCAATTGGATAGTAGTGGCGAGAGTCTGGAAACCAGGAGGAATCCTCATAACGACAAGATCACACAACACCAAGAGGTAGACGAAGGTGGTGGGGGTGAATTTGCTATGCAGGGAGCATCTCTACACAGGTGGTTCTGGTGTTTAGTCCGGGCACCAGAAGATAGTTTGCAGACTGTGCGGAAAGGTTTCTTCACTGTCCAAGCCCTAGGGTGGTTCTTCCTTCAGCTTACTGAGCACTCAGGTTCTCCTGCGACTCACATATGTGGGTGGTAGCGCTTCTACACCCCTTTTGAGGGCAGTGTTGTGGTTGGTGGCGATAGTGTGTCTCTTGTCTACAGTGCTCAGGATGTGGTCAGTGATAAATTTAGCCAAGGGTGCAGAGAAAAAGCGTGGGTTTTAGGGGCTATTGGACTCAGAGCGACTTGGCACTGCAACCCAGCAAAGAAAGAGGGAGTGTTAGGTGACTGCATGCCGCGTGAGTGAGGACAGGCACGATGTGGAGGTCTTGGATGCGGCATGGACAATCGCCAGGTTCCCGGGGACTCGAGCTCACACTCGGAATCTACTAAGAGCCAACATTTGGTGGCAGCCACGGCAGTTTCTCCGGCTCAATCATCAGGCCAGGTTGAGGTTTCGACCACCCTTGAAGCAATTTCCGCTCAACGCCAGTAGATCCAACTCAACCTGGACACCTTGCGTGAACAAATGTATGATGATCATAATGAATTGGTGGCCTACATTAATGTTGTTCAAAACATGCAGAATGAGACCCTTCGAGCTCTGGAGAGTCTGTATCGTCTTCTGAGGCACTCTCACGAGCACCTTCGAGCTCTAGAGGCCCAAGTGGACCATATCACCTATCATATGCATAGTCAGGGTTGTTTCTTCGCAGCTCCTCTGGCAGGTCCCTTGCACCCTCCCCCATGATGAAAATTCCATTATATTTGTTTTGTAACTTTGTGCGGCTAATAACCAAGAGTACTGAATGTCTTGGAAAGCACCCAAGTCCTTCTAGACACTACATGCCTTCTGGGTTGCCTGAATGTAATACAACCATGCTGGCTCCTACTGTAAATTTTGTTTCTGATATGATAATATAATCTAGACTTTGACCGACAAAAAAAAATTATACATTTATTTACTTTTTTTAGTCCAGGGGAGAAAATGATCAAACTTCAAAAGAGTGTCATTTACAAACCGATTGACCAAATGATGCGAAACAAGTATAGATGGAAAGCTTGCTAAAAATAAAATTCAATGAAACAATCGTAATGGAAATCCGATGAAAATGAAAAAATGGAAAAATTTTAGGACAATTAACTTAATGAAAATCATAAATGGTTTTTAGCCAAAATTTAATAGATAGGGTCCCCATTATTTGAAGTAAATAATTCAAAAATGGGGGGTGTTGGCTTTTCCCTACAACATGATCTAAGCGACCTGCAAATGGAACCGATGTTGGTTCATCCAATCAGACTTCCATGTCAATTCCTCCTCCTTATGAACTATTAGAGATCGAGAAACCTAGTTTTCACATGGTAATTAAACTGCCTCCCAAAGGTGTTCTTTGAAAGTCAGCTATCAACCCACATGTGAGAGCTGCTCATAATTACAACGTTGTTGAAGATATGGCTATTTCACCTTCAGCAATGTCAGCCCTCGAAGTGCTTAAAACTTGTTCAACACAGAGGATATTACTTTTAGTAGCTATAGGATCTATTGACCCCCATGACTCTAATCTAATCGTCTTTGATCTAGACGATTTTGTACCTTGAATCCCTCATCAAATGGATTTTCAAATACCAGTTTACGTTAAAACCAAGCGAATTTTTCACATGGTAATTAACGAATGAGCATCTCATGTATAATTCCTATTTCATATTGGAAATTCCTTGGTTCTCTAATTATAAATCCATCTCCCATAATTTTAAAAGCCTTTGCTGGAAGAGGGTTTCGCCCCTTTGGAATTATTCAAGAATTTCCTATAGAGATAGAAGGTAAAAATGTTGCAGTTGAAGTTGAGGTTGTTGATGCTCAAATCGATTATAACCTTTTACTATCACGGAGGTTGTCCTATGCTATGATAGTTGTAGTCTCTTTAGTTTTTCGAATGATCATGTTCCCCCATAAAGGGAAAATTGTCAAAGTCGATCAAATGTCTTACTATACTTTCGATCCTACCTATACGGGTAGTGTCCCTTATTAGGAATTTGGCTTATGTGATCCATAAAAGGTGTATAAGAACTTTCGGTTGTAATCACATGTAAGAAAATTTTGTCGACGCATTTCGAACCAGCCAGTGTGGTTCATCATCAGGACAAGATGAGAAATCTGATCAAGAAACCTGTTTAAATAGATAAGGACAACTCCAACTAGCTGTTGAAAATTTTTTAGTTTGACTAGAAAGAGAAATTGAATAAAATTTTGTCATATTTTATTATTTTTTAATTTTAATTCTATTATATTTTAATTTAATTATATTTTAATTTTAATTTGATTATATTTAAATATAATCTAATATTAAGACTTTTTAAATAATTTAATAATAATACTTTTTTAATATAATTTAATATTTTTATTATTTTAATACTCTAAATTATATGTTATATAATTAAAATTCAATTATGTCCCTTATGTTGGAAATACAGTTACTCCTTATGAAGATGTTGGAGTAGGGTTAATCAAAGATTCATCTCTCATGGGAAATTTTTCCATGTCTCCTCCAAAATTTCCTCATAATATTGCCAGTGTCAATATGATTACATCAAGCATAATTTCCTTGGATTATCCTTGGATTTTGACTTGAGAATATGAGTTAGACCAGTATGGAAGTGAGATGCCTTTAATTCCATTTGAATTGGATTATGTGGCAGTTGAATCTCTTTTCGACCTATCATCAACTAGTATTGATCATGTGAATGTGGTCAATGATGAGTATTCTCCTTTATCCGGTTTAACACCGATATCTATTCCCGATCCTTTCAATCAAACATTTTCAACTGATGAAACTATTCAAGAGATTATGTCGTTGGACGAATTAATATGGGAAGATTCTGACCATTGTTCATCTTTTCTACCTAACCTTGATAAACTCAAGAATGAATTTTCATCCATATTTTCAACTATATATGTTAGTGATCCTCAAAATCTTATGTCAATCCTTCATTCAGATTCAAAATCAAATTTAGGAAACATCTCTTCGACGATATCAATCAATATTTCAGTTAAACCTGGAATTAATAAAAACATTGATATAGGTGCTTTGTGCTCAATTGACAAAATCAACACGTATAAAGCCCTATTTCAGGAATTCTGTGACATTGTTTCCTAGTCCTACAAAGAAATTCCAGGAATTGATCCTAGCATTATAGTTCTCGAAATCAAGACATACCTGGATGCTAAACCTATTAGACAAATATTACATCCAATTCATCCATGGAAAGCTGTTGCTATCAAGGCTGAAGTTGAAAAAATACTCAAAGCAGGTTAATTTATCCCATTCCCTTAACAAATTGGGTATCCAATATTGTTCCAGCAAACAAAAAACAGGGAACTATTCGAGTATGTGTCGATTATATGGATATCAATAAGGCTTGTCCCAAAGAAAATTATCCAACCCCTTACATCGACCAAATTGTTGACGATTGTGCCAGAAATGAAATCTTTCATTTATGGACGGATTTTCTGGATATAATCAAATAAACATACTCCTTGCCGATCAACCCACAAATAATTTCATTTGTTAATGGGGAACGTTTTCCTATCACAAATTACCTTTTGGATTAAATAACGTCAGTGATACTTTTCAAAGGGCCATGTCTTATGCATTTCACGATATCAAACATATTATGCAACCCTACCTGGATGACTTACCAACCCATTCTAAGAGTCGGCAAGATCATCCTATACATTTGCGAGCTATTTTCCTTTGATGTAGGCATTAAAATATTCATTTGAATCCACACAAGTGCATTTTTTATGTACAATCAAGACAATTGTTGGGATTTATCATTTCTAAGGAAGGCATTTGTGTCGATCCACTTAAGGTCAAGGCTATCATCAATTTACCTCCTCCTTCTACTCTTCGCCAACTCCAAAGTTTGCAAGGGAATGAAAAGTTTTTACGTCAATTTATCGCTAGCTATGCTGAGCTAACTAAAGGTTCACTCAAATTTTGAAATATGACATTCCATTAATTTGGGATGCGCTTGCTGATAAAGCTTTTGATGCATTAAAACACACATTGACCCATGCACCATTATTACATCAGGCTGATTATCATCAAGATTAATTTTTGTATTTAGCGACGTCCTGTTCTACCATAGGAATGGTATTATTTCAGGAAGATGAATCCACCTCTGAACATGTGATTTATTATTTGAATAGGAATATTACACCTATTGAGATTAAATACATGCATGTGAAGAAACTAGCCCTGGCAGCTGTTCAAGTTGTTCAACGCTTTAGTCACTACATACGTTTATGCAAAACTACCATGATCTCTTACTGTAATCCTATAATGTATATTTTGACTAAAAAAATGATAGGGGGAAAATACTCTAAATGGATTGTTATCCTGCAAGATTTTTATTTGGAATTTGGAAAATCTAAATCTAAGAAGTCATTGGTATTTTCCGAATCATTATGTGACTTTCCCTATACTGAATCTGAAACCGTGGCAGAAGATAATCTTCGTGATGAGTCCCTATTTCTCATCAATACTCTAGATCCTTGGTATGGAGATATCATTATATATCTTCAAACTCAAATTTTTTGGCCTGAACTATTAGGATCTGATTGTTGTAGAATCTAATACCAATCCCAGCAATATAATATTGTCAGCGATACCCTTTATCATCATGTGCTGATTTTGTTTTTCGACATTGTTTAACAAATGAAGAAGTCAAGAAGGCATTAAATGACTACCATTATTGAGCATGTGGTGGTCATATGTCTAGGTTTTCCACTGCCTGAAATATACTACACACTAGCTATTTATGGTCGTCACTCTTTAAAGATTGCATTATTGCGGTCATAAAATGTCACAATTGCCAAATTTTTGATTGAAAGATGCGCACACCTCCCACTCCTAATCACCCTATCATAGTTGTTAGTCCATTTGCAAAACGGGGCTTCGATTTCATTACATGTAACCTCACTAGGATGGGGGGCATGTATATATTATTCTCGCAGTAGATTATTTTACAAAATGGGCCGAGGCGATGCATACATTCAAGAATGACGGTGAAACTACAACTATTTTTATATTTAATCATGTGATTTCTAGGATCAACGTACCCCAAACCATTGTTACAAGCCATGGTAGCCATTTTTGAAACTTTATGATGACTGTACTTTCTGCTCAGCTCCACTTACACCATGAAAATTATACATCTTATTATCCATAGGCCAATGGCCAAGTTGAAGCTGTAAACAAAGTTTTGAGCAATTTGGTCAAGCGGATTCTTAGAATTCATAAAACTAATTGGCATACCATGATTTTTTTAGCCTTGTGGGCATACTGTACCTCTGCAAAAAAAATCCACTGGTTTTAGTCCTTTCCAACTTGTCTACGGTTAGGAAGTTGTTTTACCTATTGAATGTGAAATTCCATCACTAAAACTAGCCATTGAATTATTAGCAGCTACCTCTATAGAGGAAGAACACATTTATACTTAGCACAACTAGATGAAACTCGCCGCAATGCTGCACTGGCAAGCGAGGCTCATAAAAGACATGTTAAGGCTCAATATGATTGAAGCGTTAATCCTTGTGTCTATTTAGAAGGTGACCTAGTCTTAAAGTTTATAACCAAGCACATGATAAGCTAGGCGCTGGAAAGTTCGAACTCATGTGGCATGACCCTTACATTATTAAATGTGTACTTCAAAAAGGGGCCTATGAGTTAGTTGATTATGACAGTGTCTCTTTAGGAGAGCCCAGAAATCATCTCTATCTGAAGAGGTATTATGCATGATTTACCCAATGGTGATATTTCTTGTAGATTACTTATACTTTTTATGAGTGTGTGCCATAGATTAAGTTAATTTTCTTACGAATCTATACTACTTTTCCTACTTATCTTGATTTCTCTTGATTTTCAGATGTCGACGTTCCCTCAAACTTACATTGGCTTTGTTGACAACGCTTGTCGTAGTACTCATAATTTATCTTCCGCAACCTGGGTCATCCATTCACCCACTGATGAGTTAGTTTCTATTCATGGGATATGCCTCGATCAAACAATGAACAACATAATAGAATATAGTGCAATCATTGAGCTATTATCTGATGCCATTTCATTTGGAATTCAACATTTTATTGTTAGGTTAGATTCACAAATCATTGTATTACATTTAAATAATGTCTATACAGTTATAAGTCCAACAATGTTAAGAATTTTTTTAAGGGTTTGTCTCTTAGAAAGACAATTTGATTACATCAAATATCAACACATTTCAAGAAATTCAAATACTTTAGATGATGCATTGGCTAATAAGGTGTTAAATAGACATTTGTGACATTGAAGTAAATTAAAACAATATTTCATCCATATTTAACAAGATACTCAGAAAATAAAAGTAGTATTCATCAATAGATTATTAATAGTCTGTAAGTGTGTCAAAAAATATACATCATCCAAGGACAGGCTTCCGAAGCCTTTATTATCTAAATATGCTTATCCAAAAAACAAAATGTAGCCCTAGAAATGACTATTAGTGATGATCTTGGTAACATACTATAGCACATGCCACACGACACAACAATCACCTCTATGGCCCTGAAACCCCAACCACGTGCCTCTGGTACCGAAGAGGTAAGTCATATGTCCTAGTCTCTAGAATATCTATGGTAAGCCTCTCCAAGTTGTGCTCCAACTCGGTCAAGGCTTCTGCTGTATCATCTTGTTGTGGCATAGTTTCTATGGGCTGGTCCCCTCGCTGTTCAAACCGCTATAGTCCTCCTGGTCAGACTGGGTCTACATCAGCATTAACATTTCGACAATTAGCTTTGGATGATTAAAAAAATAAAAATCTTAAAAAAAAACATAAAACATCAAAACGAGACATTTTTACATGTGACATCCCACTGCATCCCAGCTGGGGGTACCATTTCTGGGTCACCCCTGTGATCCATCCCTGAATACGGGAAGTCCTTAACCATGAAAATTTGGCTTCTTAGCCACAAAAAAATTTGAGGGGTATATCTCACAACTAGAACTCCATTGCCACCATGGTGTGCCATCAACGAAACCCACCGCAACATGCAAGGATCTCTAGGTCCTATCGGATCCACTAGATGCTGCTGTGGTATGAGGAGTGGAATCCTATCGAGAGAAAATGATATAAGGATGGCCTCATAGCTGAAATTTTTCAGCTTACCCTCCTTGGATCTAGTTAGTTGTCCCCTCATGTTGACAACCACTCCCTCACACTAGTGAAAAACAATGCCCTCTTAACACTCGACTGCAGTCTGCATCTAGGCCTTTCTAGCCATGTGATGAGCTGCAATACCGCATAATTTTGTAATTGTGAAAGAAATAATCTTCAAATCAAGCCGTTGGATAGTTTTGATATCTATATGACCATCTTGTAGCCTTGAATGAGGAGCACAATATTGCTTCAGTTAGGATACGGTAGATTACCCACCTAGCCTCGTGCCAAACGAAGAAATGTCACGTCCTCTACGGGACAATCCAATGAGAAAATAAATATCCTCTGAGTCAATCACAAGCTAGTGATCGCCAATAACAAAGCATTGTTCCTGGATATCCCAGACACTCACTAGCCAAGTCATTAGCCCTACTTGAGCTTTAATCCCTGGAATGGACCAAAATTTATAGAGGCCACAATTTTTTAGGGCTTGCAAAGTTTTTGGGCTTTCCATGGCTTCCACATCATGTGTTTTGTGCTCTTGTTCTCTCCACTCTAGCACGATTGGTTCAAAAACCTTGAAAATGACAAACTAAGAACATTATAATCTTGAGTGAGAAAAATTGATGATTTTTTGTGGTCGTATTTTTATATTTTAGAAATCCCACGACACCTGAGCGATTTTTTCTTACACAGAGTGCATTTTTGCGCAGTTTTTTGGCCAAAAAACCATGCAGACAACATATTTTTGTATGTAAAACATTATAGGGGTACGCAACCATGATGAGGAAAACCCGCGCACCCCTGCGAGTGATTTCTAAAAACATAAACCTCCCCAAAAATTATTTTAAAAACTAAAAATGAAAATTAAACTGTTCAAATGCAAAATATGGAAGAGATCTATTACTTGGAAAAGACGGTTCCTTGATTGGTTCACTAGTTTGCCTGATATCAGCTCCGAAAGTTGTGGTAAAAACCATTTTACTACTCTCCAAATGTTTTAAAACTCAAATGGTGAAAATAACTTACCTTTTTCAACTTTTATAAGTTTTTGGTGAATAAAATATTATTGTTTTATGCCTTTAACCTACTAGAATTCAATTTTGGCATATATGTACCAAAATGAAGAGTAGTTATCATGATTTATTGAGTTTTTATGTGAAAAGTATAGGTTGTGGTAAAAAATGAATCATTTTGATTATGAGTAAACATTTATCACTTTTTCAGACTCTCAGAAAACACGAAAACATGAAACCTTGGAGTCCTTTTTTAATCCATTTTCGGAATCCCTAAACATGAAAATATTGTTGAGCACTTGACTATTCGAACTTGTTAAAATAAATGAACAGTCGTCTATTTGGTATAAGTTTACCCCCTTTATGGACAAAACTAGACTATTTACAGAAAAGGTATATGTTGAGTAAGCATGGTCAATAGAGTTCTCTCCTGCATTATTTTATCCTTTTCGAGCTTGAGGGACTAAATTTATGAAAAATAACACTATGGGTTTACTTATGTTTTTTTCCTGACTCCCTAAAACTGAAAAACATTGAGTTTTACTTTCTCTGGGCTTGTTAAAAATATACGTTGAAAGAACTGTTTAAGTTTTCTTCACATGTTTTTTCAAAATCTTTAAACATGAAAAACACCGAACCACTTCTTCCTAGGGTTCTTTAAAAATACTTCAGAGGAATCATCCGAAGGATGAGCTTATATGATAAGAAAATGTTATCCTCCTCAAGCTTGAAAAAAATAAAGAGGTACTTGCCAGTAACTGTGGGGGAAAATTGGTAAAAAGTATTCATCTTTGTATTCATTTTAAAAAGCGACACGTCGCTCTTGAACATGCACTTCATCACATTTCTTTTTGGGTCGAGTAATCCATTTGTATTACAGTTAATCAACCTCATTGAAATTCTTCGGTTGGTTTTGGGTATTATTGTTGAGTCAAATGCTGCCAAGTTAATTGTCGTATCGTTATGTATTCAAGATAAGTTCAACCTCAGTTCATATCCCTTTGCAAATATTAGTCTCCATTCGCGTTGGCCATCCCCGAGTCATTCCTTGTAGAAAACCTTTCTTCAAATTGACATAAAATTTTTGTGTCATAGGCCCTCCTCTGACAGGTCGCTTTCTATCGAATTCAACTCATTCTTTAGGAAATTGATCCAGAAACCTTATTAGTACCTTGAAGCTTGCATGCCATAATGACATGTTTCTTGCCTTTGACGTTATATTTTCATCATTGACCTTCAATCAAGCGACTCTATGAGTGTTCGACTACACATCACTTAATCACACTTCATATATTGTACTGTAGTACCTTGAGAGCCATTGTCATTATTGGTAGTTTTTCCTCGCACTTGTTAACGATTTTCATCATTGACCAATAATAAAGTGGTTTCTACCATGTTCGACTTCAACACATTCAATCACATGGCTAGATTCATACTTATCAAGAGGTGGAGATCAAGACATTGGATCTACTTTCATCCATCCAGGCTGCGAGGAGTTATGTATTCATGATTGTGTATACAAATTCATAACATATGGCTACATCCATACTATGTCTGATATTAATATGAGTCTAGGCTATTTCCGTACTGGTATTTAGAGTTATTTTTTCTCAGTATGGGGATGCCTACCTTAATGATGATTATACATATTTACATTGTAATATGTGATTGTTTGTTGTAGGTTTCCAACTAGTGTCTCTGGTCCAATATTTGGTATGATAAAGCACTTCAATATTTTTATGAATTTTCAAACTTCACACTTTAGGGGTAATATGTTACACATCATTTTGTCACCATGACACTTGATAGTTAAATTGGATCTATCACCATCCATACTTATGTTCCAGTACACCCCTTTGCAAGTAAAACATTCATATTCCTTGAAAAAATGATGAATTTTGGGTAAAATGGCTCTTTAACCTCTTAAATATGACTTGCACACTTTTCCTAGTCATTTTCTGCGCATGTGTTGGTATTGCCATAAAATCCTGCACAATTCTGCCCTCTTTTTTCCATTAAAAAATGCGCAACTCACTCAAGTAAAGTAAAAATAAAAAGTAAGTTATAGAACCATAGTTGGACACATATATCCCAACTATAAGCCTTTGAGTCATATCAATTCGAGCCAAACCCCTCTAAGAGTGGAACTAATTCCCTTGGATCATGGAACCCTAATCCCACTATTTGTGGACCTCATCCATATTTTGAGGATTTGAAACCTCCTCCATTTGTCCTATAAATTGAGCCGAGACTTCAAGGTTAGGGGGGTTCACTTATGATAATCTTATGCTGGTAATTTTGGATTGGAAAGCTTATCATCTAGGGAGGAATATTAGAGGAGTTTGGGAGGAACCTTCATGACATCAAGGCTTGGTTGTAAGGATTCTCTTTTATCCCTGAATAATGCATTTGGATAATTTTTCTCATTGCATTGTATTTTTGGAATTGTGAATGGTTTATGCTCATGTATCCATTAAAACAATTTCAATTCCTAATCTCCTTAATCATTAGGATAAGATGGTTTTATATTATTATACTGCATATGTCTTTGATCCTTTGCATGTTGGTGTTTGTAGGTTTCTTCAAAGAATTGAGGAGCTACATCAGGACATATTGATGAATCTTCATTATACATTTCATTTAAAGGGTTAGATCATCATCCTTGTTGAGATTCAACAAGATGATGAGCTTAGTGAAAAGAGTCACCTTCACTAAGTGGGCCCGCAGGCTATTTTTGGCGCAAGTCTATTTTTAGACATGATGATCATATTTCAGAAGTTGCAGGATGCTATTTGTGGATGGTTGGTCAAGTTGGAAAATAGATGAAATTCTGTTTTTAGAATATTGGGCTAAGTCTATTTATAGATCACTGATCTAAAAATAGATGCATGTCGATTATTATTAGCTCTTAATAATAATCAGACACTAAACAACAACTTATTCTCTTGGAGCACTTTATTTTAGTGAACAGATTTGTAAAATCAGTGGGCTGAAGGAATTATGCAATTCCCAAGGGTTTACTGGAGCTAATGCATGGAGGACTCAGTTAGAAATCAAGTGGCAGAGTTATGGCACAGTTGGAAGAAGTAGTTATGGAGTTGTATTTAGTTTAACTCAGTTAGACTCAGTTGAGCTAGTTGTATCTAGTCTAACTGAATGATACACTAGTGAGAGTGGAGTGAATTAATTAGTTAATTAATTCACAAATAATAACTCATTAATCAACTGAACAATACATCAATTAACTACAATGCATGGCAGTTTCAGTGGAGACCAGTGGAGAGATAGGTGAAAGGGCAAGATAGACTATCTGTTGTGACTATAGTGATGCATTGATTGCATCACACACACATTGGAGTTTCCAATGAGTATTGCGCAATCAATTCAAGATTAATTCGAATTCATTCAAAGCTATTCTTCAGCTGGGATTGTGCAGTGGAGGCAGGCTAGCAGGAGGCAAAGATCGGTGCATGGATTTGCAAGATTGGTCCTGATTAGTGTATGATGATTGTACTGTACTGAGAGCTTGATAAGATTTGTATGAGGATTGTCATATGATTCTATGATACATAATATATAGTTGGAATTTTCAGCTTTAGGCTTTCCCGGTTAAAAACTGTGTTATGTGCGATTGATTATTTTTGTTTATGCTTCACATGTGTGTGCAATTAATGTTTCCGTAAAAGATTAACAAGTGGAATTGATTCAGTATTTTGCATAAAGTTAAATAGTGTGAGATCAAGTGAATCAAGGAAATATGCATGTTTAGTGCATATAATTTCTACATGGTATCAGAGCATTGTTGATTTAAGATTGTGAAGTGATTTTGTGCTCGTGGACAATTCAAATTTGCTGAAGAAGATTCTTGGTGCAGAAGTTGAGTATACATTGAAATGTCTTTCAATGGGTTGCGATTGGAGTATGCCCTTGATGGGAGCTCGAATTACATATCCTGGAAGGACAGGATGGAGGCAGTGCTGGAGGATAATGGGCTGAAGGAGTTCATCGATAGCGATGTTCCTAAGCCGAGATCTAGCGATGCTGCATTACTTGACGCATGGAAAAAGAAGACAGCAAAGACGAGAAGAATTCTGTTGGAAGGTGTGAAGGACCATATTGTGTCCAGCCTTCATGAGAAAGCCACTCCATTATTAATGTGGAAGGCTTTGATAGACTTGTTCCAAAGGAGAAGTGACCAGAGGAAGTTGGCGCTTAAAGACAAGCTCAGAAAAATAAAAATGGAGAAGGGCGACAGTATTCCAAAATACCTCACGAAGTTTTTCCATTGCAAGGATGAGCTGGGAAGTGTGGGGGTTACTGTTGATGAAGAAGACTTGGTGAGCTTGGCTCTCCTTGGGCTTTCGAAGAGTTGGCATAGCTACGAAGACTCTGTCAATGGACGAGAGAAAATGCCAGGATTGGAGTGACTTTGGTCAGATCTTGTGCAGGAGGAGATAAGGCGGGGTACCAGGGATGGATCTTCATCGAAGAATGAATATGAAGAGAATTGTGTTTTGGATGCCAAAGTAAGGAAAGTGAAGGGGAAGAAAAATCCTTCAAAATTTGAAGCTAAAGGCAAGAAGCAGGATTTGTCCAAAGTGAAGTGTTTTCACTGTCACGAACATGGGAATTTCGCCACTAACTGTCCACAGAAGAAGAACAAGAAGGATGCTGGAGCTGCAGCTGGAGAGGCCTTAGCTTCACAATTTGAGCTTGATTTCTCCTTGATCACTTGCTTAGTTTCAAGCTGTATGGGATCGGTGTGGTATCTTGATAGTGGTGCGTCTTTCCATATGACAAGAGATAAAGAATTGTTTAGTGACTTGGAGGAGAAGGACCTCCAGATGCATATAGAGATGGGCGACAATGGTCGGTACAATGCAACTGGCATTGGGACCATTACCTTTGAGAGGGAGTCCGGTAATACATTCTTGTTGAAGAATGTCATGCATGTTCCAGGTCTGAAGAAGAACTTGGTCTCGGTCGCAATGCTGGAAGACAAAGGTTATGATGTTGTTTTCAGTGAGGGAAAAGCCTTCCTTCGACATAAAAAAACGATCAAACCAAGAAGATAGGGGTTCGAATTAAGAATCTCTACAAGCTGGAGGTAGATGGCTGCACTGCAATGGTGGGAAAAGTAGAATAAGTGGTGAGCCGGGATGAGGGCGAATTATGGCACAGGAGATTGGGCCATCTTCACCATGGCGCTTTGAAGATTTTGCAACAGATTTCTACTGGACTTCCCAAGGGTACTCTTGCACAGTCAGATCAGTGCAAGGGATGTACTATGGGTAAGTTTGTGAAGACCACCTTTCATGAGAAGGAGAACCGTGCTTCGGTGATCCTGGAGAGAATTCACACAGACGTGTGTGGACCTTTCTCGGTTGCTTCAACAGCAAAACATAGGTATTATGTTATAATTGTTGATGACTATTCTCGTAGATGCTTGATCTTCTTCATGCAGAGGAAGAGTGAAACATTCTCAAAGTTCTGTGAGTTCAAGGAATTGGTGGAGAAGGAGTCGGGGAAACAAGTGAAAGCTCTACGGAGCGATAATGGTGGTGAATACATCTTGGGCGAATTCAAATACTTCTGTAGCAAAGAAGGAATTCGAAGAGAACTCATAGTGCCTCATAACCCATAGCAGAATGGGGTCACAGAGAGAAAGAAAAGAATGATCGTGGGTGCTGCACGAGTGATGCTGCATGACCAGGGCCTATCGACGCACTTGTGAGCGGAAGCATGCAACACTGCGGTTTATGTGCAAAACCATTGTCCTCATAGAGTGCTTGGCATGAGTACACCCGAAGAAGATTTTACTGGTAAGAAGCCTAATATTTCTCATTTGAATATTTTTGGCTCACCTGTTTACATTCATGTGACAAAGGACGCCAGGAAGAAGCTGAAGCCGACTGCAGAAGTTGGGATATTTGTGGGGTACACAGAAACACCCCATAATTATCGTGTGTATTTTCCAGACAATCGATGACTATTGTGCGACATGATATAAAATTCAATGAGTTGAAAGCCATGGAGTTGTTGCTTGAGAGGGAGCTACACTTGCATGTAGAAGAGGAACTTGTTGTTCCCAAATATGAGCCTCTAGATGTGGATCAACCATAGGAGGAGATTCATGGAGTGGAGGAGTCCACTCATGCAGAACCAAACATCAAACAAGGCAGAAAGCATACCATAGAAGCTGAAAGACTGAAGCTTGATGCGGCACAGAATGTAGGAGTCCCTACATCACAACGCAGACAGAGACAATCACCTGACCGATTTACTAGATACATGGCTCTTATGAGCAAGTGTATCGTGACGGAGCCATATTATTTTGAAGAAGCAGTGTAGGATCCCACATGGGTAGATGCCATGGTGGAGGAGTATGACTCCATTGTCAGAAACAGTTCTTGGGAGATTGTTCCAAGGCCGGTGGGAAAATCAGTTATAGGATCAAGATGGATCTACAAGGTAAAGCAAGTTGCTGATGGGAGCGTCGAGAAGTATAAGGAAATATTTTTTGCCTGGGGCTTATCACAGATCAAGGGGATTGACTATGAAGAAACCTTTGCACCTGTCGCAAGGTATTCTTCCATACGGACCATCCTTTCTCTCTCAGCGTAGATGGGTTGGCACATTCATCAAATGGATGTGAATACTGCGTTCCTAATGGGATCATTGAGGAAGAGGTGTACATTGAGCAGCCTGAAGGATTTGAGATCTTTAGCAGTGAGTCGCATGTGTGTAGACTCAAAAGAGAACTTTCTGGGCTGAAAAAAGCACCCCATGCTTGGTACACTCGGATCGACAGCTATTTCACTAGACTTGGCTTCACCAAGAGTGAGGCGGATGCAAAAATGTACCAGATTGTGGTTGAGGGTAATATTTTAATCATTGTACTTTATGTTGATGATTTAATACTAACAGGTGATGAGCAGTTGATACACTCATGCAAGGCAGATCTTGCAAAGGAGTTTGAGATGAGCGATTTGGGGCTCTCCTTCATTATTTCCTTGATTGGAAATATGGCAAAGAAGCAAAATCTGTTTGTGTCTCAAGGCATGTATGCCTGGGAGATACTGGAGAAGTTTCACATGCAAGGCTGCAAGCCTATCGACACTCCTCTTCCAGGAAATTGGAAGAAAGAGGATGCTAAATCGGCAGAGGTAGTGGATGCCACTATTTATCGACAGTTGGTGGGTTCGCTCATGTATTTAGTTAATACAAGACCGAACATATGCTATGTGGTGAACTGACTTTCACAAGCGATGGTTAAGCCTAGCAAGCTCTTTTGGAAGGCAGGAAAGCATGTCCTGAGATATCTCAAGGGCACATCTGAGTATGGTTTATGGTACAAGCAGACGGATGAGGTGAAGTTGCGTGGGTTCACAGATACAGATTGGGTCGGAAGCCCAACAGATAGAAAGAGCACATCAGGAGGGATTTTTAGTATCGGATCTACGTCAGTTTCTTGGTAAAGCAGGAAAAAAAGATCCATGGCACTCAGTTCAGCAGAAGCAGAATACATGGCAACAAGTCAAGCTGCATGTGAGGCTATCTGGATGAGGAAGATTTTGGTTGGTTTGTTCGGCTCACATTTAGATCCCACAGTGATACATTGTGATAATCAGAGTTGCATTAAACTCTCGGTTAATCCTGTGTTTCATGATAGATCTAAACATATTGATATCCGATATCATCATATCAGAGATTGTGTGCAGCGGAAGATCATGTTTCTTCAATACATTCCTACAGAGGATTAGGATGCAAATATTCTGATGAAGGCGCTCACCAGGAGAAAATTCGAATACCATAGAGGCAGGATCGGGGTGAAGGATAATCCCTATCTTGTTGAGAGGGAGTGTTGAGATTTAACAAGATGATGAGCTTAGTGAAAAGAGTCGCCTTCACTAAGTGGGCCCGCAGGCTATTTTTGGCGCAAGTCTATTTTTAGACATGATGATCATATTTAAGAAGTTGCAGGATGCTATTTGTGGATGGTTGGTCAAGTTGGAAAAATAGATGAAATTATATTTTTAGAATATTGGGCGAAGTCTATTTATAGATCGCTGATCTAAAAATAGATGCATGTCGATTATTATTAGCTCTTAATAATAATCAAACACTAAACAACAACTTATTCTCTTGGAGCACTTTATTTCAGTGAATAGATTTTTAAAATGAGCGGGCTGAAGGAATTACGCAATTCCCAAGGGTTTACTGGAGCTAATGCATGGAGGACTCAGTTAGAACTCAAGTGGTAGAGTTATGACATGGTTGGAAGAAGTAGTTATGGAGTTGTATTTAGTTTAACTCAGTTAGACTCAATTGAGCTAGTTGTATCTAGTCTAACTGAATGATACACTAGTGAGAGTGGAGTGAATTAATTAGTTAATTAATTCACAAATAATAACTAATTAATCAACTGAACAATACATCAGTTAACTATAGTGCATGGCAGTTTCAGTGGAGACCCAATGGAGAGATAGGTGAAAGGGCAAGATAGACTATCTGTTGTGACTATAGTGATGAATTGATTGCATCACACACACATTGGAGTTGCCAATGAGGATTGCGCAGTCAATGAAAGAGTAATTTGAATTCATTCAGAGCTATTCTTCAGCAGGGATTCGCAGTGGAGTCAGGCTAGTAGGAGGCAAAGATCGGTGCATGGATTTGCAAGATTGGTCTTGATTAGTGTATGACGATTGTACTATACTGAGAGCTTGATAAACTTTGTATGAGGATTGTCATATGATACCATGATACATAATATATAGTTGGGGTTTTCAGCTTTAGGCTTTCCCGGTTAAAAACCGTGTTATGTGCGATTGATTATTTTTGTTTATGCTTCACATGTGTGTGCAATTAATGTTTCCGCAAAAGATTAACAAGTGGAATTGATTCAGTATTTTGCATAAAGTTAAATAGTGTGAGATCAAGTGAATCAAGTACATATGCATGCTTAGCGCATATAATTTCTACAATGCTCTCCCTTTAGTTTAATAATATATGGGGTTAGCTTAGAGAAAGAGATATTCTTATGTTTGTTTGTTTCTAGTTCTCCTTTAGGATTCTAGGGACATATCTCTTGTACGCAAGAGGGATTTATCCGTATAACAGTTATGATAAAAAATAAATAAGCTCTGCATACATGCTCTTAGAACTAATATCTCATCATAAATTAATATAAAAACAATGCACAAAAGATGTGTTATCCAATACAAAACTGTTTTGACACAAATTTGAATATTAGACCCTCACAATAATAGAATTTTGCATGCTACATATAACATCATAAGATACATGGTTATGTGTTACATGCATCAACAACTCCTACAAAAACAAGTGTGAGAATCACCATAATAATACTACCCAACGACATACATAAACTCTCGAATCAAACACTACACCAACAACTCCAATTCTGATCTATACTGAATCATGCTTCAAATATGCTCATTATTCAGTCACTAGCACTCATAGACTAAAGCATATATGCTCTACTAAATATCTGAAGCATAGTCTCACTACTTTTCCTTCTCTCCACACATACCATCAACATATAACACCATAAACTGACAATCAACATCCACAAAGCTCACAATGCAAGAATATAAAACATGTAGGGAGAAATTGAGCTTAGGGCTAGGATCAAATGTGAAAAAATTGGACCAAATCAATCCACTAAGGTCACTACTAGTGCACTAAATGCATTCACATCCATGGAGGAACTATTCAAACCATTTCTGACCTTTTTCACCTTTTCTAGAAGCCTTTATGAATTTCCAAGCTAATTTACTTCCGAACAGCACAAGGAATGCAAAGGAAATTGAAATCCCATAGTTTCTCCCTTGCCACTCTCTACATGCAACTTTGTAACCTTGGAGCTATAACCTCTCCCTTAGTATAGTCTCCATGCAACTATAGGATTCCAGCCGCTCCCATAGCGTTATGTGTGTATGAATATGGATAAAACTGAACTCTTCCATCTATTGCATCCTCTTCCTGATCTCTTGTACATGACTCTAGACCTTTAACATGGCCTATGACACCTCTTTATGTGGATCAAACATGCCTCCCAAGAGTCACTTCCAAATTAAGCTATAAGGGCCAAAAAATAAGGTTGACAAGTATGCGAACAAGTCCTCCACTCTCCATCAGACCTTTGCCAAGCTGCAACACATTGGAAGAACCTTTGAAACCTCTGTAGTACCATCATGAAGCCAACACACACAAAAAATCATCTCCATGAAGCATAAGCATGAAGACCTAGTTGAAAACTCAACTAGTGTTCCACAATCATCTCTATCACATGCATATTTGCATGATCAACATGTAACAACCTCTTCTACTTGTAGCAATATCAATAATCATCATGACATGTCCATCAATGTACATACCAACACATCCAAATCCTCCATGAACAACATTCTTCCATCAAGCTCCATCAATGCCATCACATGGTTCCATGCCAACAAGTGTGTCATCATCAATACAAACAGATATCGACACACACCATGGTCCATCAATCTGCAACATGAGGTAGACATAAGTGTATGACCTCAAGAGTTGACATCAATGCCAACACAAACATATCACTGTAAGTACATCATGCCAACCAATGGGAAATCCATCACTCATGATCATGACCATGACCTTGTTGACATAAATTCCAACAAACACCCCCTTTGGCATTGATTTCAACCTCATCAATATGTGAGGTTGATCTCGATACATCAAAATTGATGTCAAAGGGTAAAATCCATATGAATAGGTAGAAAGAACTGAAATATAAACACTGGAGTAATACATCTCTACATGGCTGAAATATAATGCATAAAAACTCATCCATGTCTCCATATAAACAACAAGTATCATATAGAACCAATCATCATCTAGAGAATAATACCATCCAAACAAAAAATAGCAACAAGTAGCAGCGTGCCAACATAATGTAACCATAATCAACAAATGAAACATCATATAATAGAAACTATGAGAATAATGCACCTAGAGAATCAATCCATCACTCCTCCACATAGCAACATCATATGAGCATCATCATAAAATGTAGCAACATCCACATGAGGCAACCACAGACAATCTCCCCCATAACTACATAGAAACTACCAAAATATCTCATCAAATGAGGCCAAGAACTCCACTGTATTTTTATAGTATGAGGCATAGCATGAAAAACTCCAAGCGGACCATAATGACAAAAAATTATGGCTGAAGTAAATAGGAACAAATAATGCTCCCCCTTCACATTCCATTTCCAAGTTGTAGAGATACAAATTGTTGAGCTGAAATGCTTCCGCTGCAAACAATGCTTCCTTTGAAAATTAGAAGCACTATATGGACCAAGACTCCACATGACCATGAATCAAGTGACATATACATGAAAAATACACGGCTATAGAAGAGACATAAAACCTCATATCTGACCAATATATGGCCATAACATGACCTTGTGACTCATGGCTGTAAGACCCAAAAGTTAGTACAACACAAAGTACATGGCTCCATGAGCATTTTACATGAATACATAAATGAAATACATGGATTCTATGATAATATCATATGGAACAATGAATAAAATATTTAATACATCATGATAATTACATCATCATTATCCCATACATATGGCTGCAATATGACTCCATAAGACTCCTCCAAAACAAGCCTATCACCATGATGACTCAAAAACTATTGACTATACTTAATTCAAAAACATAATGATGAAACAATAACAAGTACATGGCTATATTAATCATCATACAATAGCTCATACATGGTTGGTCCATGTCATAAGTTATCTCAATACATACTGGAGTCATGATCATAATCTATGATTGGATTCACATCTTTTCAACCATTTGTTCGTGGAAACCAAAATCATATATATGGTTGAAAATTGTGCTCTTTTTCACTCATGAAAAAACATGTAAATCTGCTACTAACACATGAGAGGAAATTAATGAAAGGGACAAGATAAATCATGAATCTAAATACAATGCATAACTCTCCCTGAGATCAATATACCTCCGAAGGACAGGCTGATCCCGTGGAATTGAAAGTGCATGAAGGATGGAATGCAATCATCATATGTTGTTGCAAAATCCATCATACGCTCCCCTGAGGTTGTGCACCTCTCATGATCTGGAGTCCTCTATAAGTATGCATGAATAATCATGGATTGTAGGAGGGAATTCTCTTCACTACTTGAAGAGTTGAAGCCCCTTCTTTCTGCACAAGGTCTTGGGCTACTTATTCTATTCCTTGACTTGCTTCTTTTCTTCCTTCAACTGCTTCTTCTCTTGATTAACTGGTTTATAACTATATCCTCTTTGTTTTTTCTTCTTCTGATGATTTTGGCTTGAGTAATGGGGCAAAAAGCAATATATTGCAATATGGCCAAATATATGGAAAATATAGAACTCCACATTGCCAAGATATGAAGTAAGAGGACCAAATCTCCTACTGCTCATGCCAAATCTAAATCATGTATGAAATGTGTCTCTCCTCCAATGTTTAGACCTGCAATCCATTTCTTTATGGAAAAAAAAGTGACATGAGTAGCAATAACCATAGAAATCATAAGTATACCTATTGGCCATTCTCCTTGGCTGTTGGAATTGCTGGAATCTCTGCTGATATGGTATATATGTTCTACTCCAACAATTTGCTGCAATATGCCAAAAATTGTGATAGTTGTAACACACTACATTATGCACATAAGGAACAAAAGGACTTTGATTCCTTTTAAAATTTACAAACCTGTCATGATTATCTCTAGGAGAAAAAGGTCTTCTCAATGTAGGTGCTCCTTGAGATTTTCATCTCTGCTACTGGTTCTGCTTTATTTTCTGCTGCTAGTTCTTTTGATTGATATTTGGCTACTGGATCTTCTTCTTATTACCTTAGATCTCACTTTTGTTGTTCGGATTGTTTCATACAAGTTTCTTAGGTTATTCATTGGTGTTCTTACCTGCAGGCAAACTAGATTCACCTTTTTTAAATCCAAGACTAGATTTATCTAGTGGTGATCATTGTTATCCAAGTCTATGGTTCTCTTCTTCATCTATCGTTGCTTTATCAAGGAAAACACTTTAGCTTCTAAATTCTCAACCTATTTTTATTTCTCTTGAAATTGTTTTCCCATACCTTCCTCAAAATTTTCAGATTCAACCAATTTAACTTTTAAGCACATAATCTCCTCCTTGTGCTTGGCCTCCTTATCATCATAGATATGCAATAGTTTTTCTTGAACCTTACATGTAGTTGTTAGTCTTGATATCTCAAATCTAAGAAGTTTAATATTATCCTTATCTTCACTAAGCAATGCAACATTATCAAAATATGAATCCTCAAAATTGTAACTCAAAAGAAAATCATTAAAAATTATACCTCTGGATTCATCTTGTTGCACTACCTTTGGTTCTTGATCTTTTGATTTTTCCACACTATTTGTTGAACTGCTTGCACTAGGAAGATGGATCTTTTGTGGATGAGCTTCCTTATTTTCAAGGCCATTCCTTTTCTGAACTCAATTACTCTTTTTCTTTCCCATTCTGAAAATCAATAAATAAATAAATTCAAAATCTGCCAACAAACCCAGATCTACTCTCCAACGATCAAACTGCAACCAAGAGCCCTGCTCTGATACCAATTATTGGAAACATTTGAGCACTACTGGGAAGGGGGGGGAGGGGTGAATCACAAGTGTAATCTTCTTATCAAAATTCCCTTTTATTAATTTTACTTACTGAATTACACATATCATTAAAAGAAACTCATTAAACATTACCAGATCTATGCATAAATAATAAGCAAAAAATAGACCATATGAGTAACATAACCATGAACAAGAACACAATAAAGCATCAAAATGTTGAGATTCAACAAGATGATGATCCTAGTGAAAATTAAGCACCTACACTAGGTGGGGTCCACGGGCTATTTTTAGGTGATATGTCTATTTTTAGAATTTGGATCAAAGTATATTTTAAGCAGTAATCTATTTATAGATGGTTGAGAAAATTATATGGATGGATGGGCGTCTATTTTTGGAATGCATGTGTGAAGTTGTTTCGTGGAATGCATGTCTAAAAATAGAATGCATGTTGATTATTGTTAGCCCTTAACAATAATTAGACAATAAATAATTATCTATTCTCTTGAAGCACTTGATTTCAATTAACTAATGTGGCAAACAAGTTAACTGAAGGAATTTCAAGTTCAAAGGTTGGTTGGTGGGACATGCTAGTGGAATTCGTTGTAACTGAGTGATACAAATTTGTAACAGAGTTGGATGTGTATTTATGTGAGTTGTAAAGTAGTTTAACTCAATTAAGTGAGTTGAACTTAATTGTGCTAGTTGTAACTAAAGATACAATAGTGAGATATCATTGAATTAAATATTAAATTAATTCACATGGAGTGATCTCACTTGCAAAATAATATTTACTACTATTAACTACATGCATGTCAGATCCAGTGGAGACCCAGTTAAGAGATAGGTGAAAGGGACAGTTTGACTATTAGTTGTGACTATAGTGGGTGCACAAGCGCAACCAAACACACATTGGAGATGCCAATGAGGATTGTGTAGTCAAGGCAAGGCAATATCAAATTCATTCATGGATTGCGCAGTGGAGGCAGGCTTCCAGGAAGCAGTAAATTGGTGCATGTTTATTCCAATTTTTGTATGACAGTGTGAGACGATTGTATATTGTACTCAGAGCTATTGGATTAGAGTTTTGTATGAGATTGTTTCACAATGAATGATATATACATAATATATGATAGTGGGGTTTTTAGCTTTATGATTTCTCGATAAAAACATCTGTGTTATGTGTGATTGATCTTTATTCATGTGTTTGCAATTGGCGATTAAATTTCCGCAAGAATTTAAGTAGAAGGATTATGTTTTTTACAGTGGCATATAATTGTTAGATAAGGAGAATCCAGAAATACATAATTGTATTAAAATTTATACATGGTATTGGAGCAAAGAAGATTGCAATATTGAAGCAGTAGCTGAGTTTGTTGGTGGAAACAATTCGAATTTGCTGCATGAATTTCTTGGTGCGACAGTTGAGTAAACATCGAAATGGATTTCAATGTTTTGCATTTAGAGTATGCACTTGAGGGAAGATTGAACTACATTGCATGGAAGGATAGGATGGAGGCGGTGCTTGAAGATAATGGCTTGAAGGAATTCATCGACAGTGATGTTCCTAAGCCCATTTCGACGGATGCTGCATTACTTGACGCCTGGAAAAGTAAAGTAGTGAAGACGAGAAGGATTCTGTTGGAAGGTCTGAGAGACCATATTATCTCAAGCCATCATGGGAAATCCACTTCATTTTCAATGTGGAAGGCTTTTATGGATATTTTTCAAAGCAGCAGTGACCATAGGAAATTGGCGCTGAAGGATAAACTCAGAAAGATCAAAATGGAAAAGGGTGACAATATTCCTAAGTATCTCACAAAGTTTGTCCAATGTCGGGATGAAGTGGGGAGTGTGGGAATCACAGTTGCTAATGATGATTTGGTGAGTTTTTCTCTCTTGGGAATTCCTAAGAGTTGGCACACTTATCAAGACTCTGTCAATGGACGGGAAAATCTGCCGGATTGGGAACGACTGTGGTCGGATCTAGTGTAGGAGGAGTTCAGGCGGAACACTAGAGATGGCTCTTCATCAAAGCATGATGATGAAGATGATTGTGCTTTGGCTACCAAATTAAGAAAAGGGAAGGGGAAGAAATCCCATTCAAAATCCAAGGCTAAAGGCAAGAAGCTGGATTTGCCCAAGGTGAATTTTTTTCACTGTCATGAACATGGGCATCTTGCCATTAACTTCCCACAAAAAAATAAGAACAAGAAGGTTGCTGGAGCTGCAGTTGGTGAGGTACCTGCCTCGCAATTTGAACTTGATTTCTCTCTGATCACATGCTTGGTTTTAAGCATAATGGGATCAGTGTGGTATCTTGATAGTGGTGCTTCCTTCCACATGATGGGAGATAAGGAGATTTTCAATGACTTAGAGGAGAAAGATTTCCAAATGGATATAGAGATGGGTGAAGATGGACAATACTGTGTGACTGAAATTGCTACCATTACCTTTGAGAGGAAGTTAGGTAAACCATTTCTGTTGAAATATGTTATGCATGTTCCAGGTCTGAAAAAAAACTTGGTCTCAGTCGTGATGTTGGAGGACAGAGGTTATGACGTTGTTTTCAGTGATGGAAAAGCTTTCTTGTGACATAAAACAATGGGTCAAACCAAGAGTATATGGATTCGAGTAAATAATATCTAAAATATGGAGGTAGATGGCTGCGCTGCAATGTGGGAAAAGCAGAAGAAGTGGTGAGCCGGGATGAGGGAAAATTATGGCACAAGTGATTGGGCCATCTTCACCATGGCGCCCTAAATATTTTGCCGCAGATTTCTACTAGACTTCCCAAGCGTACAATTTTTGTAGTTAGATCAGTGCAAGGGATGTACTATGGGTAAGTTTGTGAAGAACACCTTTCATGAAGAGGAGAACCATGCTTTGGTGATCCTGGAGAGATTTCACATAGATGTGTGTGGGCCATTCTCAGTTGCTTCAACAATAAAACACAGGTATTATGTTATTTTTGTTAATGAATATTCTGGTAGATGCTGGATCTTGTTCATGCAGAAGAAGGATAAAAAATTCTCAAAGTTCTGGGAGTTTAAAGCATTGGTGGAGAAAGAGTCGGGGAAGAAAATGAAGGCTCTGCCGAGAGATAATGGTGGTGAATATATCTCGAACGAATTCAAAGACTTCTGTAGCAAAGAAGGAATTTGAAGAGAACTCATAGTGCCTCACAACCCACAACAGAATGGGGTTGCGTAGAGGAAGAACAGAACGATCGTGGGTGTTGCACGAGCTATGCTGCATGAACAGGGCCTACTAAGGCACTTTTGGGCAGAAGCATGCAACAATGCGGTTTATGCACGAAACCATTGTCCTCATAGAGTACTTGGCATGAGTACACCTGAAGAATATTTTATTGGTAAGAAACCAGATGTTTCTCACTTTAAGATTTTTGGCTCATCTGTTTATGTGCATGTGACCAAGAACGTCAGGAAGAAGATGGAGCTGACTGCTGAAGTTGGGATATTTGTGAAGTACACAGAAACACCCCATAATTATCATGTGTATTTTCCAAACATTCAAATGACTGTGGTGTGACGGGATATAAAATTCAATGAGGAGAAAGCCATGAAGTTGTCATTTGAGAGGGAGCTAGACTTGCATGCAGAGGAGGAACTTCTCGTTCCCAAAGATGAGTCTCTAGATTTGGATCAAAAACAGGAGGAGGTTCATGGAGTGGAGGAGTCCACTCATGCAGAGCCAAACATTCGAACTGGCAGAAGGTGTGCCACAAAAGCTGAGAGGCTAAAGCTTGATGCGGCACAGAATGTAAGAGTTACTACTTCACGACGCAGGCAGAGATAGTTTCCTAACCGATTCACTGGATACATGGCTTTCATAAGAAAATGTATTATGACAGAGCCATCTTCCTTTTAGGCAGCAGTAGGAGCCCACATGGGTAGATGCAATGGTGGAGGATTATGACTCCATTGTCAGAAACAGTGCTTGGGAAATTGTTCCAAGGTCGGTTGATAAATCAACGATAGGTTCAAGATGGATCTACAAGGTAAACCAAGCTGCTGATGAGAGTGTTGAGAAATACAAGGCTATATTTGTGTCCTGGGGCTTCTCACAGATAGAGGGGATTGATTATGAAGAAACCTTTACACCTGTTGCACGATATTCTTCCATAAGGACCATCCTTTCTCTCTCATCGCAGATGGGTTGGCACATTCATTAGATGGATGTGAAGACTTTGTTCCTTAATGGGATCATTGAGGAAGAAGTGTACATTTATCAGCATGAAGGATTTGAGATCTTCAACAGCGAGTTGCACTTGTGCAGACTCAAAAGAGCATTGTATGGGCTGAAGCAAGCACCCCGTGCTTGGTACACTCGGATCGACAACTATTTCACTAGACTTGGCTTCACCAAGAATGAGGCAGATGAAAACCTATACCAGATTGTGGTGGAGGGTAAGATTTTAATCATTTTTCTTTATGTTGATTATTTAATACTAACTGGTGATGAGCAGCTGCAAGGAGGACCTTGCAAAGGAGTTCGAGATGAAGGATATGGGCCTCCTTCACTATTTTCTTCGATTGGAAATATGGCAGCGAGAAGGTGAACTGTTTGTGTCTCAAGGAAAGTATGCAAGGGAGATACTCAATAAGTTTCACATGGAGGGCTGCAAACCCATGGATACTCATCTTCCAGGAAATTGGAGGAAAGAGGACACTACATCTGGAGAGGTAGTGGATGCTACTGTCTATCGACAGTTGGTGGGTTTGCTCATGTATTTAGTTAATACAAGACCAAACATATGCTATGCGGTGAACCAGCTTAGTCAAGTGATGGTTGAGCCTACCAAGCTCTTTTGGAAGGGAGGCAAGCATGTCCTGAGATATCTCAGGGGCACATCTGAGTATGGCCTATGGTACAGACAGATGGATGAGGTGAAGTTGCATGGCTTCACGGATGCAGATTGGGCAGGTAGCCCAACGAACAGAAAGAGCACATCAGGAGGGTTTTTAGTATCGGATCTACAACTGTTTCTTGGTACAACAGGAAACAGAGATCTGTGGCACTTAGTTTAGCGGAAGAGGAATACATGGCAGCAAGTCAAGCTGCATGTGAGGCTATTTGGATGAGGAAGATCCTGGTCGGTTTGTTCGGTTCTCATTTAGATCCTACAATGATTCATTGTGATAATCAGAGTTGCATTAAACTTTCGATTAATACTGTGTTTCATGATAGATCTAAACATATAGATATCTGGTATCATTATATCAAATATTGTGTGCAACGGAAGATCATGTTGCTTCAATACATTCCTATGGAAGATCGGGATGCAGATATTCAAGCGAAAGCGCTCAGCAGGAGAAAATTCGAATACCATAGAGACAGGATCAGGGTGAAGGATAATCCCTTTCTTGTTGAGAGGGAGTGTTGAGATTCAACAAGATGATGATCCTAGTGAAAATTAGGCACCTACACTAGGTGGGGCCCGTAGGCTATGTTTAGGTGATATGTCTATTTTTAGAATTTGGATCAAAGTCTATTTCTGGCAGTAATCTATTTATAGATGGTTGAGAATATTATATGGATAGATGAGTGTCTATTTTTGGAATGCATGTGTGAATTTGTTTCGTGAAATGCATGTCTAAAAATAGAATGCATGTCGATTATTGTTAGCCCTTAACAATAATTAGACAATAAATAATAATGTATTCTCTTGAAGCACTCGATTTTAGTTAACTGATGTGGAAAAATAGTTAACTGAAAAAATTTCTAGTTTAAAGGTTGGTTGGTGGGACATGCTAGTGGACTTCGTTGTAACTGAGTGATACAAAGTTGTAACAGAGTTGGATGTGTAGTATGTGAGTTGTAAAGTAGTTTAACTTAGTTAAGTGAGTTAAACTCAGTTGTGCTAGTTGTAACTAGTTGTAACTAAAGATACACTAGTGAGAGATCAGTGAATTAAATATTAAATTAATTCACATGGTTTGATCTCACATGCAACTGAATATTTACTATTATTAACTACATGTATGTCAGATCCAGTGGAGACCCAGTTGAGAGATAGGTGAAAAGGATAGTTTGACTATCAGTTGTGATTATAGTGGGAGCACAAGTGCAACCAAACGCACATTAGAGATGCCAATGAGGATTGTGCTGTAGGTTTTAACCCTGAACATAAATTATCTACACACGAATATTATAACAGAAAATAAACAATAGCAAGAGCATAAAACATAAAATAGATAAACACAGATATTTTCCCCTGGATCCCAAATCAGGACGACCAGCTTGATTTTTCATTATATTCCTTTTAGTGTTACAACACATATATATACATGCCAAAGCATACATAAACCCCAATCCATAAACCCTGGATTAGAACATGACCGTAGTTCCCTTGACCGGATCTAAAAAAATACCAGGGGACGAAAACCATCGTACCCCAAAACCATGTGCAAAACCATGCACAAAACCATGGACGCAGACTACCCACCGGAAAGAATATAACACATACCCAACATTCTCCCACTTGTTGTTTTCTTTCCACAGGGGGTCACAAGAGAGCTTAGTCATTGGCCCAATTCTTCAACACCCATTGTTTCTCTACACCAAGAGAACTTTTGAGTGCTCACAAACTTTGTTAATGCATCTGCAACATTCTTCAAAGTGTCCACTTTTACTAGCAACACCCTTTTAGCCTCAACCATATCTCTAACAAAGTGATATTGAACATCAATGTGCTTTGTCTTTGAATGATAAGCAGGGTTCTTAGCCAAGAAAATTTCACTTTGGCTATCACAGTCTATCCTTATAGCTTGCTGTACTAACCCCATACTTGAACACAATCTCTGCAACCAAACTGCTTCCTTGCTTGCATGAGTGGCTGCTATGTATTCTGCCTCTGTAGTTGAAAGCGCCACTACAGACTGTCTTTTACTCATCCAACTGACTGCACCTCCAAATAGGCTAAACACATACCCACTTGTAGATCTTCTTTGGTCCAGATCTCCAGCCCAGTCTGCATCAACAAACCACGAATGTCCAACATTCTTTCCAATCCTGGTCTTCCCTGGTAGCACAAGCCATAATCACTAGTGCCACGTAAATATCTGAAAACCCGCTTCACTGCTGTCCAATGCTCCTTCCCTGGGTTTGACATAAACCTGCTCAATACTCCCACCGCATGTGCAATGTCTGGTCTAGTACATACCATTGCATACATCAGGCTACCCACTGCACTTGCATATGGAACACGGGACATATACTCCTCTTCTTCTTGTGTCTTGGGACATTGTTCAACAGACAGCTTTACACCTACAGGAATAGGAACATTCACCGGTTTACTATCCTGCATATTGAACCTCTGCAATATAGTCTCGACATACTTCCTCTGGTTTAACCAAAGCTTCCTCCTTGCCCGATCTCTCTTAATTTCCATGCCCAAAATATAGTTTGCAGCACCAAGATCCTTCATGTCGAATTTGGAGAATAGTTGGGTCTTCAAATCTTGGATAATTTCTTTGTCATTTCCAATCAACAATATATCATCCACATACAAGACCAAATAAATAACACGGTCACCAATTAATTTAAAATAAACACAATGATCCTCCTTGCTTCTGGTGAAGCCAAGTCCCCGTATATAGGTATCAAATTTCCGATACCACATCCTTGGTGACTGTTTTAACCCATACAGAGACTTCTTCAACCTGCATACTAGTTCTTTCTTACCCTTCACCATAAAGCCTTCAGGTTGCTTCATGTAGATCTCCTCTTCTAGATCCCCGTGAAGAAATGTCGTCTTCACATCCATCTGTTCTATCTCAAAATCAAATGCAGCAGCAACAGATAAAAGTAATCTAATAGAAGTAACTTTGGCAATAGGAGAAAAAATATCACCAAAATCAATTCCCGGCACCTGGGAATAACCTTTCGCTACCAACCGAGTTTTGTATTTCTCCCCCTTGCCTTCTACATTCATCTTCTTCTTAAACACTCATTTGCTCCCAATGGGCTTCCTTCCAGCTGGCAACTCCACCAGATCCCATGCATCATTTTTGTGTAAGGATGCCATTTCATCAACCATGGCCTCCTTCCAGAGTTTTCCATCCTCTGAATCTACTGCCTCCCTGACAGTTCTGGGTTCATCATCAGTTATAGTTAAGGCAAAACCTGAACAGAAAGCAGATGGACTATACCTTTCTGGTTGCCTTTTTTCCCGAACTGATCTTCTCAAAGCTGGAGTTTGTGGCTCTTCATCTTCTGAGTCTTCTTCTGTTGTAGAGTCCGATTCATCCTCCTTTAGCTCAAACTCTATCTTTTCAGGTTCCTTTGATAGGACTTCATGTTTAACAACATCTTTCACTTCTCTAAACACCACATCTCGGCTGTACACAACCTTCCTTGTTTCTGGGTTCCAAAGCTTGTAACCCTTTAAACCATCATTATACCCAATAAAGATGCACCTTTCAGATTTATTATCCAACTTGGTCCTTTTCTCCTTTGGAACATGTACATATGCATCACATCCAAATACCCTTATATGTGAAAGAGAGGGTTTCTTACCAGTCCATACCTCATGTGGGGTCTTATCCTCCAATGCTGATGAAGGTGATCTGTTAACTAAGTAACATGCAGTCTCCACTGCCTCTGCCCAGAATTCTTGTCCTAACCCGGTACCACTGAGCATGCTTCTTGCCTTTTCCATCAGTGTTCTGTTCATTCTTTCTGCAACTCCATTTTGCTGCAGTGTGTATGGAGTAGTCTTCTGTCGTGCTATACCACACTTCTTACAGAACTCTTCAAATTCCTTCTTGCAGAACTCCCCACCATTATCTGTCCTCAACGCCTTTATCTTCTTCTCTGTCTGGTTTTCCACCAGAGCCTTAAATTATTTAAATTTGTCAAGGACTTCAGATTTCTTCCTCAAGAAATATATCCATGTATTCCTTGAGAAGTCATCTATGAATGAAACATAGTACACAGACTTTCCCAGTGATGGAACTGACACGGGCCCAAACACATCACTGTGCACAAGTTCTAATATCTTGTTTGCCCTCTTATCACCAGAAGGAAAACTCACCCGATTCTGCTTCCCATATACACAATGTTCACAGAAATCGAAATCTAGAGAGAAATTAGACATACCTTCTAACATACCATTTCTATGCAGTATCCGAAGGCCCTTGTCTCCAATATGTCCAAGCCTTTGATGCCATAGCATGGTCTTTTCTCCAGAGACAGCTAGGCTTTCCGCTCCACTTTCAGGAACCATAGAACTGTTACACCCATCAATAACAGTGCTACCTTGTAGCTTGTACAGAGTTCCAGTCTGAACTCCTCGCATTAATACCAGTGCTCCCCGAACCATCTTGCAGGCATCTTTCTCGAACACTGTTTTTACACCTGCATCATCCATATTGCTTACAGAAATCAGATTTCTGGCCAATGCAGGAATATGCAGAACACCAGGAAGTGTTCTAGTCCTTCCACCTTGTAGCTTCAGCTTTACCTTTCCACGTCCGAAGATTCTGGCCTTCCTATCATCCCCTAGGAAGACATCACCACCATCATATTTCTCATACTCGCAGAACCACTCCCTATGGGGAGTGAAGTGAAAGGATGCACCTGAGTCAATCAACCATGACTCATGATCTACATGTGTATTTGAAGAAGAAGCCAAATACACATCCCCACCTTCATCCGAGGTTGTTTTTGCCTCTGCAGAAGGAGCATCATCAGATCCCTTTCCTTTCTCAGGAGCTTTAGATCTGCACTCCTTTTTGTAGTGCCCTTCCTTTCCGCATTTCCAGCATACCTTTACAAAATTTCCAGGAGATTTAGATCTCCCTCTAGATTTTGATCTCCCACTCGAAACCTTATTCTTGTTTCTGTTTTGGGACCTTCCTCGTACAGATAAGGCATCTCCATTTTGACCCTCCATATTTCTCCGTCTCATTTCCTCCAACAGCAAGGCTGAGACAATGTCATCAAAATTCAAGGTAGTTGTATTGCTACCTATTGAAATAACCAGACTGTCCCACGAGTCTGGTAGAGAACACAACAAACTGATGCACTTATCTTCATCTGAGATTTTAATATCAACAGATGACAGCTGACTTACCACAGTATTGAAGGCGTTCAGATGCTTTGTCACCGAGTCTCCATCCTTCATCCTCAGGTTATACAGCTTTTTCCGCAGGAACAACTTATTCACCAGAGACTTAGATTGGTACAAAGTCCCAAGTTTTTCCCACAAATTATTCACCGTAGCTTCCCCAGATACATTCAACAATATTGAATCTGAGACACACAACCGTATTGTGCTCTTAGCCTTCCGATCCAGTTTCTTCCAGTCTTCATCTGACATTGCCATTGGTTTAGTACCTGGATCTACCGCGATCCACTAATCTTTATCCACCAGCAGATCCTCCATCTTGAGCTTCCACAACTCAAAACTCTGACCATTAAATTTCTCGATCTCTATCTTTCCGCCGCTCGCCATATTCTTTCACCGCAAGAATCGATCCCGCATATCTCCCACTGCACAGGGTCTACCACAGGCCCGAGCAAAAAACCCTCAACAACAAAGGCGTCCCCTTGAAGCCGAAACAGCTCTGATACCAAATGTAGGTTTTAACCCTGAACAGAAATTATCTACACACGAATCTTATAACAGAAAATAAACAATAGCGAGAGCATAAAACATAAAACGGATAAACACAGAGATTTTCCCCTGGATCCCAAATCGGGACGACCAGCTTGATTTTTCATTATATTCCTTTTAGTGTTACAACACATATATATACATGCCGAAGCATACATAAACCCCAATCCATTAACCCTGGATTAGAACATAACCGTAGTTCCCTTGACCAGATCTACAAAATACCAGGGGACGAAAACCATCGTACCCCAAAACCATGTGCAAAACCATGCACAAAACCATGGACGCGGACTACCCACTGGAAATCAAGGACCAAAAAATTTTCGTTGGGGCGTTGCCCCGGATCCCGACAGGGGGGGCTATCGCCCCCCCTGTGACCCCCCCGTTGTGCCCAGCGCAAAGGGGGGGCTATCGCCCCCCCTCTTACCCCCCCGCGCATGCTTAGTCGTGGAAAGAATATAACACATACCCAACATGTGCAGTCAAGGCAAGGCAAGATCGAATTCATTTAGGGATTGTGATCAGTAGGGATTGCGCAGTGGAGGCAGTGTATCAAGAGGTAGTAAATTGGTGCATGTTTATGCCAATTTTTGCATGACAGTGTGAGACGATTGTATATTGTACTGAGAGCTCTTGGATATGAGTTTTGTATGAGATTGTTTCATGATCCATGATATATACATAATATATGACAGTGGGGTTTTTAGATTTATGCTGTCCCGGTAAAAACATCTGTGTTATGTGTGATTGATCTTTCTTCATGTGTTTGCAATTGGCGATTAAATTTCCGCAAGAATTTAAGTAGAAGGATTCTATATTTAAAAATGGCATATAACTATTAGATCAGGAGAATCTGGCAATACATAATTGTATTAAAATTTCTCCACAAAACATGAACAAAAGATGTCTGGTGGAAAACCCTTCATCAGGCAAAAAAACACCCTTGTTTTTGTTGCTCTGCTATGATATTATATTATGTCAACCAATCAATATTTTACATAATGTGTTGACTTCCATCAACATGGAGACTCAACCTCATATACATATCCAACTCCCATTGGCTAGGAGACTTGATACTACTGGATCAACTAGGAATACTCTATTCTCTATGGATCTCTATAGACTACCATACACTAAAGGCCACCACGATCATTCGATCCTCGCCCAACTACTATTGGACTGTCCAACCACCATTGGATTGAGAAGCTTCTTCCTTTTGATGAAGCTTTGCTATCACTGTTACACCTCCATGAAGTCACTTCTTCTCACCACCATGCAGAAATCCTTTCATCTATTTTCAAACTAGATCCAAAGACACTATGCTCAGCAAGAAATCAACTCTAAAAGCATGCTCTCAGCAAAAATTTCTCATCATCAATCAATATAAAAACAATGCACAAAATATGTGATCTCCAATACAAAAATGTGTCGACACAAATATGAATATCATACCCTCACAAAAATAGAGTGTTGCATACTACTTATAACATCATAATACACATGGCTACATGCTACATGCATTAGAAACTCCTGCATAAACAAGACTTGTGAGAATCACCATAAAAAATACTACCTAGCAACATACATAAAATCTCCAATCAAACACTACACCACTAACTCCAATTATGATTTATACTTAATCATGCTTTAGATATGATCATTATTCATTCACTAGAACTCATGTAATGAATCATTTATGCTATACTCAAGATATAAATCATATTCTCACTATTCTTCCTTCTCTCCTTACATACCATCAACGTCTAACACCATCAAATAACAATCAACAACCACAAAAATCACAATGCAATAATACAAAAAATGTAGGATGAAATTGAGCTTAGGGCTAGGATTAAAGGTGCAAAAATTGGACCAAATAAATCCACTAAGGTCACTTTTAGTGCGCTAAATGAATTCACATCCTTGGAGGACATTTTCAAATCATTTTCGACCTTTTTCACTTTTTTTGGAAGCCTCTGGGAATTTCCAAGCTAATTTACTTCCAAACAATGCGAGGAATGTAGAGAAAATCTCGTGAAATCCCATAGTCTCTCCCTTTACACTCTTTTCATGTGAATTTGGAATGCTACAACTATAATCGCTCCCTTAGCATTATCTCCATGCGACTATAGGATTCCGACCGCTCCCATAACCTTATGTGCATGCCACTATGGCTAAAATTGGCCTCTGCCATCATTCCTTCATCTCAGGACCTATGCCATCTATTGCATCCTCTTACTCAACCCCTGTACATGCCTACAGACCTCTGACATGGTCTCTAATACCTCTGTAAGTGGATCAAATAAGCCTCCCAAGTGTCACTTCCAAGTTGACCTAGAAGGGACAACAAACAAGGTTGACAAGTATGCCAAAAAGTCCTCCACTCTCCATCAAACCTCTACCATCTATAGGTAGCTTTTGGGCACATTCATGTATTTGGTGAACACACGACCAAACATATGCTACACGGTTAACCAACTTAGTCAAGCTATGGTTAAGCCTACCAAGCTATTTTGGAAGGTAGGAAATCATGTGTTGAGATACCTTAGAGGCACTACAAAGTTTGGGCTATGGTACATGCAGACAAAGGGAGTGAAGCTTCAAGGCTTCAAAGATGCAGATTGGGAAGGGAGTCCATCCAACAAGAAGAGCACACCAGGGGGCATCTTTAGCATCGAATCAACAACAATTTCTTGATACAACAAGAAACATAGATCAGTTTCACTCGGTTCAACAGAGGCAGAGTACATGGTGGCTAGTCAGGTAGCATGTGAGGCCATCTAGATGAGGAAGATACTTGTTGGTTTTTTTGGTTGACAAATGGATCCGACAATGAATTATTGTGATAACTAGAGTTTCATCAAACTCTCGGTTGATCCAATTTTTCATGACAGGTCCAAGCATATTGATATTCGATATCGCCATCTCAGAGATTGTGTGCAGAGGTGGATTATGTCATTAGAGTACATTCCCACGGAGGAGCAGGATGCATACATATTGATGAAGGAATTGTTAAGAGGAAAATTCAAGTTCCACAGAGGCAGGATCGGGGCAGTACACAATCCCTTTCTTGTTGAGAGGGAATGTTGAAATTGGCAAAAATAAGAGGCTTCTAATCTAGTTTTCCCTTAATTAAATTAGAAGGAAATTATAATTCTACATCACATGACAACTTGCACTAGTTAACTGAGTTGGTAAGACTTAGTTATATCAGTCAATTCAAGTAGGATGTCAAACTAGAGGCATGTAGAGTTCACTCTAAGTTTTAGGGGGTCCAGTTGTAGTTTATTTTGAGTTGTAATTGTTTAACATAATTATTTCAGTTAAAATCAGTTTAAATAGTTCTAATTGATGGATGAGCTAGTGAGAGGTCCAGTGCATTAAATATGATTTAATTCACATGAAATGATCAATTAGATAACTGATAATTCACTCTAAATATCCGTTGCATGTCAGTTCTAAGGAAGACCCAATTGATATGGGAGTTAAAGGGAAGTAGACTATTAGTTGTATAATTATAAAATTGTATAGGTCATGCTCGAGGTCATCAGGATGCCTTGGATGTATTTCACAATCAATTAGTTGGAATTTCCTAATTAATAGGGCCTCAATTCCCTCAGGAATGTGTGAAAAGGGAGGGTCAGACACGGGCAAGGAACTGGTTAAGTATTGGACCAAGCCTGCTCAGATTAGAGTAAGACAATAAGAGATAGTGCAGAGAGCTCTCAAGCCTGAGAAAAGCATTGTATTGTTTCATATTCTTGACTTAACGCAATATAAAGATAGCAGGGTTTTTAGCTGAGGCTTTCCCTAGATACATCTATGTTGTGAGATTGAAATTATTTCTCTTTCTTGTTTTTGTGATTGCGCGATCATAATTGGTTTCCTGAATTTGTAGAATAGATTCAAGTATTTTGTTTTATCATATTACAAGATTAGTTTAATCTATGAGTATTTTCTACACACGGGTTGGGACAAGGGACAAATGAAAGAGTAGAACTATGGAGCTTATTATTAGTTATGTGATGTCTGTTTCTGCATGTCTGTAGTCATAGGTGTGTATGTTAGAGTTTGTAGCTGCTAGGTAGCCCTATTGTAATGTTCACACATATAATTATATTTGGGTTTTGAACTATGAGTTTTGTTCCCTGTTTATATATGGTATGGATTTGAAAGGTTGGTGAGCCTACTGGTCTCATGGATGTATCACAACGCATAATGCCTGTTTTCTTTATGCTAATGTCATATGATGGAAGATTGAGTTTCCCACTCTACATTTCATTTTGATGTCTGAATGTATGATGTTGTTTGTGTTGAGATTCAACAAGATGATGATCCTAGTGAAAATTAAGCACCTACACTAGGATGGAGCCTCGGGCAATTTTTAGGTGTAAGTCTATTTTTAGAATGGATGAGAAAATTCTATTTATAGATGATGAGCAAATTCTATTTATAAATGATGTTCTATTTTTAGATGTATGTGCAAAGTCTATTTATATATCGCATGTCTACTTATAGATTCATGTCGACTATTATTATCCCTTAATAATAGTTGGACAATAAATAATAATCTATTCTCATGGAGAACTTGGAAATAGTTAACTGAAGTGGAAAACCAGTTAGCTATGGGAAATTTGAGTTCAAAGGGGGTTGGTGGGACATGCAAGTGGACTTAGTTGTAACTGAGTGATTCGAAGTTGTAACAGAGTTGGATGTGTAGTTATGTGAGTTGTAAAGTAGTTTAACTCAGTTGTGCTAGTTGTAACTGAACATACACTAGTGAGAGATCAGTGAATTAATTATTTAATTAATTCAAAAGCAGTGGTATCACAAGCAACTGAAGATTTACTACTATTAACTACATGCATGTCAGATCCAGTGGAGACCCAGTTGAGGGATAGGTGAAAGGGACCGTTTGAATATCATTTGTGACATTAGTGGGTGAACTCATGCAACCACACACACATTGGAGATGCCAATGAGGATTGCACAGTCAAGGAAAGCAGGATCTCATTTATTCAGGGATTTTGATCAACAGGGATTGCGCAATGGAGGCAAGCTGTCAAGAGGCAGTAAATTGGCACATGTATTTGCCAATTTTTGTATGACAGTGTGAGACGATTGTATATTGTACTGCGAGCTCTTGGATTAAAGTTTTGTATGAGATTGTTTCATGATCCATGATACATACATAATATATGATAGTGGGGTTTTTAGATTTATGATTTCCCGGTAAAAACATCTGTGTTATGCATGATTGATCTTTCTTCATGTGTTTGCAATTGGCGATCGTGTTTTAAATTTCCACAAATATTTTTGTAGAAGGGATTCTGTATTTAACATTGGCATATAATTGTTAGATCAGGAGAATCAAAGCAATACATAATTGTATTAAAATTTCTACATGGTATCAGAGCACAAAAGATTGCAATTTTGAAGCAGTAGCTGAGTTTGTTGGTGGAAACAATTCGAATTTGCTGCAATAATTCTTGGTGCGACAGTTGAGTAAATATCGAAATAGCTTTCAATGGCTTGCGGCTAGAGTATGCACTCAAGGGAAGCTCAAACTACATTTCCTGGAAGGACAGGACGGAGGCAGTGCTTCAAGATAATGGCTTGAAGGAATTCATCGACAATGATGTTCCTAAGCCCACTTCGACGGATGTTGCATTACTTGATGCATGACAAAAGAAAGTAGCGAAGGCAAGAAGGATTCTATCAGAAGGTGTACGAGACCACATTGTCTCATGCCTTCATGGTAAATCCACTCCATATGCTATGTGGAAGGCTTTGACGGGTCTTTTCCAAAGCAGCAACGACCATAGGAAATTGGTGCTGAAAGATAAACTCAGAAAGATCAAGATGGAAAAGGGCGACAATATTCCAAAGTATCTCACAAAGTTTGTCCAATGTTAGAGTAACTGGGGAGTGTGGGAATCACTGTTACTGATGATGATTTGGTGAGCTTGGCTCTCTTGGGACTTCCCAAGAGTTGGCACAGTTATGAAGACTCCGTCAACAGGCGAGAAAAACTATCAGATTAGGAACGACTGTGGTCAGATCTAGTGCAGGAGGAGTTCAGGTGGAATACCAGAGATGGCTCTTCATCAAAGCATGATGATGAAGAGGATTGTGATTTGGATTCCAAGGCAAGGAAAGACAAGGGGAAGAAATTCCATTCAAAATCCGAGTCTAAAGGCAGGAAATTGGATTTGTCCAAGGTGAAGTGTTTTCACTATCATGAACATGGGCATCTCGCCACTAACTGCCCATAGAAGAAGAAGAACAAGAAGACTGTTGGAGATGCAGCTAGTGAGGCCCTTGCCTCACAATTTGAACTTGGTTTCTCTTTGATCGCATGCTTGGTATCAAGCGCATTGGGATTAGAGTGGTATCTTGATTGTGGTGCTTCCTTCCACATGACGAGAGATAAGGATATTTTCAATGACTTAGAGGAGAAAGATCTCCAATTGCATATAGAGATGGGCGATGATGGATGATGCAGTGTGACCGATATTGGTACCATCACCATTGAGAGGGATTCAGGTAAACCATTTCAATTGAAAGATGCTATGCATGTTCCAGGTCGAAATAAAATCTTGGTCTCAGTCGCGATGTTGGAGGACAAAGGCTATGACGTTGTATTCAACAATGGAAAATATTTCCTGCAACATAAAACAACGGGTCAAGCCAAGAGGATAGGGATTCGAGTTAAGAATCTCTTCAAGCTAGAGGTAGATGGTTGTACTGCCATGATGGGAAAGGCAGAAAAAGTGGTGATTTGGGATGAGGGCCAATTATGGCACAGGCGATTGAGCCATCTTAATCATGGAGCCTTGAAAGTCATGCATCAAATATCTACTAGACTTCCAATGGGAACACTTGCTTAGTTAGATCAGTGCAAGGGTTGCACCATGGGGAAGTATGTAAAGTCCACCTGTCATGAAAAGGAGAACCCTGCTTTGGTGATCTTGGAGAGAGTTCACACAGACATTTGTGGACCATTCTCGGTTGCTTCAACAACAAAACACAGGTATTATGTTATTTTTATTGATGAATTTTCTCGTAAATGTTGGATCTTCTTCATGCAGAAGAAGGATCAAACATTCTCAAAGTTCTATGAGTTTAAGGCATTGGTGGAGAAAGAGTCAGGGAAGCAAGTGAAGGCTCTGAGGAGAAATAATGGTGGAGAATACATCTCTAATGAATTCAAAGAATTCTGCAATAAAGAAGGAATTCGAAGAGAACTCATAGCACCTCATAAACCACAGAAAAATGGGGTCAAAGAGAGGAAGAACAGAACGATTGTGGGTGCAGCACGAGCAATTCTGCATGATCAGGGCCTACCAATGAATTTGTGGGTGGAAGCATGCAACACTGTGATTTATGTGAAAAACTTTTGTCCTCATAGAGTACTTGGCATGAGTTCACCTGAAGAATATTTCACTGGTAAGAAACCAAATGTTTCTCACTTTAAGATTTTTAGCTCATCTGTTTATGTGCATGTGACCAAGAACACCAGGAAGAAGCTGGAGTTGACTGTTGAAGTTGGGATATTTTTCGGGTACACAGAAACGCCCCATAATTATCATGTGTATTTTCCTAACAGTAAGATGAATGTTATGTGATGGGATATAAAATTCGATGAGGGGAAAGCCATGCGGTTGTCGCTTGAGAGGGAGCTAGACTTGCATGCGGAGGAGGAACTACTGGTTCCCAAATATGAGTCTATAGATGTGGACCAGCCATAGGAGGAGGTTCATGGAGTGGAGGAGTCCACTCACGCAGAGCCAAACTCATAACTGGTAGAAGGCGTACGACAGAAGCTGATAGGTTGAGACTTGATGCTGCGTAGAATGTAGGAGCCCCTATTTCACAGTGCAGACAAAGACAGTCTCCTGACTGATTTACCAGATACATGGCTCTCATGAGAAAATGTATTGTGACTGAGCCATCTTCCTTTCAGGAATCAGTGCAAGAGCCCACATGGGTAGATGCAATGGTGGAGGAGTATGAATCCATTGTCAGAAACAGTGCTTGGGAAATTTTTGCAAGGTCAGTTGATAAATTAGTGGTAGGTCCAAGATGGATCTACAAGGTAAAGCAAGCTGCTGATGGGAGTGTTGAGAAATACAAGGCCAGATTTGTGGCCAAGGGCTTCTCACAGATCGAGGGGATTGATTATGAAGAAACATTTGAACTTGTCGCATGGTATTATTCCATAAGGACAATCCTTGCTCTCTCAACACAGATGGGTTGGCACATTCATCAGATGGATGTGAAGACTGTGTTTCTCAATGGGATCATTGAGGAAGAAGTGTACATAGAGCAGCCTGAAGGATTTGAGATCTTCAACAGCAAGTCGAATAGAAATTTTAATACAATTATGTATTGCCTGGATTCTCCTGATCTAACAATTATATGTCACTGTTAAATACATAATCACTTCTACAAATATCTTTGCAGAAATTTAAAACATGATCGCTAATTGCAAACACATGAAGAAAAATCAATCACACATAACACATGTTTTTACCCGGAAAGCATAAAGCTAAAAACCCCACTATCATATATTGTGTATATATCATGGATCATGAAACAATATCATACAAAACTCTAATCCAAGAGCTCTCAGTACAATATACAATCATCTCACACTGTCATACAAAAATTGGCAAATACATGCGCCAATTTACTACCTCCTGACAGCCTACCTCCACTGCACATTCCTCGATGATCACAATCCCTGCGGATCACAATCCATGAATGAGTGAGATTATACTTGCCTTGACTATGAAATCCTCATTGGAATATCCAATGTGTGTCTGGTTGCATGAGTGCACCCACTAATGTCACAACTGATAGTCAAACTGTCCCTTTCACCTATCTCTCAACTGGGTCTCCATTGGATATGAGATGCATATAGTTAACAGTAGTAAATATTCAGTTGCATGTGAGACCAGTGCTTGTGGATTAATTAAATAATTAATTCACTGATCTCTCACTAGTGTATGTTCAGTTACAACTAACAAAACTGAGTTTAACTCACTTAACTGAGTTAAACTACTTTACAACTCACATAACTACACATCCAACTTTGTTATGACTTCGAATCACTCAGTTACAACTAAATTCACTTTCATGTCCTACCAACCAACCTTTGAACTTGAATTTCCCATAGCTAACTGGTTTGCCACTTCAGTTAACTATTTCCAAGTGCTCCATGAGAATATATTATTATTTATTGTCCAACTATTATTAAGGGATAATAATAGTCAACATGCATTTATAAATAGACATGTGATCTATAAATATACTTCGCACATACATCTAAAAATAGAACATCATATATAAATATAATTTTCTCATCATCTATAATAGACTTCCTCTATAAATAGAATTTTCTCATTCGTTCTAAAAATAGAATTACACCTAAAAATAGCTTGAGGCTCCATCCTAGTGTAGGTGCTTAATTTTCACTAGGATCATCATCTTGTTGAATCTCAACACTCCCTCTCAACAAGAAAGGGATTATCCTTCACCTCGATCCTGTCTCTATGGTATTTGAATTTGCTCCTAGTGAGCGCCTTCGTCAGAATATTTTCTTCCTGATGTTCCGTAGGAATGTACTTAAGCAACATGATCTTCCTCTGCACACAATATTTGATATGATGATACCATATATCTATATGCTTATATATATCATGAAACACATGATTAATCGAGAGTTTAATGCAACTCTGATTATCACAATGAACCACTGTAAGATCTAAATGAGAATCAAACAAACCAACTAGGATCTTTCTCATTTAGATAGCCTCACATGCAGCTTGAATTTCTGCCATGTATTCCTCTTCTGCTAAATTGAGTGCCACGAATATCTATTTCCTGCTGTACCAAGAAACAACTGAAGGTCCCCCCTGATGTGCTCTTTCTATCTGTTGGGCTGCCCACCCAATCTGCATCTGTGAAGCCATGCAACTTCACCTCATCCATCTGTCTCTACCATAAGCCATACTCAGATGTGCCCCTAAGGTATCGCAGGACATGCTTGCCTGCCTTCCAAAAGAGCTTGGTAGGATTAACCATCGCTTGACTAAGTTGGTTCACCGCATAGCATATGTCCGGTCTTGTATTCACTAAACACATTAACGAACCCACCAACTGTCGATAGACAGTAGCATCCACTACCTCTCTAGATGTAGCATCCTCTTTCCTCCAGTTTCCACAAAGAGGAGTATCCATGGGTTTGAAACCCTCCATGTGTTACTTACCTTGTGTCTCCCTCACATACTTTCCTTGAGACACAAAAATTTCACCATCTCGCTGCCATATTTCCAATCCAAGGAAATAATGAATGAGACCCATATCCTTCATATCGAAATCCTTTGCAAGGTCCTCCTTGCATGAGTGTATCAACTGCTCATTACCAGTCAGCATTAAATCACCAACATAAAGAACAATGATTAAAAGCTTACCCTGCACCACAATTTGGTATAGGTTTGCATCTGCCTCACTCTTGGTGAAGTGAAGTTCAATGAAATAGTTGTCTATCCGAGTGTACTAAGCATGGGGTGCTTGCTTCAACCCATACATCGCTCTTTTGAGTATGCACACATGCGAATCGCAGCTGAAGATCTCAAATCCTTCAGGCTACTCTATGTACACTTCTTCCTCAATGATCCCATTGAGAAACACAGTCTTCACATCCATCCGATGAATGTGCCAACCCATCTGTGCTGAGAGAGAAAGGATGGTCCTTATGGAAGAATACCGTGTGACAGGTGCAAAGGTTTCTTCATAATCAATCCCCTCGATCTATGAGAAGCCCCGGGCCACAAATATGGCCTTGTATTTCTCAACACTCCTATTAGTATCTTGCTTTACCTTGTAGATCCATTCTTAACCTACCACTAATTTATCAACTGGCCTTGGAACAATTTCCCAAGCATTGTTTCTGAAAATGGAGTCATACTCCTCCACCATTTCATCTACCGATGTGGGCTCCTGCACTAATTCCTGAAAGGAAGATGGCTCAGTAACAATACATTTGCTTATGAGAGCCATGTATCTAGTAAATCGGCTAGGAGACTGTCTTTGTCTGTGCTGTAAAGTAGGGGCTCCTATATTCTATGCAGTATCAAGCCTCAACCTATCAACTTCTGTGGTACGCCTTCTACTAGTTCTGATGTTTGGCTCTACGTGAGTAGACTCCTCCACTCCATGAACCTCCTCCTGTGGCTGATCCACATCTAGAGACTCATATTTGGGAACCAACAATTACTCCTCCACATGCAAGTCTAACTCCCTCTCAAGTGACTACCACATGGATTTCCCCTCATCGAATTTTATATCCTATCGCATAACAATCATCTTATTGTTAGGAAAATACACATGATAATTATGGGGTGTTTCTGTGTACCCCAAAAATATCCCAACTTTAGCAGTCGGCTCCAGCTTCTTCCTAGAATTCTTGGTCACATACACATAAAAAAATGAGCCAAAAAACTTAAAGTGAGAAACATCTGATTTCTAACCAATGAAAGCTTCTTAGAGTGTACTCATGCCAATTACTCTATGAGGACAACGATTTTGCACATAAACCACAATGTTGCATGCTTCTGCCCACAAATGCATTGGTAGGCCCTGATCATGCAACATTGCTCGTGTTGCAACCATGATCGTCTTGTTCTTCCTCTTCGCGACCCCATTTTGTTGTGAGTTATGAGGTGCTATGAGTTCTCTTCGAATTCATTATTTGCTGCAGAAGTATTTGAATTCGTTAGAGATGTATTATCCACCATTATCGCTCCTCAGAGCCTTCACTTGCTTCCCCGACTCTTTCTCCACCAATGCCTTAAACTCACAGAACTTTGAGAATGTTTGATCCTTCTTCTACATGAAGAAGATCCAAAATTTAGGAGAAAAATCATCAACAAGAATAACATAATACTTGTGTTTCGTTGTTGAAGCAACCGAGAATAGTCCACACATGTCTGTGTGAACTCTCTCCAAGAACATCGAAGTACAATTCTCCTTTTCATGAAGGGTGGACTTTACATACTTCCCCATGGTGCAACCCTTGCACTGATCTAACTGAGCAAGTGTTCCCATTGGAATTCCAGTAGATATTTGTTGCATGACTTTCAAGGCTCCATGATGAAGATGGCCCAATCGCCTGTGCCATAATTCGCCCTCATCCCGGCTCACCACGTTTTCTGCCTTTCCCATCATGGTAGCGCAACCATCTAATTCTAGATTGTAGAGATTGTTAACTCGAATCCCTATCCTCTTGGCTCGAACCGTTGTTTTATGTCGCAGGAAAGCTTTTCCATTGCTGAAAACAACGTCATAGCCTTTGTCCTCCAACATCGCGACTGAGACCAAGTTTTTATTTAGACCTAGAACATGCATAACATCATTCAATTGAAATGGTTTACCTGAATCCCTCTCAAAGGTAATGGTAGCAATGTTGGTCGCACTGTATCGTCCATCGTCGCCCATATCTATATGAATTTGGAGATCTTTCTCCTCCAAGTCACTGAAAATCTCCTTATCTCCAGTCATGTGGAAGGAAGCATCACTATCAAGATACCACACTGATCCCAATGTGTTTGATACCAAGCATGCGATCAAAGAGAAATCAAGTTCAAATTGTGAGGCAAGGGCCTCACCAGCTACAGCTCCAGCAACCTTCTTGTTCTTCTTCTTCTGTGGGAAGTTAGTGGCGAGATGCCCATGTTCGTGACAGTGAAAACACTTCACCTTGGACAAATCTAGCTTCTTGCCTTTAGAATCGGATTTTGAACAGAATTTCTTCCCCTTCCCTTTCCTTGCCTTGGAAAACAAAGCACAATCCTCTTCATCATCATGCTTTGATGAAGATCCATCTCTGGTGTTCTACCTGAATTCCTCCTGCACTAGATTTGACCATAGTCGTTCCCAATTTGACAGTTTTTCCCGTCCGTTGATAGAGTCTTCATAAGTGTGCCAAATCTTAGGAAGTCCCAAGATAGCCAAGCTCACCAAATAATCGTAAAAAGAAATTATTCCCACGCTCCCTAGTTCATCTCGACATTGGAAAAACTTGGTGAGATACTTTGGAATATTTTCGCCCTTTTCCATCTTGATCTTTCTGAGTTTATCTTTCAGCGCCATTTTCCTATAGTCACTGCTGCTTTGGAAAAGATCCGTCAAAGCCTTACACATAGCATATGGAGTGGATTTCCCATGAAGGCTTGAGAAAATGTGGTCTCGTACACCTTCCAACAAAATCCTTCTCTCCTTCGCTACTTTATTTTTCCATGCATCAAGTAATGCAACATCCGTCGAAGTGGGCTTAGGAACATCACTGTCGATTAATTCCTTCAAGCCATTATTTTCAAGCACCGCCTCCATCCTGTCCTTCTAGGAAATGTATTTCAAGCTACCCTCGAATGCATACTCCATCCGCAAGCCATTGAAATCGATTTCGATGTTTACTCAACTGTCGCACCAAGAATTCTTGCAACAAATTCGAATTGTTTCCACCAAAAAACTCAGCTACTGCTTCAAAATTGCAATCTTCTGTACTCCAAAACCATGTAGAAATTTTAATATAATTAATTATTGCTTGGATTCTCCTGATCTAAAAATTATATTCCACTGTTAAATATATAATTTCTTATACAAAAATCTTTGCAGAAATTTAAAACACGATCGCCAATTGCAAACACATGAAGAAAAATCAATCACACATAACACAAATGTTTTTACTAGGAAAGCATAAAGCTAAAAAACCCACTATCATATGTTATGTATATATCATGGATCATGAAAAAATCTCATACAAAACTCTAATCCATGAGCTCTCAGTACAATATACAATCGTCTTAAAGTGTCATACAAAAATTGGCAAATACATACGCCAATTTACTGCCTCTTGACAGCCTGCATCCACTGCACAATCCTAGTTGATCACAATCCCTGAATGAATGAGATCCTGCTTTCCTTGACTGCATAATCCTCATTGACATCTCCAATGTTTGTGTGGTTACATGAGTGAACCCACTAATGTCACAACTGATAGTCAAACTGTCCCTTTGACCTATCTCTCAACTGGGTCTGCACTGGACCTGACATGCATGTAGTTAACAGTAGTAAATCTTCAGTTGCATGTGAGACCACTGATTATGAATTAATTAAATAATTAATTCAATGATCTCTCACTACTGTATGTTTAGTTACAACTAGCACAACATAGTTTAACTCACTTAATTGAGTTAAACTACTTTACAACTCACATAACTACACATCCAACTCAGTTACAACTTCAAATCACTCAGTTACAACTAAGTCCACTTGCATGTCCCACCAACCAACCTTTGAACTCGAATTTTCCATAGCTAACTGGTTTTCCACTTCAGTTAACTATTTCCAAGTGCTCCATGAGAATAGATTATTATTTATTGTCCAACTATTATTAAGGGATAATAATAGTCGACATGCATATATAAATAGACATGCGATCTATAAATAGACTTTGCACATACAACTAAAAATTGAACATCATCTATAAATAGAATTTTCTCATATATTATAAAAATAGTCTTACACCTAAAAATAGCCCGAGGCTCCATCCTAGTGTAGGTGCTTAATTTTCACTAGGATAATCATCTTGTTGAATATGAACAAGTCACATGTGTGCAGACTCAAAAGAGCGTTGTATGGGATGAAGCAAGCACCCCGTGCTTGGTACACTTGGATAGACATCTATTTCACTGGACTTGGCTTCACCAACAGTGAGGCGGATGCAAAACTATACCAAATTGTGTTGGAGGGTAAGCTTTTAATCATTTCTCTTTATGTTGATGATTTAATACTAAATGGTGATGAGCAGCTGATACACTCATGAAAGGAGGACCTTGCAAAGGAGTTCAAGATGAAGGATATGGAACTCCTTCATTATTTCCTTGGATTGGAAATATGGTAGCGATATGGTGAATTTTTTTTGTCTCAAGGCAAGTATGCAAGGGAGATACTGGCTAAGTTTCACATGGAGGGATGCAAACCCATGGGTACTCCTCTTCTAGGAAACTGGAGGAAAGAGGATGCTACATCTGGAGAGGTAGTGGATGCTACTGTCTATCGACAGTTAGTGGGTTCACTAATGTATTTAGTGAATACAAGACCAGACATATGCTATGCCATGAACCAACTTAGTCAAGCGATGGTTAAGCCTACCAAGCTCTTTTGGAAGGTGGGCAAGAATGTCCTGAGATACCTGAGGGGCACATCTGAGTATGGATTATGGTATAGATAGATGAATGAGGTGAATTTGCATGGCTTCACAGATGCAGATTGAGTAGGCAACCCAACTGACAGAAAGAGCACATCAGGGGGGATCTTCAGTATCGGATCTACAACTGTTTCTTGGTATAACAAGAAACAGAGATCCCTGGTACTAAGTTAAGCAAAAGTGGAATACATGGCAGCAATTCAAGCTGCATGTGAGGCTATCCGGATGAGAAAGATCTTGGTTAGTTTCTTTGGTTCTCATTTAGATCCTATACTGATTCATTGTGATAATCAGAGTTGCATTAAAATCTCGATTAATCCCGTGTTTCATTATAGATCTAAGCATATAAATATCCGGTATCATCATATCAGATATTGTGTGCAGCAGAAGATCATGTTGCTTCAATACATTCCAACGGAAGAGTAAGATGCATATATTCTAACGAAGGAGCTCACCAGGAGAAAATTCGAATACCAGAGAGACAGGGTCAGGGTGGAGGATAATCCCTTTCTTGTTGAGAGGGAGTGTTGAGATTCAACAAGATGATGATCCTAGTGAAGATTAAGCACCTACACTAGGATGGAGCCTCGGGCTATTTTTTGAGCCTCAAGATTGTGCTTCCTTTCATTCTACTTTACCTCATTTTCCTTTGTCCATTGCTATTCCAAATCCAATTGATCAATGAATTTAGTTAAAATTACTTTTAGAATGATTAACATGACTGACTTGCTAAGTTTTGTGATTTTTTCCATTGTAATGCATTTTGACCGGAACTAGCTGCAGAATGCAGACATTCCGTAGCTAACCGGAAATTCTGCAGCTGTCTTCACGTTTGGGTATGTTCCAGGTGGCCTCTCAAGAAAAACCGCATATGGGCATATTCCACGTCATGTCTACATTGTTGGGTGCTCATAATGAAACGAATTGGATATGGTTTGGTACGTGGGAACACATTTAAGAAGGCGAGACTTCTAGTAGAATTTGTCTTAGTCCAGAATGTCCTTTCCTTTTCTGTGACCACTTCAGGGAGTCCCTAATGTAATTTCGATGAGAAAGACAACGATCCTGGAATTGTTGCAAGTCTTGTTATGTACATTTGTTATATAAACACTTTGGAAACCGAGAGCTAGGCTAGATTTTGTTCTAGATTTTGCTTAGATTCTGTGCTACATTTCTAAAGACGCAGATTGCTCTGTTCAAGTTATTTCTCTTTTAATGAAGCAGACAATGTTGTTTTGAAAGTGTTGATTTTATTTGGAGTTAGATTCCATCTGGTGGTAGAGGGCCCCTGCCCCCTGTACGGATTTATTTGCGTAATTTAGATAGGTATTCTAGCTTCCTTTACCTTTTTGAAGTTGAATTCGTAGTTGTTTTCATTAGCTACTATAGTTATACTCGTTCTAAAAACTCTTCCAAAATAAGAATCTCTTCCAAAAGATTATAATGATGAATGGGAAATGGCTATAGTGTTGTAAGATTTAATTGTAATCTCTTTTGTTCATCATCACAGTTATACTTATGCTAAGCACTCTTCCAAACGAAGAAACTCTTCCAAAAAATCTTTATAATGTCTTAAGCATGATTGTGATCTTGAATGCTTCAGTTGTGTGTTTTTACTAAGTACCATAGCTGTTCTTGCTCTTAAAATGCTTTTCCAAAATATCATAATGATTGGTAGGAGATAGCTATGATATCTTAGTTTTTCATTGCTTTCAGTCTTTATGTTTGCATTTGCACTGAATTGTACAGTTAGGATTGTTCTAAGAAACTCTTCCAAAATACCAATCATGATGGACAAACAGACTTTATAATTCCATAGAATAATGCATGATAGCTTAGTTAGGATGCTCCGGAGTTTAATTGCACTTAACTCATGCTCAGTTGTTTTGTTTTAAGTTTGATAATGACTTGTAGTTCAACATTGTTTTAGGCTAGTGACATCTTAAGTTTAGATTTAGCTTAACTCATTTCATTTGCACTCCATATTCAGTTGTCATTCACTGCATATTAGATTACTTCAGTTGCTACACTTAACAAAACAACCTTCATTATTTACAAACCTCTTCTTGTTCTAAAATCCATAATTGACTCATAACCATATGAACAGAAGACAATATCATTTTGGGCACCAGTACTCACAACATATCATTTCACAAACAAACATTCTCAAAAGACTATTTCGCTAAATGTAACCTTTGAGTGAAGTGTAGTGTCATCAAACTAAGTTGCAGAATAGAGTTAGGAACTAGTGTTAGAGTAGAAGACCTTATGATGGTATCAATGTTTTACTCTAAATATGCTTCAATAAATCTCTAATCAAGGATAAAATGTTGCATCATTATAAGTTAGTTGTTTAACTATTTAGTTAGGAGGATTTGCATACTTAGTTGACCATGTCTCAAGCTCTCTCTCAAACACCTTTGATGAAAGAATTTCACAAATTGAGTTTATGCTTTGAATCATTTGTTTAAAAAGTCATTATCAAGCTTTGTTTTTGCTTAGTCATAGTTTGGATTTAATTCTGTTTCAATATCTGCAATTGCATTTGTCATTTGTCATCAACCAATTAGGTTTCACTCTGTTTTTAATCATTAGCTTCCTTCCACTAGCTTTCTAGTCATTTTCTTTGTGAACATAAAATTGCCAAAAACATCAAAAACATCATAAATCATCATAAAAGACCAAAAACATCACAAAACACTACACACAACGCATTAAGAGGCTCTGTTTACTAAATTTTATCTTGATACACTTCACTTCAGCGGTTGTGGTTGGCTGTTTAAATGAGCTCAATTTAGGAGACTAGATTGAGACCAAACATATTTTAGGTTTAAGTCTATTTTTAGAATGGATGAGAAAATTCTATTTATAGTTGAAATGTTTTATAGATGATGTTCTATTTTTAGATGTATGTACGAGAAGTCTATTTATAGATCGCGTGTCTATTTATAGATGCATGTCGGCTATTATCCCTTAATAATAGTTAGACAATAAATAATAATATATTATCTCATGGAGAACTTTGAAATAGATAATTGAAGTGGAAAACTAGTTAGCTATGGGAAATTTGAGTTCAAAGGTTGGGTGGGGGGGACATGCAAGTGGACTTAGTTATGCTTGAGTGATTCAAAGTTGCTTAACATAGTTGGATGTTTTCTTATGTGAGTTGTAAAGTAGTTTAACTCGGTTGTACTGGTGTATTAAACATACACTAGTGAGAGATAAATGAATTAAAGATTAAATTAATTCACATGAAGTGATCTCACATGCAACTGAAGATTTACTAATGTTAACTACATGCATGTCGAATCCAGTGGAGACCCAGTTGAGAGATAGGTGAAAGGGACAGTTTGACTATCTATTGTGACATTAGTGGGTGCAATCATGCAACCACACACATTGGAGATGCTAGTGAGGATTGCGTAGTCAAGGCAAGGCAGCATCGAATTCATTCAGGGATTGTGATCAACAAGGATTGCACAATGGAGGCAGGCTGTCAGGAGGCAGTAAATTGGTGCATGTATTTGCCAATTTTTGTATGATAGTGTGAGACGATTCTATATTGTACTGAGAGCTCTTGGATTATATTTTTGTATGAGATTGTGCATGATCCATGATATATACATAATATATGATAGTGGGGTTTTTAGCTTTATTCTTTCCTGGTAAAAACATTTGTGTTATGTGTGATTGATCTTTCTTCATGTGTTTACAATTGGCGATTAAATTTACGCAAAGATTTAAGTAGAAGGATTATGTACTTAACAGTGGCATATAATTGTTAGATCAGGAGAATCCAGGAAATACATAATTGTATTAAAATTTCTACATGGTATCGGAGCAAAGAATATTGCAATATTGAAGTAGTAGCTGAGTTTGTTGGTGGAAACAATTTGAAATTGTTGCAAGAATTTCTTGGTGCGACAGTTGAGTAAACATCAAAATGGATTTCAATGGTTTTCCATTAGAGGATGCACTCGAGGGCATCTTGAACTACATTGCATGGAAGGATATGATGGAGGCAGTTCTTGAAGATAATGGCTTGAAGGAATTCATCGACAGTGATGTTCCTAAGCCCACTTCAATGGATGCTACATTACTTGAGGCCTGGAAAAATAAAGTAGCGAAGACGAGAAGGATTCTTTTGGAAGGTGTGAGAGACCATATTGTCTCAAGACTTCATGGGAAAGCCACTCCATTTGCAATGTGGAAGGCTTTGACAGATATCTTCCAAAGTAGCAATGACCATAGGAAATTGGCGCTGAAGGATAAACTCAAAAAGATCAAAATGGAAAAGGGCGATAATATTCCTAAGTATCTCACAAAGTTTGTCCAATGTTGGGATGAACAGGGGAGTGTGGGAATCACATTTTCTGATGATGATTTGGTGAGTTTGGCTCTCTTGGGACTTCCTAAGAGTTGTCACAGTTATCAAGACTCTGTCAACTGACAAGAAAAACTGCTGGATTGGGAATGACTGTGGTCGGATCTAGTGCAGGAGGAGTTCAGGCAGAACACCAGAGATGGCTCTTCATCAAAGCATGATGATGAAGAGGATTGTGCTTTGGCTGCCAAAGTAAGGAAAGGGAAGGGGAATAAATCCCATTCAAAATCCGAGGCTAAATGCAAGAAGCTAGATTCGTCCAAGGTGAAGTGTTTTCACTGTCACGAACATGGGCATCTCACCACTAACTACCCACAGAAAAAGAAGAACAAGAAGGTTGCTAGAGCTGCAGCTGGTGAGGCACTTGCCTCGCAATTTGAACTTGATTTCTCTTTGATTGCATTCTTGGTTTCAAGCACAATGGGATCGGTGTGGTATCTTGATAGTGGTGCTTCCTTCCACATGATGGGAGATAAGGAGCTTTTCAATGACTTGGAGGAGAAAGATCTCCAAATGCATATAGAGATGGATGATGATAAACGATACAATGCGACCGACATTGCTACCATTACCTTTGAGAGGGAGTCAAGTAAACCATTTCTGTTGAAAAATGTATGCATGTTTCAGGTCTGAAGAAAAACTTGGTCTCAGTCGCAATGTTGGAGGATAGAGGTTATGACATTGTTTTCAGTGATGGAAAAGCTTTCCTGCGACATAAAACAATAGGTCAAACCAAGAGGATAGGGATTCGAGCCAATAATATCTACAAGCTAGAGGTAGATGGCTGCGCTACAATGGTGGGCAAAGCAGAATAAGTTGTGAGCCAGGATGAGGACGAATTATGGCACAGGCGATTGGGCCATCTTCACCATGGCGCGCTGAATATTTTTGGGCAGATTTCTACTGGACTTCCCAAGGGTAAACTTTCTGCAGTTAGATTAGTGTAAGGGATGTACTATGGGTAAGTTTCTGAAGACCACCTTTCATGAAGAGGAGAACCGTGCTTTGGTGATCCTGGAGAGAGTTCACACAGACGTATGTGGGCCATTCTCGGTTGCTTCAACAACAAAACACAGGTATTATGTTATTTTTGTTGATGAATATTCTCGTAGATGCTAGATCTTATTCATGTAGAAGAAGGATCAAACATTCTCAAAGTTCTGTGAGTTTAAAGCATTGGTGGAGAAAGAGTCGGGGAAGCAAGTGAAGGCTCTATGGAGTGATAATGGTGGTGAATATATCTTGAACGAATTCAAAGACTTTTGTAGAAAAGAAGTAATTCGAAGAGAACTCATAGCACCTCAAAACCCACAACAAAATGGGGTTGCGGAGAGGAAGAATAGAACGATTGCAAGTGTTGCACGAGCTATGCTGCATGATCAGGGCCTACCAATGCACTTGTGGGCAGAAACATGCAACACTACGATTTATGTGCAAAACTGTTGTCCTCATAAGGTACTTGGCATGAGTACACCTGAAGAAGCTTTTACTGGTAATATTTTTGGCTCATCTGTTTATGTGCATGTGACCAAGAATGTCAGGAAGAATATGGAGCCGACTGCTGAAGTTGGGATATTTGTGGGGTACACATAAACACCCCATAATTATCGTGTGTATTTTCCAAATAGTTGAATGACTGTGGGACGATGGGATATAAAATTCAATGAGGAGAAAGCCATGAAGTTCTCACTTTAGAGGGAGCTATACTTGCATGCAGAGGAGGAACTGCTTGTTCCCAAAGATGAGTCTCTAGATTTGGATCAGCCACAAGAGGAGGTTCATGGAGTGAAGGAGACCACTCACGCAGAGCCAAACATCAGAACTGGCAGAAGGCATACCATAGAAGTCGAGAGGTTGAAGCTTGATGCAACACAGAATGTAGGAGTTCCTACTTCATAGTGCAGACAGAGACAGTCTCCTGACCAATTCACTGGATACATGACTCTAATGAGAAAATGTATTGTGACAAAGCCATCTTCCTTTCAGGAAGCAGTAGGATCCCCCATTGGTATATGCAATGGTGGAGGAGTATGACTCAATTGTCAGAAACAGTTCTTGGGAAGTTGTTTCAAGGCTAGTTGATAAATCAGTGGTAGGTTCAAGATGGATCTACAAGGTAAAGCAAGCTGTTGATGGGAGTGTTGAGAAATACAAGGCCATATTTGTGGCCCCGAGGCTTCTCATAGATCGAGGGGATTGATTATGAATAAACCTTTACACCTTTTGCACGGTATTCTTCCATAAGGACCATCCTTGCTCTCTCATCGCAGATGGGTTGGTACATTCATCAGATGGATGTGAAGACTGCATTCCTTAATGGGATCATTGAGGAAGAAGTGTACATTGAGCAGCCTGAAGGATTTGAGATCTTCAGTAGTGAGTCGCATGTGTGCAGACTCAAAAGAGCATTGTATGGGCTATAGCAAGTACCCCATTCTTGGTACACTCGGATCGACAACTATTTCACTGGAATTGGCTTCACCAAGAATGAGGCAGATGCAAACCTATACCAGATTGTGGTGGAGGGTAAGATTTTAATCATTTTTCTTTATGTTGATGATTTAATACTGACTGGTGATGAGAAGCTGATACACTCATGTAAGGAGGACCTTGCAAAGGAGTTCAAGATGAAGGATATGGGCCTCCTTCACTATTTCTTTGGACTGGAAATATGGCAGCAAGAAGCTGAACTGTTTGTGTCTCAAGGAAAGTATGCAAGGGAGATACTTAGTAAGTTTCACATGGAGGGATGAAAACCCATGGATACTACTCTTCCAAGAAACTGGAGGAAAGAGGATGCTACATCTGAAGAGGTAGTGGATGCTACTGTCTATCGACAGTTGGTGGGTTTTATCATGTATTTAGTTAATACAAGACTGGACATATGCTATGCGGTGAACCAACTTAGTTAAGTGATGGTTAAGCCTACCAAGCTCTTTTGGAAGGTAGGCAAGCATGTCTTGTGATCTGGATTTATGCAGGAACGCAACAGAATAAACACATAACCATAAATACAGAGATGTAGCTTAAATAACACTTCATTTCATTAATATCAAAGAACTGAAATTTGCTTACAGACAGAATGGAAATAAAAATAGCTAGGGCGCTAGTAGCTATCTCTGAGAAGAGATGTGGCGGCTACAGGCCTATGAACTGAGTTACAATGAGGCTCGAGGGCCTATTTATTATTTAGAAACAATGGGAAATCCTAAACAGCCAAAACCCTAACCCTAGGAGATGAAGCGCCAAAACTATGGGCCCCGCTTGGGTAAATTGGTGTTTCAACTTCCCAGGGACGTAACTTTGGCATACTATCTCCGTTTGACGCATATGATACATCATTAGAAAGCTCTATCCGAGGACTACAGCTGCCGGGACGAATTTTATCAAAAAATTCGCTGGCGCTTTCGTACCCAAAAACGTCGTTTAGGGCCTCAAAACGGCTCCGGAAGTTCAGGACCCGAAAAACTGCTAAAAATAGTAAGTTATGCCAAAACGGAAAAACTGAAAGAGACAATGGTGGGGGCCCAAGTGGAATAGGCGGGTGGCCACCAATATCCACCTGGATCATTCCTCCCCCTTAGGAAGCAATGGTCCCCATTGCGTTAAGTTCCTCCATGAGATGAGGAAATTTCTGCTGAACTTGGTCCCTGGTGAACCACTTTCCTTGGTGCAGGAGTTGGCCAGCTTTGACAACCCAATACAGTTGGATCTTCTGTTGGCTAGTGTTCTTGATTTTCATGTCCATGATACAATCTGTGGTGGCCTGTTCCATGCAGTCTGGGTTTAACTCTGTTGGTGTGAGTTGTTCTGCAATGTCCGAAGTGTCCAGTAGAGGTGGGAAGTAAGGACAAAGGCGATCCACATTGAAGACTGGGTGCAGACCAAGGAATGGTGGAATACTAAGCTCGAAAGCATTGTTCCCTACAGCCTTGGTGATGGTGTACGGCCCGTATCGGAGTGGGCGAAGCTTGCGGTGAGGTCCAGTGAGGCGCTCCTTCTGCAAATGCAGCCATACTTTGTCGCCCACCTCGAAGTTGTGTGGCACCCAGTGTTGATCATGGCGCTGCTTGTACTTCGCATTGGCTCTGTCCAATATATCATGAACCTATTGGCAGATGTGTTGAATGTGCTCGATGAAGCTACTTGCTTTGTCAACTTCAGACTGGACATGAGCTGAATTGGCCTGAGCAGCTGCAAATGGCATGGCTACGTCAATGGGACATAGTGGCTGGAATCCCAAGCCCACATGAAAGGGGCTATGGCCGATTGAACTGTGGAGAGCCCGATTATAACTATGTTGTACATAAGGGAGGCTCTCGTCCCATGTGCGTGGATGCTTTGAATTGTACATGCGCAGAATGTGTACAATCATTCTGTTGACGACCTCTGTCTGGCCATCTGTTTGGGGATGGAAAGTTGTGGACTTGGTGAGCTTGGTATCCAACATTGACTAGAGGCTGGACCAAAATGTGCCGAGGAACCTGCTATCCCGATTTGATATGATAAACTATGGGATCCCAAAGTGCACGCACACTCGTTCAAAGAAGAGTTTAGCAGTGGCTTCTACTGTGATATTCTTCTTGCAGGCTGCCATAATGGCCATCTTCGAGAATCTGTGGACGAACATGAAAACACAATCATTTCCCTGCTTAGTAGAAGGCAGGCCCGACATGTAATCCATGGAGATGGATTCCCAAGGTCGACTAGGGGTAGGTAGCGGAGTATATAGGCCTTGCTTCTTGATGGTCGGTTTGGCAATGACACAAGTAGTGCAGTATCTGATGTGCTTCTCGACATCCTTTCGAAGGTTCGGCCAATAGAAATACTTCTGCAGGATTGCTACTGTTTTCTCGACCCCGAAATGCCTAGCGACTCGACTGTAGTGTGCTTCCCATATCATCTTGGCATGCTCGCTTGAAGGAACACAAAGGTGTCCCAGGTGACATAAAAGTGCATCTTGGAGGTGAAAATTTGGAACTTGCATACCCCCCAGGAGTGCCTTGTAAGTGTGGCCAAATTCTGGGTCACTCTCATAGAGAAGCGACCAATCAGAAGTCTCGTGCCCACAAGAGTTGAGCATGGTGGTGAGCGCCACGATCGGTGGTCTGCTGAGGCAGTCTGCAACATTATTGGTGCTACCCTTCTTGTACTTGATGTTCAAATGAAAATGTTGCAGATATGTGGACCACTTCTGATGGCGATCATTCTGCAACTTCCCTTCTTTCTATATGAACTGGAGGGGCTGGTGGTCTGTGTGGATGATTGTTTCCTTCCCCAAAATGTAATGCTTCCATTGTTGACAAGCTTGCACAATGGAATACATTTCTTTGTCATAAGTGGGATACTTGCGAATTGTGTCAGAAAATGTCTCACTGTGATATGCCACTGGATGTCCCTGTTGAGTAAGAACTGCCCCAATAGCATAGTCAGAGGCATCTGTCTCGATCTCAAATGGTTGTTGCAAGTCTGATAAAGTGAGCACTAGGGTAGAACATAGGTGATTTTTCAATTCTATGAACGCCTTCTATTGAGGTTCCGACCAAAAGAATTTTTCTCTTGCTCCTCCCTTGGTGACTTGACTCAAGGGCCAAGTGATATGAGAGAATCCCAACACAAACCTCCAGTAGAAATTAGCAAGACCCAAAAAGCTGCGAAGCTCTATTATAGTGGTTGGGGCTGGCCAATCCCGAATGACTTGGATCTTGGCTGGATCCACATGCACCCCCCTTTCATCAATAATGTATCCCAGATATTGAACCTGGGTCATGCAAAAAGTGCACTTCTCCAAATTGGCACACAACTTGTGTTTCTGCAGTGTTTGGAGGACTTGTCATATGTGGTGAAGGTGCTCTTCCCAAGTCTGGCTGAAGATCAGAATGTCATCCAAGTACACTACTACAAATGAGTTGGTGAATGGCCGCAAGATGTCATCCATCATCCTCATGAAGTTTGTGGGAGCATTCGTCAACCTGAAAGGCATGACCAACCATTCGAAAAGGCCTTCCTTGTCTTTGAAGGCAGTCTTCCACACATCAGAGGTTCAATTGGTACATGGTGATAACCAGACTTCAGGTCAATCTTGCTGAAATATTTTTCACCTTTGAGTTGGTATGGAAGGTCATCAATCCGTGGGATTGGGTGCCTATTCTGAACAATGATCTTGTTCAGCGCCTGATATTCAATACAGAGTCTCCACGTCCCATCCTTCTTCTGTGCAACACTTTCGGGCTCCCACCAGAGCGAGTAGACTTGGTTGGATGTGACCTTTCTGCAGCGGCTCCTGAATCTACCTCTTGTTCATCGTTCTCTAGACCAGCGCCACGATGGGCTTCGGTCCATTGAGTGGTGCACCTAGGGTCGGATCAATCGGGTCATGGCGGATCAGATCAGAGGAACCCCTGTGGGTGAGGTGAAGATGTCCCCGTACTCCTCCACAACCTTATCCATTTGTTGTTGTCGTGCAGAGGAGCCCTGTCTGGAGGTCGTGGCCACAGTCTTCTTCTTGCCCTGGGGGCGGATCATTAGGAAAACGAATTTCCTGGTTTGGGAAATAAGCTTACTGCATTGTTTTGCAGTAACCAAAGAGATAGTCGCAGGAGGTGGTACCTCTGGTATCCTGTACAACTTATTTCCCAAATTAACAATAACAGCACAAGGTTGAGACTCATACACAGCATGACGCTTCCACAAGTATGGTTGTCTTAATAATACATCAGAAACATCAATAGGAGCAACGTCACATAATACCTCATCCGTGAAGGGCTTGATGCTATAGGGAAGGTGGCACTGCTGGCTGACGTGGAGATCTCGTCCTTGGTGAAGCCACCCGATGGTGTATGGATGTGGGTGGGCTGTGGTCGGCAAGCCCAACCGCTTCACAGCATCTGCTGAAATGAGGTTATTCTGGCTCCCATTGTCGACAATGAACTGTACCGGGGAGCCCTTTACCTTAGAATAGGAAAGGCAGTTCCTCTCTCATGGATCTTCAGTTCCTCATACCTCATCTTCGCAGAGCTGGCAACGGTGGCATTGGGCTCCGCATCAATAATCTATTTCCCTTTCTCATTCCCCTTGTCAGGTTCTGATTCAGAGTCAGAGCTTGCATCTGACTCAGAAGCCTGCATCTCGGCCACCAGTGACTGCTTGGACCGACACTCACTTGTGTTGTGAGTGGAGCTCTTATGGAACTCACACCACTTTCCTGTTTCCTTCTTTGGCTTTGCGGTGTTGTTCTTTTCTTGTGGCTTCGATAGGTTGTCTTGAGTCAACATGCCTTGGATCCATCCTTTGTTTTTCGATTTGGGAGCACCTTTCCCTTCATTTTGATTCACAGATCAAAAGTATTGCTTCTTCAGTTTGAATTTTTGCTCAATCTTGGAAGCATACCGGTATGCCGTACCAAGTGAGGAGATTTCGAGAAACTCCATTTCCTCCTGAATGTATCTGTGCAGACAACTGCGATACTTTAGCACTAGATGTTTCTCTTAATCTTTGATACCCAACTTGGTGCGCAGGGTATGGAACAGATTTGTCAGCTCATGCACATCTTGATCCCTTTGTTGCCGCAGTGTGGTCCATTGTATGTACTTGTCCTCATAGCTTCCCAGGGGATAGTATTGTTCCTTAACGACGTCTCAGAAATAATTCCAAGTGGGTACGGCCGAGAACAGAGAGGGTTTTATCTCATCCTTTTTCTCACGGTGGGTTTCCCACCAGTCCTTGACATGGGGGGCAGCTTTGAGGAGTGCAAAAATAATCTTCTCCCTATCGGAAAAGTCATGAACTAAGAAATATCCTTCTAATAGATTCAACCATCTATCTACGGCATCTGCATCTATTTGACCCTCAAATATGGGAATGTCAAAGTTTACTTGTACCTTAAAGGGATTCGTGCCTCCAGAGTGGCTGCTAGATGCAGATGCGCCGCCGGTGGGTAGTCGTTGAAGGATTTGGGCAAAGTTATCCATCATCGCGTTCATTTGTTTTTCGAGGGCCTCCTTGAGCAATATTTTGATAGGATCTCCTGCTCCCTCATCTTTCTTTCCGTCCCCCATGGGCGTTCGTCGGGGTTTGCGAAGGCAGTCTTGCAGGGACCGACCGGATAGAACCTAACTCCTTATACCCGAGCCTCGTTGGGGACATGCAAGAAAGGATGAGAAAATGCGGACAGCTTTGATACCCAGCCGATCTAGATTTGTGCGGGAACACAGCAGAATAAACACATAACCATAAATACAGATATGCAGCGGAAATAACACTTCATTTCATTAATATCAAAGAACTGAAATTTGCTTACAGACAATGGAAATAAAACTAGCTAGGGCACTGGTAGCTATCTCTGAGAAGAGATGTGGTGGCTACGGGCCTCTGAACTGAGTTACAATGAGGCTCGAGATTTCTATTATTTGAAAACGATGAGTATAACGTGGAAAACTCGCCTAGGAGGTGAAGCGCCAAAACCTGGGCCCCATTTGGAGTGGGTGGTTTCAACTTCCCCCGGGCGTAACTTTGGCATACGATCTTCGTTTGACGCGTGCCATACCTCGTTAGAAAGATCTGTCAAGGAGACTACAAATTTTGAACAAGAAAGTCTGGGTCACTTGAACCCATGTCGGGGGGAAATTTTTCCCCAAAAAACGTGCGTTTTAAGGCTAAAACGGCTCCGGAAGTTCGGAGACTGAAAAAGCTGCTAAAAATAGTAAGTTGTCTTAAAACTAGAAAAGCGAAAGAGAAAATGGTGGAGCCCCAAGTGGAATAGGTTGGTGACCACCAATATCAGCAGATCATCCTGAGATATCTCGGTGCCCCTACGAGTATGGCTTATGGTACAAACATACGGATGAGGTGAAGTTGCATGGCTTCACGGATGCAGATTGGGCAGGCAGCTCAACAGATAGAAAGAGCACATCAGGAGGGGTTTTCAGTGTCGAATCTACAACAATTTCTTGGTATAGCAAGAAACAAAGAACCGTGGCATTTAGTTCAGCGGAAGCGGAATACATGGCAGCAATTCAAGCTGCATGTGAAGCTATCTGGATGAGAAAGATCCTAGTCGGTTTGTTCGGTTCTCATTTAGATCCTACAGTGATTCATTGTGATAATCAGATTTGCATTAAACTCTCAATTACTCCTGTGTTTCATGATAGATATAAGCATATAGATATCCATTATCATCATATCAGAGATTGTGTGCAGCGGAAGATCATGTTGCTTCAGTACATTCCTACGGAAGATTAGGATGCAGATATTCTAACGAAGGCGCTCACAAGGAGAAAATTCGAATACCATAGAGACAGGATCGCTGTGAAGGATAATCCCTTTCTTGTTGAGAGGGAGTGTTGAGATTCAACCAGATGATGATCCTAGTGAAAATTAAGCACCTACACTAGGTGGGGCCCACAGGCTATTTTTAGGTGATATGTCTATTTTTAAAATTTGGATCAAAGTCTATTTCCATGATAATCTATTTGTAGTGTTGAAGAGAAAATTATGTGACAGTGTGGTGTTCCTGGAAATTTTATTAGAACATTCATAGATGCATGTCTAAAAATAGAATGCATGTCAATTACTGTTATCTTTTAACAATAATTAGACAATAAATAATAATCTATTCTCTTGAAGCACTTGATTTCAGTTAACTGATGTGGCAAACCAGTTAACTGAAGGAATTTCGATTTCAAAGGTTGGTTGGTGGGACATGCTAGTGGACTTCGTTGTAATTGAGTGATACAAAGTTGTAACAGAGTTGGATGTGTAGTTATGTGAGTTGTAAAGTAGTTTAACTCAGTTAAGTGAGTTAAACTCAGTTGTGCTAGTTGTAACTAGTTGTAACTAAAGATACACTAGTGAGAGATCAGTGAACTAAATATTAAATTAATTCACATGGTGTGATCTCACATGCAACTAAATATTTACTACTGTTAACTGCATGCATGTTATATCCAGTGGAGACCCAGTTGAGAGATAGGTGAAAGGGACAGTTTGACTATCAGTTGTGACTATAGTGGGTGCACAAGTGCAACCAAACACACATTAGAGATGCCAATGAGGATTGAGCAATCAAGGCAGGCAGATCGAATTCATTCGAGGATCTTGTGATCAATAGGGATTTACAATGAAGTAATTTTATCGAGAAGCCCCGATAAATTGGTGCATGTTTATACCCAATTTTTGCATGACAATGTGAAACGATTGTATATTGTCTTGCGAGATCTCTTGGATTAGAGTTGTATGAGATTGTTTCATGATCCATGATATATACATAATATATGATAGTGGGGTTTTTAGATTTATGTTGTCTCGGTAAAAACATTTGTGTTATGTGTGATTAATCTTTCTTCATGTGTTTACAATTGGCGATTAAATTTCCACAAGAATTTAAGTAGAAGGATTATGTATTTAACAACAACATATAACTTTTAGATCAGTAGAACCCGGCAATACATAATTTTATTAAAATTTCTACACAAAACATGAACAAAAGATGTTTTGTGGAAAACCCTTCATTGGGCAAAAAAACACCCTTGTTTTTTTTTCTCTGCTATGATATTCTATTATGTCAAGCAATCAATCTTTTACTTAGTGTGTTGACTTTCATCAACATGGAGACTCAACCTCATATACATATCCAACTCCCATTGGCTAGGAGACTCGATACTACTGGATTAGCTAGGAATACTCTGTTCTCTATGGATCTCTACAGACTACCATACGCTAAAGGCCACCACGATCAGTGGATCCTCACCCAACTACTATTGAACTGTCCAACCACCATTGGATTGAGAAGCTTCTTCCTTTCTATGAAGCTTCGCTATCACTGTTCCACCTCCATGAAGTCACTTCTTCTCACCACCATGCGGAAATCCTTTCACCTATTTTCAAACTGAATCCAAAGACACTATGCTCAACAAGAAATCAACTCTAAATGCATGCTCTCAGCAAAAATTTCTCATCATCATTCAATATAAAAACAATGCACAAAATATGTGATCTCCAATAAAAAATTTTGTCAACACAAATTTGAATATCATACCCTCACAATAAAAGAATGTTGCATACTACTTATAACATCATAATACACATGGCTACGTGCTACATGCATCAGAAACTCCTGCAAAAACAAGACTTGTGAGAATCACCAGAAAAAATACTACCTAGCAACATACATAAAATCTCCAATCAAACACTACACCACTAACTCCAATTATGATCTATACTTAATCATGATTTAGATATGATCATTATTCATTCACTAGAACTCATGTAATGAATCATTTATGCTATGCTCAATATCTGCATCATAGTCTCACTATTCTGCTTTCTCTCCATACATACCATTAACATCTAACACCATCAAATAACAATCAACAACCACAAAAATCACAATGCAATAATACAAAAAATGTAGGATGAAATTGAGCTTAGGGCTAGGATCAAAGGTGCAAAAATTGGACCAAATGAATCCTCTAGAGTCTTTTTTAGTGCACTAAGCCAGTCACATCCTTGGAGGGACATTTTCAAATCATTTTCGACCTTTTTCACTTTTTTTGGAAGCCTCTGGGAATTTCCAAGCTAATTTACTTCCAAAAAATGCGAGGAATGTAGATAAAATCTCGTGAAATCCCATAGTCGCTCCCTTTACACTCTTTTCATGTGAATCTGGCACCCTGCAGCTATAACCGCTCCCTTAGCATTATCTCCATGCGACTATAGGATTCCAACCGCTCCCATAACCTTATGTGCATGTGACTATGGTTAAAATTGGCCTCTGCCATCATTCCTTCATCTCAAAACCTATGCCATCTATTGCATCCTCTTACTCAACTCCTATACATGCCTACAGAACTTTGACATGGTGTCTAATACCTCTGTAAGTGGATCAAACAAGCCTCCCAAGCGCCACTTCCAAGTTGACCTAGAAGGGCCAACAAACAAGGTTGACAAGTATGCCAAAAAGTACTACACTCTCCATCAAACCTCTACCAAGTTGAAACACATCTGAAGAATTTATGCAACCTCTATAGCACCATCATCAATCCATCACACTGCAACAATAATCTCCATGAAGCATAAGCATGAAGACCTAGATGAAGACCTAGCTGAAAACTCAACCAGTGCACAGCAACCATCTCTATCACATGTATATCTACATGATAAACATGTAGCAACCTCTTCTACTTGTAGCAACATCGACAATCATCATGACATGTCCATTATTGTACATTCCAACACATCCAACTCCTCCATGACCAACATGCTTCCATCAAGATCCATCAATTCCATCACATGATTCTAGGCCAACAAGTGTGTCCTCATCAATAAGATCAATCATCAATACAAACACATATCGACACACACCACGGTCCATCAATCTGCAACATGAGGTTGACATAAGTGTATGAACTCAAGAGTTGATATCAACACCAACACCAACATCTCATTATCAATACATCATGCAAACCAATAAGACATCCATCATATATGATCATGAACATGACCTTGTTGACATCAATGCCAAAAAAATCCCCCTTTGGAATTGATGTCAACCTCATTAACATATGAGGCTGATCTCCATACATCCAAATTCTCTCCCACTTTGACATCAATGGAGAAGGGTCAACAACATATGAATAGGTAGAAATAATTGAAACATAAGCAATGGGGTAATACATCTCTACATGGATGAAATATAATGCATAAAAAATCATCTGTGTCTCCATATAAGCAACAAACAACATATAGAACTAATCATTATCCAGAGTAGAGTACCATCCAAACAACAACTAGTAGCAAGCAACATCATGCCAAAATAAGGCAACCATAGTAAAAATGTGCAACATCATATAATAAAAACTATGAGCAACATGCAACTAGAGCATCAATCCATCACTCCTCCATGTAGCAACATCATATGAGCACCATCATAAAATGTAGCAACATCCACATGGGAAACCACACACAATCCCCCCCATAACTACATAGAAACAACTACCAAAACATCTCATCACATGAGGCCAAGAACCCCATTGTCATAACATAGTATGAGGCATAACATGAACACCTCCAAGCGGACCATAATTCCAACAAATTATGGTTGAAGTAAATATGAAAAAATAATGTTCCCCCTGAACACATGTCATCTCCAAGTTGTTGAGATACCAATTTTTGAGCTGAAATGACCGCTTTCGCTTGCAAACAATGCTTCCTTTGACAAATAGAAGCACCATATGGAGTAAGACTCCACATGACCATGAATCAAGTGACATATACATGAAAAATACATGGCTGTAGGGGTGAAATAAAACCTCATATATGACCATAACATGACCTCATGACTCATGGCTATAAGACCCAAAAGATAGTGCAACACGAGTACATGGCTCCATGAGCATTTTACATGAATACACCAATGAAATACATGGCCGCTATGATCATATGCTATCGATCAATGAATCAAATATATAATGCATCATGACAATTATATTGTCATTATTCCATACATATGGCTGCAATATGGATCCATAAGACTCCTCCAAAACAAGCCTATCACCATGACGACTCAACAACTATTGACTGGACTCATTACCAATACATAATGATGTAACAATAACAAGTACATTGTTGTAGTGATCATAATACAATAGCTCATACATAAGTCATCTCAATACATCCTGGAGTCATGATCATAATCTATGCGTGTTTTCACATCTTTTCAACCAGCTGTTAGTGGAAACCAAAATCAGATACATGGCTGAAAAATGTGCTCTTTTTCACTCATGAAAACACATGTAAAGCTGCTACTAACACATGAGCAGAAAGGAATGAAAGAGACGAGATAAATCATGAATCTCAATACCATGCATAGCTCCCCCTGAGCTCAATATACCTCCAAAGGACAAGTTGATCCCATGGAACTGAAAGTGCATGAAGGCTGGAATGAACTCATCATATGTTTTTGAAAAATCCATCATACGTAATGCATCCAATTTGTAGGAACCTGACTCTGAATCGAGTTCATATGTAGAAAAAACTACATATTTTCAAAAATCTTCGGAAGCTCTTATCAGGAGCAACATATCACATGCAGTTGGTAGGTGAAAATGGAAAACCTATTCACCCTTATGTTTTCCCAAAACAATGGAACCATGTGGGTTTTAACCCAGAAGTGTTGGATAAGTATTGGTGGTTCGTATTAAGACACGATCCTAGATAAGAGCATAGTTTTGAGAACTAAAATGTTATCATGCCAAGCGAGGAAGATAATTACGAGGATGACAATGGAGAGTGATATGTACTTGTGTTATTTCATCATTTATACTATTGTTGTATGTTTTTGTTGTTATTATTTCACTAATTATATTATTTTTGTATTCATCTTGTTGACATTTTGTAATATAATTGTTAAGATTCACAAATATTTTTACACGTTTTTTTTTGCAGTGGAAACATTTTTACAATACTTAAAACTCATTCCAATTATGTACATTATCTATGATAATAAGGATACAAGGTCACAACCCATCTCAAATAGGAACATATCAAGCACACCAAATTTGTGATGGTGATTAAGAGACATTTGTTTGACTTTTAAATGGACTTGGTGATGCTTTTTTGTCTCCTATTTAGATTATGTGAAATATTTACCTATTTTTTATGGATTTATAGCTAAATTTTTAAAAATAGACATGTTTGATCTTTGTGAACATGATGTAATATTAGCTAGGAGAAATGTGGAAAACATGATTTTTTCTGACTATCTCGTGATAAGCATGTGGAAAAAATAATATTTTATGAGTTGTTCATTAAGAAAGAATAAAATATATTATTTGTCAAAAGTTTAAATCTAGTTTATTATCATTTTTGTATTATTTAAGCCATATTTATTATTAAAAAGAGTTAAATTTAAACCATTACAGTAGCAAATAAAGAACTAAAATAACATCAAATTGTTATATCTTTATTACTAAAAAAAATTCACTTGCATCTTTAAGGGAGAACTTCCAATAGAGGAAATCTCCAATTACAAGTAACTTCACATGAAGCCTTATCATGTTACATTGATTTATCCTCATCTTTAGAGAGAGCAATTTCTAATTTAAATTAGTAAGATTTGCAATAAATATTAAATTTAAATTGCTTGAAAATCTCATGACTTTAGTAATAAATTAAATTATATATATATATATATATATATATATATATATATATATATATATATATATATATATATTAAATATAAATTAATTGAACCTATTAGGGTCCTATAATTTATAGGATCACAAGGTGATTGGATATTTTATCTCAGTTATATGACATTGTAGAGAATATTTCAATTTGCAATGATTTCCAAAAATATATATATAAAAGATAAATGAAAAGAGAGTATTTAAAAAATAGAATAAAGAGACAAAAGAAAAGAAAAAACAGAGAAATAATAAAAAAATAAAGATGAAAAACCCCATAAAAGAAAAATAACAAAAGAATATAACTGAAATTGTTGCAAGCCTAAATGCCACTACTTGATAGATAGTTTGATTTTGTTAAATAAAGTGAATGTTGTGTGCAACTTGTTCAAAATGCCACAACCTTGAGTCATCTGTTTGAACCATACAGTTTAATCATGGTCAAACAAGTTTAAATTTTTGTCAATTAGATTAGAGAATAAAGTTAGCCAAACTGTTTAATCTTGGCTAATGTTAGTTAGGCAGATAAATAAGGTTGATATATATGTTTAGGCTGAATCAATGAAATAATAAGTGGATAGGATAGGGTAGGTATTTGTTTTCTGAAAAATAAATAAAATGAGGGTCTGCAAGTCCAAATGCACCCTTTGGAATGAATAAAAAGGTAAGTCTTAGGATTAGGAGAAAGTTGAAGTCAAAAGGATAAAATGTGGTTAATTCTACTTGAGCGCTATTTGCCTTATGTTTGATTTCATTATGTTTTTATCCAAATTTTACAATGAAAATGTTTTATCCAAAGTTTTTGCAATGTAATAAAGGTTGGTAAAAGACAAAAAGCATTTTTCGCTTTCAGTTAAGACACGCGCTCGTTTCAATAGCTCAATCGTCACCCGCTTAGATCTACGACCAATAGAGCTTTTCGACCCCCTCCTCGCCATCCTACCTTTACTGGTAGGGGAGGTATGAAAAGTAGTTTTTCCCCTACCGTTCCCACGCTACATGTCACTCCCTCCTCATTTTGTATGCCCCCCCTCACAATACCATAAACCGTCTCGATCCCCCTCCGAAATCTTGCCTAACCACCCTCCTTTCCCACTCTCCTCCCTGCACGCTCCCCTCCACTCTCATCCTGCCGTGTGGCTATAACCGTTAGCCTGTTAAATCATTTCCCGGGATAACCGTTAGCCCATTAAATTTTTTCCCAGGTAACCATTCGAACCTCCAAAAAACCCGCGCCCCTAATGAAAACATCCCCATTACCATGAAAATATGTCGCGCCACCATTTGTCCCTTTTTGTTTTGTAGGTTATGTCAATTCACCTTTGCTTCCAGATTTCATGCTCCCAGTTATTTTCTTCAATCGATCAAGCACCCGATCGAGCACGAGAAAATCCTAATTCTAATTCCAGCCTGCTACAAACCAGCAAAATCCCTAGTAATCATTCATCATTCCCTCCTATATCTTTAAATTTCCCATTGAAGGGATGCCTCCGAAGAAGAAAAACATTGAAGACTCTGTAAACCCGATGTTGCATCCCCCTCTAGACCTCGATCACATCCTGCTTGTAGACAAATATTATAAAATCTCTGAGACTCAGTGTAAGTTCTATCTTTTCGAACTCTATTGTTGGCTCGAGGACAAATTTATAGACAAATCCGATGAAATTGGACTCTGGGAGTCACATCTACCTCATTATATTTTTCCCCAGACCTCTCACTCCCCGGAGTTTGTTATAAAAAGTAAAAATTTCTATGTACCAAACCAAAGAGCCATTATATCCCCAAGTGGTGAAATATTACTCACCATCACCTCCAAGACCATTGATCAAATGATGCAAGCCCCTCCTGTAGAGACCAACACTACTTTTTCCATATAAACCTTGAATGAACTCTACCAAAAGTTAGATTTTTCCAAAAGAGAACAAATTTTTGACATTTTCTTGCATGAACATACCTAATTACCTAGGAAAAATCCACCTTATCCATCTTCCATGTTCCCAGATCAGGCCAAAGAAATCATATCCATGTTATCTCGAATTTTAGGCTATTACTCTGATGAATGGGTAGATGAACCCCTGTTAGATTTCCTGTCAATATTTTCTACAAATCATAAGCCTTCAGTTATTTTCAATTTCAGTCAATTCTTAGCTGATAGTATAAATGAAAAACTCCTTAAGTTACCAACTGAAGGAGTATTCATGTATACTTCCATTCTGGTTTATATGTTCATTTATTACTAGGCATATAGATTCAAGTTTTCACTGCAAAAATTAGATGAGGAGGTGAATCCACAGTCTGTAATCTTTTGGAATTCCCCGGTAATGAAAGATTAAGAGGAATACACTTTCATGCAATAAATTGAACAATTCATTCATCCAGTGATGAGCTTGTTGACCAGTAATGTAGAACCAAGGATTAGCAAAGAAATCAAAAGGTCCTGCATTTGATAGAGCAAGCTAAAACTGGTGATTGGTACTTGTACGAAAATTATACAGAGATCAGGGTGTATGGGTGTGAATTTCCACCATACAAGTTTCCCAAATACCTCCCAATGAGAGTATTTTCCCTGGAGTACATAATACATATTATTAAATCTGATGAAATCCATTTTGTTTCGGCTGAGAAGAATTAAAACACAAGTTGGCCCCTTTGTTTCCAACAGGAGAAGAAGCAAACAAGCTTCTTAAAGAAATGAAGTTTAATCTCAATTTCACATGGTCATATGATCCTTTGGGCCTAATTTCCAAGTTAAGGGTGGAACACAAAACCACTCCTTATACCCACACTCAGAGGCTAGAGATTGAAAGGTACGTGAATCAATTGACATGGACAGAGAACAATTTGTAGGAAGCTGAAGAACAAATTGTGTCTACATCAACTTCACAGGCTCCTACTCCTCAAGAGAAAGCATGCAAGAGGCGAAGAGAGGAAGAATCACCTTCAGTTACATACACTGCAGGTAAAGAGTTAAAAATCATATAAAGAAAGAGGACCAAGATGAGTCCTAAAATAGATTTAGAAAGTAATTCACAACATGGAGCTGCCATGATCATCAAATAACCACTATCTTCAGCACAATCAGGTAGTAAATTTGTAACATCTCCAGCAATGTCATTAGTGTCACAAGGTTAGCCGAACACTGCACAAACCTCTAAGATTATTCAGGGAGAAAAGGAGAAGATTATATTTTACAGATACAAAGATATTAAACTCAAGAATGAGATTCTCAAGAACAACACCTACACACAGTTCTGGAAACAGACTTCCAGTTCATAGAGCAGGTTTCTATAGGCCTTGGATTCAAAAAAAGGAAGGATGCAGATGGCCTTCGTAGAGGCTCAAATTCCACAGCCAAAGGCAACAACAGATTACAAAAATACAACCTTTGAGTTTGACACCAAGGACATTCATCCCATTGATCAAATGGAGATGCACAAACAAACTAGTGAGATGATTTTCTCTACACTAACAAATACAACCACGACTGTGTCAAAATTGCCGGTGTCACTTTCAAATATCCAATCTCAGATGAAGATGGAAAATATCTCCTCTCTGGCTAAAGACAAAAGGATAAAATCATTGGAAGACCTGGTTGTTAAAATGGGGTATGATCCATAAAATGTGAAGGCTGCAAAAGAACTAATTAAAAAGAATAATGTTGATATTACAACACTAACGAAGCAACTAAAACTGCCAAGAACAGAAGATCCACTCACCAAATATATATAAGAGTTTGAAACACAGAAAGGAGATATGATGAAATTAATCATGGAGAAAAATACCCAAATTAGGCAAATGGAAACATAAATGGAAAAGTTGATTAAGGGGAAGGAACAAAATCCACAGGTGGCCATAGTTCCTCTGGATCCAGTACCCCTCATAGCAATTCCCACTACAGGAACTACAACATCAACAATGCCCTCATCCCAACCTATAGATGCTGTTGAAAAAATGACAAAGGCCATAGAAAACATGTCAATACAAAAAGGAAGAGATAAAGAAATTGCAGGGGCAAGTCAAAGCTTTGCAGGAACAAAAAAATAGGAGTGAAGCTTCACACTTGTCTGAAGCACAAAGATCCCAAAGGCTACTAGAAAGGATACAGAAAGCAGAAAGAGAATTAGCCATTGGCTAAACCTTGGCCCAAGCCAAGGAAAGCATATATACAACCATCCTCAACTCCATGAATTAGAATTAGTCATCCATCCAAATTATTTTTGAGCAGAAGGACCTAATACAAAAAGCCACAGAAGCTATTGCAGAAATCAAAGAGAAGTTGGGTGACAAGCCTACTAAAGCTACTAATATCATCAAATTCCTCAATTCCAAGAATAAATATGAGTTGGAGGACATAGGAATTGAGGATAGAACTGAAACTATCCTAGAAGTCAAAAGGGTTATAACGAAAAGGGACCTCATTCTGTAGTTAGAAGAAAAATGCCAACGACTGGAGATAGGGGTTAACAGGTTTTTCAGTAGCATTGAAGTGTTGAACCAAAATGGATTACCCAGTATGTTTTTGATTAATGATAAATTAATCACACAATAATATTACAATAAGAAATTGAAGGAAGTGGCCAGAGACAACTCCAAATTCGCCAGTATAAAGGGAAGTTTGACAGGAAAATATTTCCTTGAAGCAATGTGAATTTTTTTTTACATACATCATGAAGTGAATCACTTTTTTGTGGTAAAACCTATATTTTCAAAATATACGGAAGTAGATTAAATTTATAGAAAGGTAACAAAGTTGGCAATTCCAGATGAAGACAGGTGGGATAATTGTGTGAGTTATCAGAGTAATTGGGTAACTCCAAATGCAATTAAAGGGTCATCCAACGCAAGAAAGACAGAAAGGACAAATCAACAAACAACTTCCTCCAAACCAGGGCAACCTCTCGAGCAGTTCCACCTATCCTATTAATTTTCAGAAAATATAATTTGTTTAAATTTTTCTAAATATACCCTGTCGGTTGTGACATGATTTTTTTGTAAAAAATTGTTATAAATACTTCACACTTCAAAGTATTATGGGTTGGTTGTTGATTTCTGTAATCTATTGTACTTTTTCCAGTTGATGGACTGATCATTAATACAAGGACTTCTTTGCACGATTCATGTGTTGGACAAATTGGTGAAGTGCTTCTTATCGTTTATGTGTTATTTCTTTGTTTCCATTATTGTACTTTCTTAAATCTCAATTACATTACAGAAACAATGACGAATAGGATTTGTTGAAATATACACCCTCGTTCTGGATGTAAGTAATTTTAATTTTTTCTTCTGATGTCGAGTTAAGGAATTCTTAATTTCTCTTTAAATTTAATTGGATCTTGCTTTTCTTCTGTTCCATATCATTTTGAATCTAAAAGATCCAACTAGTTCACCTATCTTGCCATGTGAAACTCCTTGAAAATTTGATAGAGATCCATGCTTATTTTATAGACTCCATAGCCCAATGGAAGTATAAGCATTCAATCAACCAAATCAATCAAATCAATTACAAACAATCAAAACAAACAATTACATAGCTATAACTAGCCTAAAATTTACATAAAAAAAGCTAAATCTCACAAAGATATCCCTCTTTGAGTTTAGAGGGCCTAGATTCTAGACTTAAAAGCGGTTTTGATGTTACCTTTGTGTTTACTCCCACAACCTCAAAAATTACAGAGTGATAACAACACCCAGAGGCACTCTACAACTCAGTATGGGAAATATGTTTTCACGTAACGTTACATTTAAAAATAGTAAAATGATATTTTAAATTAACAAATTAAAAATAGTAATAACAAAAGAAATTAATGTCGGACATAATTACAATACTTCAATTTACACCTTAATCTTATATAACTTTATATAGAGATATAAAGTAATTGGAAGTAAAATTTTTTTTTTAGCTTTTATTATGATGAAGAAATGTAATGAGTAAAAAATATAATTTACTTTTTACTACAAGGAAGAAATATAATTTGTTCACATGACAAGAAATGATATTATTGATATTACATTATGTCTAATTCATTCTATGTTCCATTTACATGTGATTTAAAACAAAAATATATTTATAACAAAAAATATTTTACTGACAACCATAAGTAAAGTATTTCAATGTCCATATTAAATAACATAATTTTATATATACTTTATATAGAGAAAAGTAGAGTAATTTAAATTGAAAAATTTCTTATATTTTCACTTTAGTGAGAAAGATTGAGAGAATTCTTATTCTATTAATAATTGCTTTCTAATTCAATGTATGAGGAATATTTGTAAATTTTCAATGTTTAATATGGATTTGATATGTAATATTTAATATGAGAGAATTCTTATTCTATTAATAATTTCTTTCTAATTCAATGTTTACAATCATACTAAACTTTTTAATTTATAAAAATATCTTTGCATTTTTTTAAAGTAAGTCGTTTTGCATGAAATTTCATATATAAAAGTTTGATATAAGTTCACCAATACATAATCTATAATAAGTATTATTTCATCAAAATAAACACCATGATGATAACGATCAAACAGTCATAAACATCATCTAAGATTTACATTCGAATTCACTACCATCATCTAATTATATACACCTCTAGCACATATAAACGTCATTAGCTAGCACACAAATCTAATAATCTAACAGGACATCATCATCATGATCAATCTAACAAAACGCAAACATTGTAAACTAACATCATCACCACACACATCCTCAAATTAACATAAATATCATGTCAACTAACTGCTATCATGCACATACACATCTATTTGCAAGCACATTAAATGAACATATCTAACATGACCTAAAAATATACACATCAAAACCAACATATAAATTAAGTACATAAACATGAACAAAAAATTGCACCATCCATATATATATATATATATATATATATATACATACATACAGACACACACAAACAATTCAAATAAGTAAATCAAGTCAAATAAGTGCAATCAAATATCCGATAAAACAGACGTAGTGCCAACCTGATCTATAGTAGAGGACACTGGATGGTCAAATAATACATGATCAACGTCTGTTGAACTCAACTGAGGTGGATAAGGAGGTTGTTGGTCTGCAGCAGAAGATGATGCATGGTCAACTACTACACCCTCCACATGGTCTGGAAAAATCTGAGGTGGAGGAGGAGGTGGTTGTTCTAGCGCTCTATTGGGAGAAACATAAGGCACATCCTCTAGCTAAGGAATTTCATCATCAAGTTATTGGCGAGAAGGTCTACTACCAGAAGGATCACCGAAATCTTGATGACCATGATCCGATGGGGTGGTACTACGCAAAACATCATGATCACCACCCTCATAATCATGATCATGATCATCAGCCTGATCATCATCATCACCACCCTCAACTGATGTATTTTTCGTTGCATGATGTTGGCCTACATCCCTCATCATTGTCAGTACCCTACTAGCTTTGATCATATGCCGCATAAGAGACATCATCTTGTGCGGAAATTCCTTATACAAATCTACGAACATAGGATCCATGGTGATATCTCGAGCCCTTGCAAGGCAGACTCCTGCATCAAACAAAAATCTGGCCAATTTGTCACAGTAGTCCATCCAAACTCACAGACCAGCCCTACGACCTAGATACCCATGCCCCCTCGAGGATGTGCCTCACCCTCTTGGGCCTTTCCCATATCCTCATCTCCTCTGACATTCAGTGGGTGAGGAGCCTGTCCCCATCGAATGTGTCGATGTATACAAAATATATATTACATAAAAATATTAGAGAATTTCATTAAACAATTTAATAAAACAAGTTAAAGAACATGTTAGAATAATTTTTATTCTAATTCGTTAAAACAAGAAAATGAAACTAGATTAATTTAAATAAAACAATAATATTACCCCTATCATCTCGAGGCTCACCCTCTCTAATCAATCCTCGCATAGGAAAATGCCAACATCATAAATGCATGGTCATGCTCACTAGCCAAGAGTGCTAGTTGCTTAGGAGAAATCCTAGCCGGATACTCTGACATGCCCCTCCTGGGTGTCATCTGCCCCCACATGCGCATCTGAAACTTAGTGATCGTCATAGGAAGGCGACAGTCAAATGTAGGCTTCGTCTCTGGAAACCTGTCAAAAAATAAACAAAAAATATCAGAAGCAAAAGGGAAGGTCTCCCTCCCATGTCTCAACGCATGGAATCTATCTAATCCATGAAAAACTGCCTCAAAAGAATGGCATACCATCTCATGCAACATGACACCTGAATCAAAGAATCAACATAATACAAAAGAGGGAAACTACTATGCTTCCCATCACTACTAGAGTGTCACAATCATGTTGACTAATAACAAGAGGCACCTAACCTCCTCTGTAGCAAAAGAATAAATTTGTAGCTGTCCACCATGGACCTAAAAATGTGATGGATGGACCGCATGAGGCCTGACATATCTCAGAGTTTACGTAAGCTGACTCTTAGTTGTAACCCCATGGGGACATCAAGGAACTAGGGAAAATCCTCCCCTCTCTTGGATTGGCCAGTGATAAAGTATATATCCTCCTAAGTGGGCCTATACCACGCCCTAGGACTGACACATAAAGTCTTCTCCTAGACACTTCATTGGCAAATCATATGAGCTAATAATACAAAGTGCACCTTCACGGATGTAGCCTCCTGATAGTACTTGAGGAGGCCTACATTCCTTAAGAGAACTTGGGTCACTGCAGTAATAGGTGTTATCACTAAGGTTTTCCTAGAAGTTGTGTAAGAGGAAAGTATACCCGAGGTAACCACAAACCAACCTTCAGATGCATAATCTAGCCAATCTGCATCCAGAGAGGGCTCTCTCTTTATGATTTATCTTTTTTCTTAGAAGGTTTTAGGCTAGTTATAGATCCAAGATGTCTGTTTTGAAAAATGGTGGAATCCTTAAACTAAGGGCAAGGTTGAAAGTTTCAGTCCATTGGGCTATGGAGTCAAAGGATGGCTTTACTGGATTTCTAATTTAAACACAAGATGGTATTACAGGGCAAGATAGCTAGACAGAGAACAATCCTTAAAATTTAAAGTGGATGGGATGATCTTGAAGGGATGAAAGGCAGCTAAGAATCTTTCACCATGTTCAAAAGAAATAAATAAGATGACTACAAACAAAGAGTAATGAAGGATTCTTTATTATAGTAATCAACAATGTTTAAATTAGCAAAGCAAGAGCATTTAAGAATTCATGCTTATAACTAATTTAGAGGAAAACATTAAGAACAATCACATCTAAAATCAGAGTACAATTAAGTAAATTCTGATTCAATCCTTTATGTAAATTATTCAGAAATGGACATGACGATATTATAAACTAATATAAAACTTCAGACAAAGGGTAGAAAGACTTATTGAACTGTAGTCCAACACATGAATCCTACAACAAGTCCAGTGCTTTAAATCGTCATCCAGTAAGCCACGAATAAATTTCCCCAAAAAGCTTTTATTCCGAAAATCTCAATGTTACAGCAGAGTAATAGAATCCACCCTCAATACTCTCTTTGAGGGTTTATTTATACACAAAATAATTGAAAATATCTCACACTATCCTAGCCCATAATTTGGGGTGACTAAGGAGTAATTTACAAGTAAACAGGAGACAAATGGTCTCGTAGATAGAATAATAAGTAACTGCTGATGTGTTGTTTCCTTTCTTTATGGATGTGCTGGAGGTAAGTGCTGAAAAAAGGGCTTGTTGCTGTCTTCTGGAGTAATTTCTTTGCTTGTCTGATACTCTTTGTCTTTATGGATACTCTTTAACCTGTGTAACTGATACTCTTTCATCTGTACTCATTTTTATCATTTACCTAATAGTAAAGATAAAATTCTCATCCTGAAAATAACTTTTTATAGAATTTCCAATAAGTCTCTCCACCATGAATCGTCTGGTATCATGGTCCTTTTGAGTTTTCTCAATGTCTCATCTTAGCAAAGCAGAGTTTTGTAAAGGGTAGTGTGTTAAAGAGTAGATACTTTATTTCATGTTCCATATGAAATAGAATACCTCACTCTATCCTTAGATAAAACTCTGTTGGTAATGTCGGTCATGTTGGTAGAATGACATTGTCTTTGACATGATCTTCTTTTCTTTACATAGGTTTCTAGATCCATTATTTGATCCTCGAGAGCATAGGACTTGGTAATCCATTGTCTAGCAAACTTAAAATTTCTCTCTTGAAAATATTGATATCAATGACTAAAATCTTGACACTACTCTAAATTACGCATGAAAAGTTCTTTTGATGAAAACTCTCTTATTTCCAAAGCTGTGCGGTCACCATCATAATCCTAATGCGCAATTGTTGCTTTGTCAAGGTGTTCAAAAATTGAATGAGCTGATTCGCCTGCTCAGGGCACTGCCTCTTAATTCATTTTAAATTCGTTTATTTCTTCTTCAACAAGTGTTTTTTCCACCCATTCATCTTGGTTAGCATATTGCTCTATATCAGGAATCTTGTGGTGGATATAAGGGGAAGATTTTTTCTTTAATATTTTTTCACAGATGAGACCAAATGGGTCATAGACACGCTTCTTTGAAATTTGCGAGCGGTTTTGTAATATATCTCCTTTGCAAACTTGACCTCTCTGATAAGCGGTCTTGGGGATTATAATTGACTTTTTAATCGGAGTTGAGCTTTCTTTTTCACACTACAAAAATGAATCACATATGAATTATTCATTTGCCTGAAATATTCCAAGGCAAACAGTGTCATGGGTACATACTTTGGTAACTTGAATGGATGTAATTCACATCCATAGATTCTGATGACTGTATGGTTTTGATACAAATACCAATCCCCAACTTTATAAGTCCTTGAAAGTTGCAAGGTCTTCTTTATTTCATTACTGAGTCTTGGGGGAGGAATCCCTGTCAACAATGTAGTTGCAGGATATACAAAAAGATCTATAAACTTAGAATAGGAATAGGGAGACTCATAAGAATGAATTATGGGAGACCAAAATATAACTGACCTTGGGTTTCCCTTGGCATCAAGTTTTTGAACAGGGAAAGGGAACTTTTCTGACTGATAGTAGATAATGAGATGATAAATGACTAAGGAATATTTAAAAACTTTTTCATCATCTAGCCTCATGAACTGATCATGGATCTTGTTGGCTATGAAGGAGGCAAAGTCATATTTAATCTCAGGAGGTTGCCCAAGAGTAAAAATGGATAGCAAAACCAAGGTTATCTCATCAACATATTCACTGGTTTTGAAGCCCAAGACAAAAGATATCATATTGAGGATGAGTCTTCCCAATTGATTGAAATAATAAAAACCATAGGGAGGAGGTCCCTTAGGTTGGTGTTCAGGCAACATGAAATTATGGCAAATGGACTCTAATTTCTCTGGGGTCAATTTATTAGATTTCTCAATCAATTCTTCCATGGACAGAGGTGCCAATTCTTGGTCAGGTTCAAATTGTAGCATTTCATTGATGGCCTGAGGAGTGATAGGGAAAATAACACTCTGGTCAGGGGAAATTACAGCCCTTTGAGTGGGATCATAGTTTGAATGGCAATAGTGGATGATTTCTGGGAAATTAATGACTGAGGGGATGAGATACCTTGGGAGATTGGATTCCCACAGTCCAATAACATCTTGCCCCTTTGAATAATCGTCTCTGCAGCGACAAAAACTCAGAAGGGGGCTTTCATCAAAATGCAAGTCTTTAATATGAAAATCTTTGTCCACTAAGGGTAAATACTCTAATTCTCTATGAGGGGCATTCAGTGGGGTCACATTCAGGGCTGCAGGGGCTTCCATTTTGGTTCTTGTGGATTCAGAACGGAAGTTCCTGGGTTTTCTTCACAGGCCGGGCGCTTTTCGATTTAAATGAGGAAATTAACACAAATGCAGTTTCAGGGAGCAATTGAACAGTTTTGAAACCTCTGGGGAAGATCTCAGTGATGAGTTTTAATCACTAATTCAGCGAAAAACAAAGAAAACAGAGTTTTTCTTGCAGTTCGGGGCGGAGTAGGATAAATACCTGTTCTTGGAAGAAAGCTGGTTCTTAACAGGTAACAGGCGGTAGCAGGAGGACGCTTGAACGCAGGTCTGGCGGATTTATGGAGCGAAATTGAATGAAACAGTGGATTTCAATGAAAATTCGAAAACCGTAGCAGAGAGCACAGTCGCGTTTAATAACGAAAATAACGGAAAAAACATGAAAATTGGCTTTATTTACAAGTTAAAAGGGTTTTTTAGTTTTTCGAGGAGTGACGTCATCAATGTACGGGCTGACGTGTGTAGGGGCCGGGCGGTAAGTGGTAAGTCCCCGCACCGCTTTTGGACGAAGGTGGTATTAGTCGCGGGGGGAGCGATCCCATTGAGCGATGGACGCGTGGCAGGTGAACAGTTCCAATACCACCAATCCCCCGCTCGTTAAAATGCTGACAAGGGATGGGTAGCGGGATTTATAGGGAGCGTTGATCTTTGGAAAAGTGATCGGACGGTTGTAATGACGGGGAATAAGCGGAGGATTAAGGTGTGGGCCCGTCGGGTTTTTAAAACAATTAAAGTTTAATCTAATCACCCCGGGAGGCTTATGATTGGTGAGTGGAAGGCTATTAATTAGTTCAGATAACTAATTAATCCCATCATATAATGGAAAACGAAGTCGTGGCGGGGTTTTGTTGGGCGCGGGTATTAAAGTTAAAATGTTGGGTGGGATGCCAGGTGGATGAGCCACGTTGGCGCGGGAATTATCCAAAGTTTGGTTTCGAAAATAAACTTCGGGTTTTATTTATATTTTTGGGTTTAAACATATTTATCGTATGTTTAAAGTTTTATTTTTCATATATGTTTTATTATATGATAAATTAATTAATATAATTAATTTACCATAGGGGCGGGATTATTATATAAAGATATAATTTAACCAAAGGGCTTATATAGTGGGTTTTTATTTGAATGCACGGGGAAGTAATTACTTTGGTTAAACTTTATAATAGAGGGGTTTTTGGGGTATTTATAAAAAAGGAGTTATATACTTAGGATAGGGTATTTTACTAGGGATTTAGTAAATAGAGTTAAACATTAATATGACAAAGGGACAAGGAAAATCAAAATATTTTGCACATCTAAGAAAGTGATAATTTCTGAAGTAAATTGCAATATCTTATCTTCAACACTTAAACTTAGAATAGCAAGTTATCTTGAGGGTTTTTTATGGAATTTTGCATGATTTCCTTAAGTAAAATAGGATTTTACTTAGAAAAAGGTTAAAGGTGAATGATTATAATGACGAATTATCTCAAGTACTTAGGTCTTTTTGATCATTAGGCCGAGGGTCCGGTCCCTCCAAAAGTCAAGGAAATGCCTTGAGCCCACTTGATCTCCAAATACCTTAGTACTTTGGGGGAAATTAGTAAAAACTTAGGGAAAAGTGATGAGGGAAGTTAATGATTTTGACTTTGCTTGCTGTGATTTTCCAGTGTATTTCCTGCTTTCAGTACTTGTGATGAAGATAAAAGATCAAAAACATTTGGCAGCATCATCCATCAGATAAAAACTTTGCAACCATCTACCTACCCTATCTACTTGACACTACCATTTTCTCTTCTTTATTAGGGTGCATTTAGACTTGCAAACCCTTTTGAATCTTTTCTTTTTACAAGGCAAATCTATCTAATTCTACCCTTATTACATCCAAGGGCTCAGATTAAACTGTTGAGCACCTCTTATTAACTCTACCTATCTACTTATCTGCCAAGATTAAACTGTTCGGTCAGATATTTATTCTCTAATCTACAACATGAAATTGAAATATGAGTAAGCCAAGTTTAAACAGTTTGACTTATTCATGAATTGTGGCAAAGGTTTGACAAGCTGCACACAATTGCTTTATTACAAAATGAAATAGTAGTGGCATTTGGATTTGCACACTTTCCTTGGTCTATTTTTTGTTTGGGGTTCATTTCTTTCACTTTTTTGACCATTTTATTTTTCTTACCCTTTGATTTTTCTTTTAGGGTATACCCTCTTTACATTTTTAAATTTTTTGATTTTTTGGTTTTTCAAGAATATTGAACACCTTTGTTTAAGAAAGAAGGTTTGAACATATTCCATAGTTCAATCAAGACAATCATGAAAAATGAAACCTATTGGTATAGGAGACTAACACTGGCTCCACTTGGGGATGGCTTTTCCTTGTGAAAAGTCAAGAACAGTAGGTCAGATGCCTCAAAATGTCTTCAAAATGAACTAAGTAATCTTCCTTCTTCTGGTAGCTTTATTGTACATATGATAGTGAACTTTGAAGCTTAGGGCCTTCACTTCGGGCTTCAACTCCAAAAAGTCATCATCCAATCAAAACTGCATTAGAAAAGGATATATTATGTACAAGTTAGAAAAATTAAAGCATCCTAGTAAATAGGATCAAAATAATGCTTCAGCATTCGACCATTGACTGGTCCTTCTTCAGCTTCTGAATTGTCCAACTCCTTCAAAAAGTATGTGTTGTTTCCCTGCAAGGCATGAATGATATAAGGCCCTTTCCACAAGAAATCAAATTTCCCATGTTTTCCTTTTTCTTCTCTTCTAGAATCCCATCTTAGGACTTTATCACCTAGTTGGAAATCTTCTGATTTAGTCCTTTTATCAAACATTTTCTTTAGTTTTTCCTGCAAGACTTGAGATCGTTGGTATACTTCTTCTCTGGTTTGCTGTAAGTGAATTGTTTGATTAATTCTTCTCTGAATGTCATTTGGCTCCACTTGAGCCTCCTGAAGTAGTTTCATAACAGGAATTCCTAAAGATGATGGGAATCTTGCTTCAAGGCCATAAACTAATTCATATGGACTAGTCCCAATTGATTTCTTTGTTGTAAGTCTGTCTGCCCACAATGCATTGGTCAGTTTCTTGTGCCAATTCTTTTTGTTTTCTTCCAATAACTTTTTATGATATTGATAAGGCTTTTATTGGAGGATTCTGCTAGTCAATTACCCTGAGGGTAATAAGCTGTTGAATGGCCTAAAGTAATATGATATTTACTACAGAAACTGATCATTTTCTTTGACTTAAATGCAGCAGCATTATCTGTTATAATCTTTTCTGGACAGCCAAATCTTGAAAGTATGTTGGTTTCTAAAAACCCTATGATCACAGAATCATTGGCCTGTCTGCATGGGATAGCTTCAATCCATTTTGTGAAGTAGTCTATGGCAGTTAAAATCCATCTGTGTTGACCTGAAGAAGGGGGATGAATTTCTCCAATAAAATCTAATCCCCATTGTTGAAAAGGTCTTTCTGTGGAAATTGGTTTTAAAGGCAAAGGTAACAACTTTCTTTTACTCTCAAATATCTGACACTTATGACAAGTTGTTACAAATTTCTTAACATCAGAAAATAAAGTTGGCCAGTAAAAACCAGCCCTTAAGATTTTGTCTGCAGTTGATTTCCAGTAGAGATGTCCTCCACAATCCCCTGCATGAAATTCATTAAGAACTTTATCAGCTTCATCTTTTAATAGACAATTCAACAAGATTCCTTCATGATTTTTCCAAAATAAAGTGCCATCTAAAATACAATATTTCAAAGATGTCATTTTCAAAAATCTTCTCTTGGTTCTGGACAACCCTGGAGGAGCTTGCAGGTTTAATAAAACATGAATAATATCAGTATACCAGGGTGAATCTAAAAAGGTTTGACTGATCTTGGGAGTCGCCATCTCCTGTTCGTTGTCCAGTTCGTTAATATCTAAGGCTTGGCAATTAGTTTCAGTCATTAGTTGAGCTAAACCTTGGCCTTTTATGAGTTTTGTTGGTTTAATCTCAATATCATATTCTAAAATAGTAGCTATCCACTTACCTCGTTTACCTTCAATGCCATCTTGAGTCAAAAGATCTTTAACTACAGCATTAGGCACATAAGCTATCACATGAGAATATAATATGTAAACCCTGAAATCTTTAATTGCTTTTACCAATGCAAAAGCCTGTTTTTCCATAATATTGTATTTTAAAGATGCATCCCTCAGTGCTTTACTAAAAAATGCTATTGGCTTTTCACACCCTTGGTCATCTTTTTGAAGTAAAACAGCTGCGACAGTATGTTCAGAAGCGAAAGAAAAAATAATAAAATCTCTGTCAAATTTAGGACTGGTCAGAACTGGTGTTCTTGTTAAAGCCATTTTTATTTCCTCAAATGATTGTTTGGCTTCTACAGTCCAGTCAATGCTTGAATCTTTCCTCAACATGTTAGTAAGAAATCTAAGTAATTCAGCTAGACTAGAAATAAATCTTCTCAAGAAATTATTTTTTCCTATGAATGCTTGCAACTCTTTTATGTTTCTAGGATGAGGTATCTGTAAAATCGCTTGTATTCTTTCTGGATCAATCCTAATGCCATCTTTAGAAATAATGTGACCTAAGAGCTTTCCTTCTTCCAAACCAAACAATGACTTTTTAGGGTTTAAAGAAATCCCATATTTTCTGCATTTTATAAATACTTGCCTTAAATGATCTAAATGTTCTTGATCTGTTTTAGAAAAAACAGTCAAATCATCTAGATAAATAACCGGAAAATCATGTATTTCTTTAGCAAAAGCAATGTCCATTGCTCTTTGAAATGTAGCTCCTGCATTCTTGAGTCCAAATGGCATTTTGACATATTTAAACGTACCCCATGGTGTAGTGAATGTCGTTTTATCCTGATCATCAGGATGAACCAGAATCTGGTTGTACCCTGAAAATCCATCCAGTAGAGATATCCTAGAAGATCCTACTACCCTTTGTAGAATATGGTCCATTTTTGGTAAAGGATAGTTATCTTTTAAAGAAACTTTATTCAAATTTCTTAGATCAACACATAGCCTAATTTCCCCAGTTTTCTTCCTAGTTGGTACTAGGTTAGAAACCCATTCTGAGAATCTGATAGGAGCTATAATCCCTGCTTCAAACATTCTTTTGATTTCCTTTTCAATTGAGGGTAACAAAACAAGATTTATTCTTCTAAGCTTTTGTTTGAAAGGTTTCTGATCTGATTTCAAAGGTATAGTGTGTTGAATGATGGATGTATCATAAGATTTCAGATCTTCATAACTCCAGGCAAAAACATCCTGGAATTCTTTCAATAGTTCAACATATTTGACCTTTTGATCTTGTGGAAGAGATTTGGACAACTTAACCATTTTAGGATTTTCTGGGGTTCCTAAGTTGCATTCTTCCATATCAGCCTTAACAGGTTCCATTTTAGGCCTAAATGGAATATCATTTGAGTCAAACAGATCTTCCAAAGGAGTTAATCCTTTGGGCAAATGATTATCTTTCAAATTGATGATTTCTGTTTCATCTTCTATGATCTCATCAGATTCCATGTTTTTCAGATTCTGTATGTCTTTTTCTGTGAATGTGGTTGGATGCAGCATATGAATTGCATTTTCTCTTGAAATTTCTATTTTTTGTTCTTTTTCTTGATCAGATTCATCAATAGTTATGTCTTCATCTATATACAGTTTGAAAACTCATTTTGAAGTGTCAAAAAATTATTGATTTGATTGTTATTTACAAATACTTGCCAATTCAAAAGATTGTCTGGTATAGCAGGCCTATGTCTAATCTCAGCTGAAAACTGATGATTAGGGTCAAAAGGTAACTTGCATGTGCTAGCAAACATGGCGAGGCTGTGAGCATGCAAATTTTGTTTCCTAGGAATCTTAGCAAGTTGAGCTTGTAAAAATGTGTTGAGAATCTCTACAACTGTCTCTCTGTATTGTTTCAGTCTCATGTCTTTTGTCGAACATTCTCCTTTAATCTGTTGAATGATTAGTTCGGAGTCTCCTATGATTGATACCCTAATAGCTCCTAATTTCCTGACATGTTTAAGCCCTAATAAAAGAGCTTCATACTCTGCCATGTTGTTAGTGCATTTGAAATTCAACCTATAAGCATGACCCTCTGCATGATTATTCTCAACATTATGTAACCAAATCCCAGCTCCTGCCCCTAGTTTATTTACTGAGCCATCAAACTCTAAATGCCATAGAATTTCATGTTCATAATCTTCATCAATTGTTTTAAAGTGTTTCTTGACAGGAGCTAGTTGTTTAGTTTCTTCAGGTATTTCTTGATCATCTGGTGTTTCTTTGTTTTCAGAGATTTCTTCAATTCTAACAGTGGTTTTGTTTATGGTTTCCAATTCTGGAGCTTCTATTTCAGTAGGGAGATCCAACTCAGCATTGTATAAAATAAAAGAATCCATATCAGAATGTACAGAGTAAACAGGGAAGTTTTCAGGCTTCTCATGGCTACTGACTAAGTACTTCATCAAGGTTTCTCTATATAATCTTTTAGGCTGGCCAAATACTGAAATAGTTGCATATGACATGTCTAGTTGAATAGACCCTCCAAGTTTAGCACCCCAAGATCTAGACAATAACATACCATATTTAGGTGGAATATCAGCAACTACTATGTCCATTAAGACAGACTTAGCAGGGTATTGTACCAAAGTTACACACAAATCTTTAATCAAACCTAAACATTTTACCTGACTAGAATCAAATGAAAACAAATCTTTGTACGGTCTGGTAATATCTAGATTCAATATTTCCATTACTGCTTTTGGCATCAAATTGTGAGATGCTCCAGAATCAAGCATTGCATTATGGAGTATCTTGTCATGAACATTCAGGCTTACATAAAATGGAGGAGTTCCTCCACTTTCTGGTTTGCCATTTACCTCGGGGCCAAAAAGAAGTTTGGGTTGATCATCAAGAATGTTTACTGAATCATCCAATCCAGTAATGTTAATGTTTAGGGACTTGGTAATCTGACTTCTATAGACATCATGTTTAGCTAATTCTGATAAAGGAACAACTATCTTTAGTTTGCCTATTTCAGCCTCTAGATTGAAAGGTTTTTCTGTTTGAGTTTTAGTGTTTTGCACAGTTGGGTTTTCTCTATTTTTTGGGTCTTCAACATTTTTCTCTTTTTCATGAATGAGATTTTGTTTTGAAGGGGTATCTGAACTAACTTCTACTGTTTCTTCTACATTTCCCACAGGAGGAAAAGTATTAGATTGTTGTTTATTGTTTGGTTGGTTGTCAGAGACATCTTCAATTATTGGATTTGAAGGGTTGGGAGTTATCCTAGACAGAATTTGTACTTGGGGAATGTTTTGTACAGGGGGAATGTTACCTTTACATTTGACATTTTGTTTTGCATTTTTCTGCTTGCTATTCTCTGGCACATCAATCCTTCTACTTCTCAAATTATACTGTTTATGGACTTCATAGATTGCTGTGTCATAACCTTCCTTAAAATCAAAAGTCTCACCTGAATGAGTTTGGAACGTTTCAAGGATATGATTCTCTTGATCATCCTGGGATAGGAAGACTTCTGGTTCATTTTTTTCATCAGTTACATTGTTTATTTCTACATCCTCTGTAGGTTCTTCAGAAGTTGAACCTTCAACAAAGTTTTCTTGGAAAGGTGGCCTAATGTTTTGGTCAGGGACATTCTTTCCACTATTTTGATTCAGATTCCTCCTAAAGTTTGGGTTTCTCGCAACATTCTGGTTATCAGTAGAAGATTTTCTTTCAATGGTCTCCACTCTGTCTCCTAATCTTTCCATACCTTTAATGATTGCATCCAGCTTCTTTTCAAAAGCTGAAGGTTCTTCATTCATAGGCATTCTTCTTTCTGCTCTTGCTCTGGCTCATTTTTCTATCAGATTTTCTTCTACACTCACCACTATGCTTTGCATTTCTTCTAGTGTTTGGGGGGCTCTTTCCCTGAGGGAATAAGCAATGTTAGAATCAAAACCATCTGGAAATTTAACCAATACGGAGTCAGGTGGGGGTCTTAAGTTTTGAGGAACTGCATTATATGCTTCATTGAATCTAATGATGTAATCTTGTACTGTTTCATTAGGTCTTCTTCTTAATTTTTCGAATTCTGACAGGATCTGAAGAGGATCCTTCTTCTTCTCCCATCTTTTAAAAAATGCCCTATATAAAGCTGGTAAATCAGCAATACTATCTGGAGCAAGGGCCCTAAACCATGTCCTAACTTCTCCAGTAAGACTCTGAACGAAAATTCTCATTCGGACATTATCAGTGTCAATTTCATAGAACTCAAAGTAATCAGTCATCCTTTTGGTGTGTTGTTGTGCTGTGTAAGTCCCTGATCCATCAAAAGGTGTGATCTTACTCTGGTAATCTTGGGGCAAAGCAGGAGGGTTGGCTGGTAACTGTAAAGGAGCATATCGATTGGCCATTGGAAGATATAGTGGGGTAACAGGAATGGATGGTCTGGTAGGAGGAAATGGAGGAGTAGAAGGGGTGACAGGTGTTTGAAAAGTTTGAGAAAAAGTAACTGAACTTGGAGATGCTTCAGTAATCACAGAGATGTTTGAACTTTCTTCAAAGGTTTGGTCAGTCTGAATAGAGTTATGTAATTCTCTGTCAAGATGATGCGAAACAAATCTGTATTGCAAATCTTCAAAGAACAATGGGTCTGGAACTAATCTGGATAATTCGGTCTCAGAGAAATTCACAAACAAGGATGTTTCAAATCGTGCGTCAAAAGGAATTTCATCAATATATATAATTTTCACAGGACAGGATGCAGATCTAGAAAGTGGTCTAGAACTTCCTGAACTCTCTTGACTTCCTCTTTCAGAACTTTCTTGACTTCCTTGTCTTCTAAGAATCCTAGGAATCAGATTTGGATTTTCAAATATTGGTGGTGGATTGGGGTCAGGGTTTGACCTAGTATGTCGAATCCTTTCTGAAGCCAGTTTCTTAGACTATGTGTTT